>JANZLQ010000050.1:6466731-6477338 GCA_026212715.1 Elanus axillaris | reverse complement strand
TGAGAAGCTGAAAAGCCCTTGGCTTAGTATAAACACAGCTCAGCAACAACTGAAACATCGGTGTGTTAACAACATTCTTCTCATCCTAAATCCAAAACAGGACTGTACCAGCTACTAGGAAGAAAACTAACTCCGTTCCAGCCCAAACCAGGACACTGGTACTGAAACCCTCACTCCCAGACACAGGGCCGTTTTATTTCAGAACCTGCCACTCCTGGGCAATGTTTGAGAAGTGCACACCTCCCAGCTGCTGAAACGTAAGGTACGTAGTGTTACCAGAGAGCAGTTTGCTTTGGTGCAAAAATCTGAACAATCCCTCTTGCTTTCTCTTAATGTTCATCTGCCCTGCTGCACTCTTTGCTCCAGATATAATGGGGCTGAAGAGACGAACGACGTTCATCCTCATCGCTTCCTTGCCCACCTCCCTCTCTTTGTCAGATTTTTATTTCTGTATCAGTCTCCTTGGTTTTGTGCAAAGTCAAATAAAATGGATTTCAGTCTACCCTCAATAACATGCACTTTCTTCACCATCTTCCCATCCCATTCTTCCCCGCAGCATTTCTCATATCTTCCTGAACAGCAAGCTTTCTGTCTGCCAGAAGCTTTTCGTGTTTCTCCCGGACACCTAATTGATAAGGTGCTTTCATAGAGTGCTGGAGCATTTATTCCTTTATTTTCTCCCATGGTCTAACATTTGGTCTTTTTCTTCTCTAAGTTTTAATTCAACAATTTTCCTGCCCATGTTACCTAGGTGCCAGAGGATATACATACAGAGAATGGCTCCACGATCTCATCTCAAACACCTGACCCTGCACTAGTCTTCAGAAATGACAAGTAGCTATTAGAGTGAATGTCAGGCTTAGCCCTGAAAGAACTGGAGGGAACACATTTCATTACTCAGGAGAGAAAATTATCTGAATTTCCATCATATACAAAGCTTTACAGATGACAAGAGACATTTTAGCTGTCAAAGTCAGAAGTATTTCTAACAAACATGTACAAAATACAGGTTTGCAAAGGCTTTAAACTTTGCCAAAACACAGCTAGATTTTCATGGCAAAACCAGAATATACAGAACCGACACACAGACCTTTGTATTCTTTTCAGTAAAGCAGTAACACTAAAGGAGTTCAAAGAAAAGCTCTCTTGAGACTGATTTAAGAGACACTAGGAAGATTAGGTATATTTTTTCCATCACTAGAAATAACTGAAATATACTCAGGAGAGGGCAGGACAAGTTTGACACAATAGATGCAGCACAGGGATATATCAAGAGCTTGTAGCAACTTTAAGACACGTACTTGATAGTTCACAGAGAAGTCTAGGTTGGAAGGGACCCTGGAGATCATCTGGCCCAACCCTGAAGGCAGGGCCTTAGATGAGGTTACACGGGGCCCTGCCAAGCTAGGTCTTCAGGATTTCCAGTGAGGAAATACTGACCTCTCTGGTCAGCCTGCTCTGATGTTTAGTTGCTCCCATGGCTGATTTTGTTTTTTTCTCCTTATATCCAGCTAGTTTACCCTGAAGCAACCTCTGCCCACCGCCTCTTGTCCTTTTCCTGCGCATCCTTGAGAAGACAGCACCTCCATTTCTCACCTCAGCCCCCTCACCAGAACTGGAAGGCTGTGATCCGATGTCCCGCGGGCCTTCTCTCATCACTAGTGCAAACCCAGCTCCTTCAACCTTTCCTCATACGTCAGGTTCTCCAACCGCTGATTTCCTCACTGGCCCGCTGCTGGACCCTCTCCGTTTTTTCAGCGTCTCTCTTGAATAGAGCAGCCAGGGGACCAGAACAGGACAATTTTCCAGATATGGCTTAACAAGCACTCCAGAGGGAGAAGCCTTACTAGCTGAGAGTCCTCCGACTGCTGCCCGTACTCCTGCCGAGGCAGCCCCGGCCGCGGTTTGCCTGCCTGGATGCCAGGGCACACGGATGGCTCAGGCTCGGCTCGCTGCCCAGAAGAGCTGAAAAGCCTCTTTTGCTGCTTCGGTTATTAGGTCTCGGCTGTAGGACTTCGAGTTTAGCTTTGTAGAGGTCGCGGAGCCTCCATCCCTGTAGATGTTCAAAACCCAAATGGGCACAGCCATGAGCAACGTGATCTGACTGTGCTGTTTTGAGCAGGAGACTGAACTAGATGTACTCCAGAGGCCCCTTCCGACCTGAAATGTTCTATGACTCAATGACATTTTGGAAGTTTTACATTATAAATTTTTTCTTTTTTTTTTTTTTTTTTTTTTTACCTCCTGTTGAAATGTTTAAATGTTCCTCTCCTATCTGATTATCTTTTTTTAGAGTGAGAAGTTCAGTCTTCCAGCTTGTTTTAACACTTAATAGAATGGGAATACAGACTCCTATTTAAACAGCTGATTTTTAAGAGCAGAGTGTCTCTTCTGCTGCAAAACTGTGCACACATTCAAGTACTACTATGAATTTACTGCAATAAGTGTACACGGATCTTCATGTAAGAACCACCACTAACATGTCTGGGAGTTGCTTTGTGTTACCAACAGAGACTAAGAGATTATCTTACTATCTTTACTTTTCCCATGATTTATTCCCTCCTTGATACTTAGATTCAGCCACCGATGCCACTGCTGAGGAACTGAAAGCCATCCATTGACATCACTTCTTTATCTACCCTGTGAACTGATACTTCTAATTAATACTCTGTGCCTTCAAGGTTTAGAAGGATAAGTAGAGTCCTGCAGAGGAAGAGACGTGTAAGGTCATTTCAGAATTTTAGGTCCATGCTTGTAGGAGCCCACGGTCGTGTCAGCATGCTCCGCTTGTAAATTTCTTCACTCCGCTGTTAAGGATTGAAGATGTTATTGCCTTATTACAATCTTTGTTGAAAGAGATTTTGTTTTATTAGTTTGCATGCTGCCCCCTTGATGTGCTCAGACTCTATTAACAGCTTTATTACCAGCAGAGCTCAAATTATTCCTGCAATTTGCTTTTGGTGCATAGAACGCTTGCTTTGAACAATTATGTTGTTTAGATAACTTCCATATTTTAAGAGGGATCTGATAATTACTGCAAATCTTTTTGTTTGGTGTACAGAACTGAATAATTTTACTAACAGTTATTCATTTAAATAGGGTTCATTTTAATCTTGTCAGCTGAGTAATAGCTGCCCATGAAAGTCATGTCCTTTGCAACCTTCCCATGCCAATCAGATTATTTTGTTCGAAGACAAGATATTACTTGAAAGTGCTGTAAACAAATATTTGAAGAGAACTACATGTCAAAATGGCGAAAAACAAGGATATGGTTTTCAGGAAAATTTAGTTCTCTCTGGTTTGGAAGACTTAGAAAAATATTGGTGTAAAAACCACACAAAAGTACATTTGGGCACCTCTTTCAACCTCAAAGAGCAAAGACTTACAAAAAGTAACTGTTAAATTCTCAATTCTTTGCAGATAAAATTTTGCAAACGATTTTTCAAAACTAACGTAGTTACACAGGCACACACACACATCCACTGGGCTCCTAAGAACATACTACATTGAGATCACTATTTTGAAATTTTCTGAAAGAAGTTCTGGGCAATAAAATATGACTACACTTTTAAAGAACAAATGATAAGGGGAGAAGAGGGAAAGGACGAAATGGTCTAACTTTGGGACTGTTCTCAAAGTAAAAATCCAGTATCTGTGAATGTGACCAGATCTTCATAAGGTACTCATATTTGGCTTTCATCTAATATGAATTTTTGCGTGAATTTAACCAGATGAGAAAATAAAGATTTAATAAGGAAATTTAGATCAACTAACAAACAGCGGAAGCAGAATGGTCAACATAGGAAAACCAGACAGGTTTGAATCTGAGAGTTTGAAAAACAGAAAGCATAAACATTATACCAACCCCCCCCAAAAAGTGAGGAAGGGGAATTAAAATAATATTCAAATTCGGATGCAAATCAAGTGTTATATCTTATCACAAAAAGCAAAAGAACTGAAGCCTAACAATTAGATTTTGATAGATGTTTATCCAACTTCCTTTTGAGAATGCCTTTGCATCAGAGAAGCAATGCAACATCAAGAATAATAAGAGTAGAATCCCAGATTATAGAGGTCCATAAGGAGAATTGCATAAATTCTGATTTGTAGTGAACATGAGCAACACAAGAGGCTGAAATACTCCACAATAAAGCAGGACTCTTGGACTAAACTGGAAGAAATAGTGGGCTAGTTCACATTTCTTTAGCAATATGAATCCTTATTTAGGCAACCTGGCAGTGGCCAGAGAACACCAAGGAAAAAAACCAAACAACCCAACCCTAAGTAGAAACAATCAGAGAGAAGTTCTTATAAGAATTATAATAATGCTACCAGGTGTAAATATTTTTATTTTTCATTTTAGAGTCCTAGTTACATTTGAGAACAGTACAGGCTAGCACATAGATGACTGTGGTAAAATTTAGTGGGTTTGAAAGTTACGAGGAATTCACTTCTGAAATGTTTTGAAGTGAATAATGGTTTAAGGCCATCTCAATTAGAGAACAGCAACTCTGCTGTAGAACAATAAATTTCTCAGTGTTCCTGCATACCAAGTTTTTAAACACAAAAAGAACCTCTCCTCTCCTTCCTCTTACAAAACAGGACTATGAACACACCACAGAAACTCTAGGTGTGTACTCATGTGCGCATGTGCACAGGAGATCTTATTGCCAAGAACCGTTCAAGAAACCGCTGTCGCTGATGTAAGAACTTGCCATAAATCACTGGGATTGCATTACATAAATCACCATTTTCTGAAACTAGTATTTAGCATTCCAGAAGTTTCTCCAGGACAATGCAGCAGTGAAAGAAAAAGTGTAATGTAGCTCCCCTTCCCTTGTGTGGCCTTGGGCACAGATTTAATTTAGTAGATCACAGTTAGAAGGCTACTGCTTTTCTTTTTCTTGATTATTATTTATTTTTGTGGACACATATTATCTAACATGTGCCTAAGACCACCTGTTCCATATATATTTTTGACTATCAGTATTCATTGCTAAAATGTTGTGCAATTTATTTTATTTTGCATTTGCGGATTTATATAAAGCACATCATAATCGAACATAACAGAAAAAACAAGAAACAAAAAAAATCTAAAAATCTTAGCCTACTTTAATCTTGCTAACATAAAACTCAAACACTTATAGAGTTAGGTGTTGTTGATACAATCCTAACAGAACAATCTCTCATGCTGGGGGGATTAAATCACTAAGTCTTGAACTCTATGTCAGGCATCACGTATTTATTTATTTGAAGGGTCAGCACACCAGCAGTAACAGATGAGTATGTTCTCCCTATTTCCTAATGACCATTCTGCGTAGCTGGGATTGAAGTATCTATGATCAAGTTTATGATACAGACACCTCTGCAGAATAATCCTTCCTTGCATACCCGCACCACAGCATGCCAGTTTGCTGGAAGGAAGCCCCGATGCAAATGTGCTCGTTTCTACTCTCTTTCTTGCACATTTCCTTTATACTCTGTCATTTGGATGCATAGGGTCTTTGACAAGCTTTTTGCTCCTGATAGGTCAGAATCTGTATTTATAACCAGTCTTAGCTCTTCTGGTTGCTCTTCAAGCTCTACTTTGATCTTTCTAATGCTGCTTTAACAATTAATTGGCCAACTGTGTAACGCTTTCCAGCTTATTTGGATAGACTTCAGGTTTTGAAGTTTGATCTCTCATTTCTAGTGACCTTCAGGTTGCTACTTAGCCATGCTGACTTCCCGTAACACTCCAGCAAGCCTCTCCTACAGGGGTCACAGGCACTGGTACTGCCTTATCAGTACGCCTCCAAAGCCTGAAAGAATTTCACTTTTTACATACCTTATATCTTATTTTACAAAAATGAGAAAGCCTGCTATTTATGCCCTCTTTTAAGTTGGTAAAGCTGTGGTGTAGGAACAGCTCCCAAGAACATACCCACCCTTGGGATGGGTGCAGAGCTATTGCTGCTTTACGC
The DNA here is from genome assembly GCA_026212715.1 of Elanus axillaris. Classification (NCBI taxonomy): domain Eukaryota; kingdom Metazoa; phylum Chordata; class Aves; order Accipitriformes; family Accipitridae; genus Elanus; species Elanus axillaris. The sequence goes on along the minus strand of JANZLQ010000050.1, from coordinate 6,471,375 downwards.
CCTTTTTGGAGGGAGCAATGGGAGCAAAGACAGCTGTTCTGCACAACCTCTACAATTAATGTTTAAGGGAAAACAGTACAGCTCAGCTATAACTTACCTGTGCAAGGGTGTAATGATCTAAATTTACAGTAATGAGAAGTTTTAATTTGATACCAGAAACTGGAATGAACAGATGAGGTTGTGTTTCAACTAATGAATGTAACAGTCACTGTTACTGTCAGGAGACACTTGTCTATAAGGACTAATGCCATTACTGTTATTTATAATAAGAAAATTACTAATAGAACCCCACCAAAGCAATGCACAACAGAATTAGAGAATTTACAGGATAACAAATAAACCCACATATTGTCTGGATACTGGGGAGGGGGGCAGGTACTCTATTTTCTAAAGAGGCCAGCTTATTTGCTCCTTAACAATTATTTATTTAGGGTATGTAAACAAGAAAATCTCTGGGTTTAATTCTCTTAGCTTTGTGCTACCAGTCCTGTTTTTTCTTTTTTTCGCCCCTCTGTAACTCATATTGCCCAGTGCCTGGGTTTATTACATAAGTATAGGAGATACGTAGCCATCTAGGTGAAGTGCTTTAAAGAGGAATTTGACTTGAGCTACATTTCAAGCTCAGCCAGAGACAAGTGGAAATCCTGATGAGGTACTTATATTGGGGTACTGTTTGTGGTCGTGGATACTGACTTGAATGCAGATAAATCAGAGGTATTAATTTTTGTTATGTTTCCACTTGAGAGAGAAAATTTTCTCCTGAAACTCTGCATAAGAAAGCTAGAAAACCCGCACAGTACAATCTAGTAACACTGTGTGCTACTCCTAGACCTTCTCCCAGGGTAACCCGGACTGATCTGAAGGACTGAAGGACCTAAGTTCCTAAAGAATCCCAGTACGTGCTGAGTCTCCCTCTGCACCACCCTCTTTCTTCTACTAGTTATAAAGAGACTGTACAGCTATAAGGATCTCAGCGTTGAGGTACATAGTCTTATATGAATATTAGTGTACGACCAGAGCCTTTCACCCTTTCAAGCATGTTGTCCTTTCATAAGGAGTCAGGCTTGCAAATTATATTTTAATCTTCCTTAAAAACCACCAGGTCTCATTTTTTCAATATTTAATCAAATTTTTCATTTATTCTCAGAGTTCAGTTACCTTTCAACTTTGCACACCAGATGCCCTCCCTCTATTTTGTGAGTGAATATGGAAACAGGGAATTTCAAACCAGGGCTAACAGTTTGCACTGGATAGCAACAAATACGCATTATAAACTACTTCAAAATACAATCAAGCAATAAGCAGCTCTAGAAAAAAAAAAAAAAAAAGAGAATCAAGATATTTTGATCCAATACCCGCAATCAAATAACTATATTTGCTCATATAATGACCTGCACTGTTCCCTCAATAGTCACGCTTGATGACTATTTACAATTCACGCACATCTACTTCACCACTATTTCATTTATCAGAATGGAGGCAATTGAGGAGAATAATCATCATGAAATAATAAGATATGCTTAAAAAAAAAAATTAAGCCTGAGGATAAGACTCAGGGTTTCTATTTTCTGATAATATAACTTTGGAAATGATTTCATGATTTTATTTGAAAAATAGGTATAATCCAAGTGAATGGATACAATTCTTATTTCTCTACAGCCAGAAGCCCAGTATCCTTTTAAATAGGAAAGACTATCCATTTCTTTCTCTTCCCCCTCCCTGCCCCCAAGGAGTGGAATAAGAGGAATAAATGGGATGAAGAAGAACTGCAGCCTCCCCTTCCATTTGCTTGTGTTAAATGCAACAGGCCATGCTTCCATCAATACCACAACATGCAGCTGCATCTATGTCTATGTTATTTTTTTAGCTTCTCAAGTGATTCTTGTATTTCACATGATTTTTCTCCAAAGATGACAGTTGACAGGCAACATACAGTGTTTCTGAGCCCATTTACACACCAAGTATCCTATAGGCAGTAACATGCTCAAAAAAAATTAAAAAAAAACCAACAACACAAAGCTTCCCCCAAAGCCCCACACTTTCATGCTTCTGCCCTATTGCTAATCCACACAAACTTCATAGATAAGGGATCTCCTTGGGATTTCAGCCATCACTACAGCTACTGTATTGGCTCTGGCTGAGATGGAGCGAATTCTCCCCATGGCAGCCCTCCCGGTGCTGTGCTCTGCATCGGTACCCAGAAAGGTGCTGATAACTCCCCGTGTTTTGGCTGCTGCTGAGCAGGGCTGGCACAGCATCAAGGCTGTCTCTCTCCAATATTTCTGCCCCCTCAACAGCAGGCTGGGGCTGGGCAAGATCCTGGGAGGGAACACAGCCAGGACAGCTGACCTAAACTAACCAAACACATATTCCATACCATATGACATCTGCTCAGTGATAAAAGTGAAGAGAAAGGAGGAGGAAGGGCGGTAATTTATTATTATGATGTTTGCCTTCCGTGCAATTGGAAGCATATTGAAGCCCTACTTCCCAGGAAGTGGCTGGAAATTGCCTGCTGATGGGAAGTAGAGAATAAATCTTTTGTTTTCCTTTGCTTCCACGCACAGCCTTTGCTTTTGCTTTATTAAGCTGCTTTTATGACCCACGAGTTTTTTCCATCTTCTTTTCTCCCCCGCCATCCTGCTGAGGAGGGGAGTGATAGAGCAGCTTTGGTGAGCACCTGGCATCTAGCCAGGGTTAACCCACCACAGCTATCAGCCCAAACCATCCAATTAATCCTTTTAAGACCCATCATTAATTTACATTTTGAAAGTACATACTTCCTGACATTTATGTTGAAGAGAAGAATCACTTTTGCTCTATGTGGACCTCCTATGCATGGGAGCAAACATTGGCATTGTAGTACACAAGTGAAAGTGCCAATAGTCTAGTACACATCAGTCCTGAACCTGGATACCAATATAAGATCAGAATTTTGGATTTTTGGCAATATGAAATTACTGGGGCTTTTTTACTTAGAAAAGATTCACAGGATAATTGCATGCTACTTATTATATATATTTTTTTCATTTAAAGATACCAAGAGTTTACTGGAACTTAAAGGCTAATTTGTAGTTGTATGATAAAAAGCATTAGAGCTGCCTTCAGGAGATCTAGACTTACAACCACACTTGTTCACTGCTTGCCATGTGACCTTGGTTAAGTCATCTTTGTGTTTCAACTTGCTAGTTTTAAAGTAATGTCTAACATTGATATGACATAAAGCTAAAGGTGACTGGTTAGTAGACAAGAGTACAAGCACAGAGCCCTTCCCTATTTTAGGATTATCTGACTTGAAGTCTACCGACTCACTTGCGGAGCTGATAACAGTAACTTACAAGACAGAAAGAAAAACCCATGCTCAAATATCTTCTTTTCCATCACAGAAATGATAGTGACAGAGAAAGCAGGGAGAACTTCATTCAATGAATCCTCAATTTTTACCCTTAAAAATCCCTGCTGTTGACAGAGCTTGTAAATCTTGAAGAGTTCTGGGAAAAATATTACATATTCAACCAGTGTCACCGTTACAATTGAGGCATTTAGCATTTTCAGAATTTGTTCCATACTTAGTTAATAACTAAGGCTAAACATTTGGTTAAGTAGACCATTTTACACATTTCCAAAATACTAATATTTAAAGAAAAAACATCAGTGTGTCACTTCACACACATTGGGAGTGCTGTGCTCACGTGGAAAACAGTGTGATTGATATCTCACCTGCATCACTAAGATTTACAGACCGTTTTACTGTGCTTTTAGTGTCAGGATTAGGTTTTCAACCCTATTCTCATGGTGTTGTTTGCACACTAGACAAACCAAGAACACACTCTTCCCAATGACGAATGGTAAACATGCAATGCTTCAGTTCATGGGAGAGGCATGACTTACCTTGTGAAAGTTCCTGAAATACGCTGCCTTCTCATCTGGAAATTTTTCTAGCCTCCTGGGCCCTTTACTGGAAGCCTTCTTGAAAACCAACCAACAACGCCTGAAAATCTGCAAACAAAATCCATGGACTACATTAGCTTTTATTTAAAGGTGCGCTGTATCACAAATGCATTCAGTGACATAACTGACTTAGGAAGAAATTTAAAAATGACAATAATTTATTTTAAAAGTCTGGAAAATTCTGACAATATCCATTGTTTCTACAAAAGTAATCCCAATTTGTCAATTTATACATATTGTTAGTCCTTTGTACACTTTCTTGCTTCAATTTCTTCTATGCATGCCAAACTTGACAATTCCTGAGATGCAAGTAAACTTGCATGAACTTTGAAAATGAAAAGCATTTTAAGGCTGTCATTAGAGAAAGTACTTTCAGAAATCACTCCATGCATTACTAGCTTTCACACTTACACTCTACTTCTATGAGAGTATTGTTACCATTGAGAAACATTCATTGCAGCTTTTAACACAGCACCGTAACCGGCAGTTAGTATAAGGTTGTATGCACAGAAAAGAAAGCACAGGATTGAAATAAGCACCAGTGTGACAGTTACTGGACGACAACACCTGGGTCTCTCATTTAAGTTCAATGACAAACTGTCTAAGGAAAAACCAAGGGCAACGGAGCTGGCGAGGGGCCTGGAGCACAAGTCCTGTGAGGAGCGGCTGAGGGAACTGGGGTGTTCAGCCTGG
>JANZLQ010000050.1:6424070-6449116 GCA_026212715.1 Elanus axillaris | reverse complement strand
CCCCCACACACACCCACCCCCAACCAGAAACTTCAAAGCACATAATGGCTGGTAGTTCCTTCCTCCATGACTTTGCAAATTTCTTGAATTTATTGAGAAGAACTTGCGCTTACAGCTAACTGGAGAACAATCATCCCGTTTCATGGGAACTGAAAAGGTAGGACAACAGGGAATTTATGTAAGCTCTGCTGTAATTTGACATCCCTGTTGAGTGCCCTAATTCCTGGGTCGAAGTAGTTTTGCCTCCAATCACTGTAAATCAGGCACAGAACCTGAACCTCTCAAAATTCAGACAAGTGCCTAACTGATCAGGTGTAGAAAAGTAAAGTAAAAATCTGAACATCCTGAGGTAGTAAAAACATCTCAGTTAACTCATCATTAATATCAAGGCTTGGTGTATTTTTGTTTTTTCCTTGTACAGTAGCCTAGAGACTTCTCCCTCATTTATCTCTTTGCATTGGATCTGGCAACGAAGCACAAATGCTGAACTGGTGGCATCACAGCCATTTCCATAGCAACACACCAATTTCCCAAGCATCCTCATGGCTCTACTGTCACTGAAAGCTGAAAGAAAAGCAAGGCTGAGGGAATGTTTGTCAAGCGTTCAAACACAGCACTAGCTTCAAGTACCCTCTTAAAGTAGACCAAACTTTATACCTTCAGCTAGAATACTGGCACAAATACTTCTAAAAAACAAACAAGTATTTGGGTTGGTTTGTTGCTGGTGGGTTTTTTTGATTTGGTGGGGGGGGGTTTTAGGGGGTTTTTTTGGTTGTTTTTTTTAATCAATCTTAACATAGAAGTTCTTAAGTTAGTTCCAGTAAAACTCAAGCAGTGAATGGATGACTATTTCAAAATAAATGCTTGATTTTATTGTTCATTCCCATTCTTTGTATCATTTGTATCACAACATAGATTATCTCAATAAGGGATGCCCTCTTCACATGCTTTACTGCAGTAGCACTCAATAGAGCCCTTAGAGGATACAAGAATACAATGTACACTAGGTTTTAAACATGAAGTTGATTTAAAATTTCTTTGCCTACTGCTGACATTCATTATTTACTAACAACACTAATAGCAAATTGATATTCACAACACCATAGGTTTCATTAATAGTCAGCAAACAAAAAAGCTCTGGAAGAAAGGTAGCACATTAATAACAAGATCATAATTGCTGAAGATACCACTAAAAATCAAAACAAACAACCAACCACTTAATACCACCTTTTTAAGCAAAAGATCTGAACACTGATGAAATCTAAAAATTGCACGTTTTTCCAAGAATGCCCCACAGAGTATATTTCTCAGCAGAAATCTTAAAGCTAATATAAAACCTGTTTGACTACAAATTGTTACACCTTCAATACAGCGAAGCCAATTAGTCACTGTGCTCCTATCAGAGCATTTCAAATATATTATACCTTGACAAGTTGCCTACACAATAGCAGCCTTGTAATAGAAAGTAAAAGGCAAAAGGAGGAAAAATTAGTAACACATTGAACACGTGCTCTGCCTTCCATAGTCTCCTCTGTCTTTTACAGAACTGCTCTGAATCAAACCTCCATACTGTCCTTCTTCCCAACTCACATCTTTACAATTCCAGCCCACCCACATACCTACCCAAGAGCCAGCATGGTTTTTTTCTCAAATCCTGTAACTCTTTCAGGAATCTAAAACAAAAAAGCCAAGTCTTGACAGACTTTTACAAGAACCAAACGCTTCCAGTGGCACCCAGTCAGCAACAGCCAGCCATTCCACACCTAGAGGATGTACTACGCTTCTGTGACTAAAGGAAAGCTCTGCACTAACAGATGGGTCTATAACCAAATCAAAATATTTCTGTCAGTCAGGAGAGGGGTAAAAAACAACATGGATCATCTTCCAGTATTATCTATCACACAAACGCCTGTTTTGACGCTTTGATTCACGGTGCCTGGTACCTCAAAAGAGCACTGGCTAGCTGCATGGAGAAAAAGAGAGCTGGGGTGACGGCTGAAAATGTTTTGTGATGCAGGGAGGTTATGTTTGCAACCCATGTTTTATCTGACAGTGAGGGAAACTCAGCAAAAACTTTAAGTGCAGTCAAACTTCATTCTTAACGTATCAGGAACATGTCTGGAACAGATCAGAACTGTGGTGTGAATCTACTCTGCTTACCGCATCCTTCCTCGCTCCTCATCTGCTGAGCCCTACCCCACTCCTACCCCATCCTCTCACCCTCCTGGTTCCTCCAATTTCAGCGGAGCCCTATGAACTCAACCCCATTACTGTTATTCCTTGCACTCAGTCCCGTACTCCAGGCATGCATTCGAGGTCCAAACTTCACCAGCTCGCCTCCACTCAGTCCAGTGCATTTCCCACCTGCCCTGCCTAGGAAAGGCACGAGCAGCTCTCTCCACTTTCTTGCTTGAAATTCCTGGACTGCGGAACTTCCCTCCTATCAGACCGCCAAACTCACCACAGTACCCTTTATTCATGTACACAGTGCAGCGAAACATCTGAAAAGTGCAAGTGTTTACCTAAGAGATAACAGCAATAAGGTAATACTGTCAAAGGACTAATGTTTCCAAGTATTTGGCTGTAAACCCATAATCTCTAAACTCTTCCTATTCTGTCTCACTTTTACAACACAGTACCAATTATGCTTTTTACTTCCTTGCTGTTAGAAAAGTACCTTTCACAGGAGAGGACTTACTAAGGATTGTTGATGCAGGGTAACGTAGGAGTATTAAAGAGGAGAGTAACAGTTCATCTCCCTCTCAGTTAGGGCTCAGTACAGAAGACTGATTCAGATAACGTCACCAATGCGAGATTTCGTTTTTGGTGCCTATCAATGATTTTAGTAATTTCTACACCAGCTGAAAGACTCAGGGCTTGGAAAATGTACCCAGCTTCCTTAACATACTTTGAGAAAAACACTGCAAAAACTGCTCGGCCAAATAGCCTTCTTAGATAAGAGTCTACATAGCAGCTGCGAAAAAAAGGGATGCAATTTTCCTGTGGTACTGACACAGAGTATATAGCTGCCACCACCTCCCCCATGCCACAATGCATGGACGCGAACCAGTGGGCACACACGGCTGAAGACCTACCCGCCATGCTCCGAAACTACTATTTTGCGATTGTCCACTTTTCTCATGAGACTGTAAACCAGCTCTTTGCAAAGCAGATGTGTCAGATAACTTTTCCTGGCCTTTTTTTGCCTTTACTCTAAAGAGTGCAATTGCATTTGCCCTACGTTCTATTTTATCTTCCCTATCTGTTGAATCCATAGGACAAGGCACGCTTGCCTTTACTGTTTTATAGATTTGTAGTTGCTATAGCACTAGATATAATTTTCTATTTTAGACATGCAACACTGGGAACTATAAATACAAAAAACCCCAGTAAAATCTTCACACATTTAGCTTTGGTTTTGCCTCAAAAATGTACGGAGACTCAAATACTGTAATTAAGAAGAGATATTTCAGGTACTACAGATGTAATTGCAAATATTTATTCATCATCTTCTTTTTTATTTTAGTCTAAGACATAGGCCCCTGATCTGACAGCTGTGGTGACCCAACAGCCTGAGAAGGAAGTCAGTATTATGTTGTGAGAGCAAGATAATAACTTTATGCAAAATGATTTTCACTGTTCATTTTTCTAAAGAGCAAAATCATTAAAAGTAGAGCATAATGCTCTGTAATTATAATCTAAGTCATTTCCCCTGTTAAAAATACATTCTAATTGCTTTAAGTGAAAACACATCATTACAACTTCCCTTGAAAGGGGAACTAATAAATAGATTAGTAAAATCCTACAGTCAGTACATTAAATCATGTTTATTCATTCAGCTGAGACTGGAACATGCAAAGTACATCTTCTTATGGAAAGACACAATTAGGGAGAATGGCTGGCTCATGGGATTAGCCAAGGGATTTTGAGTTTTCCCCATCTAGCTTGGTGGTGTGAATCCTGCCCAGCCTGGTGTTGACTCAAGCTTATTACCATCTGCTGCCTGTTCAGTGTCCTACATAAAATGAATCGGTTGTCTTTGCCCAATTCCAAGCTCACAGGTGGCCAGTATTACAGCAACCGACAGTCATTAGCACACCTTTAAGCAATGTCAGCGAAGATGCAGACGATTTCAAAAGTATAACAAAGACGCTTCTGTAATTTGGTACGAGCAGTCTACCAAAGCCGCGCTTTGGGAAGAGACAGGACAGTGGAATGGCTGTTATCGCCACTCTTAACTGTGCTTCTGCCAAATCCCTGAATACAGATTCTTGCATAAAACTTTAAATGTCTAATTTCACTAGAGTTAAAAATCACAAGGAAGTAAAATGGCAATACCATTTTTTAACTCTGAAAGCTTACGTTTTCTCATCTCAAAGGAGGATTTCAACAGTTAAAATAGAGTTACTATAATTAGCGTGCCTGTACCCAGAGTCTCAGGGAACTGTTTCGGTTTGTACAAGGAATTATTACAATTTCTATGACTCCTAGACCAGCTGCGCAGGCAGCCACCGTAAGCAGGAAAAGAGTAACAAAGGGAGTTACGGATTAAGTTACCCAGGTCCCGTATTATTAAGCTTTAGGTGAACGGGCCTGCTTCCTTTAGTCATCTCGGATACAGCTTTGTTTTGTGAAATAAGCAGTAACTCATACAAACAGCAGAAAAATTACCTTGTAAAAGCACTGTGTTAATACTGTATCTGAATTATAGTAACATCAGGTATGCAATTAAAAGGTAATGAGTATTTGCCATGTACTTTACTCTCTAACAATGAGTCCCTAGTTAAGCCAGTTATTAGTAACCACAATCAACATGCTCGGTGCTGTAAAAGCTTTTCAGGAAATCCGCCCTGGTGAAAACCCCTGTATTTCAATGTTTGGTTTAGTTTCAGAATGGATGAAAACCTGAGGTTTTTGAAGTTACGTAACAGAAGTTTTGAAGTAAGTAACTGGAAATCTCTCACTTTCCAAACATACAGACTTAGAATTAATTCCTCGTGGCGATGCACTGCCTCTGCTTTATTTAAGTTGCATTTCAGACTGCTACCTTTTTCTCCACAGGCCAGAATCCTACAGTGCTCATTATGTGACTCCCACGATAACATGCACCTATAGGTCAAACTACACTTCGCATCACAGGGAATGAATTTTGGTAAGGAAACCCAAGAAAGGAAAAAAACCTAAACTAAATATTTACTTTCATGTCTAACAAATGCAAAATAAAGTATTTGTTTTAACTTTTTAAATTCAAATTGGAAATTAGAAACATACATTTAGATTTTAAATTCACCTCTATTCTTGTATTTCTTTTCCTATAGGTATTGCATTTTTTTAAAAGGAGTATCAGGAGGAACTTCCCAACTGACCTCTAACTGTTGTATCTGTCAGCTCCATAAACATTTCTTGTTATAGTCACTTAATTCCAGTGGTCTTCCATAAAGCAAACAAGCAAACATAAGCAGACAGATTTGAATCTCCTTTTTTTTTTTCTTCCAAATACTAAATTTGAAGTTTTACTCGAGTTTTCATATATATTTTTTTAAACATTCAAACTGTTCAGTAATTTTCCTTTGGTCTTATGCATCAAGATGTCCTTTTTTGGTATGATAGGCATTTAAATCAATGGAAAACTTTCCATTTATTCCAGAAGAACACAATCAAGACCTTACTGTTCACAGGCAGAGATACACTGGAACAGTGTAAGAAAGGTTGACCCTCTAAGTGTTTTAGTCCACAAAGCTCGTGAGTCTCCTTTCTTCAAGAAGAAAGAAGGTCATTTGGCTGAGGCATTTATGGGAATCATCTTGTTCTTCAGATCCATGTCCCTCTTTGGATGATAAATGACACCTATTAAGACTCTGCTTTCTCATGACACAAAACACAAATCTCTCTACTGACACTTGAAAAAATGCAGATTTTGACAGGACAAAGAGCCACTGTGCCAATTTCTGTGAGAGTCCAGTCCACAAACTGGCACCAGGCTTCATACGTATTTTGTATGTATCATTCAAAAAAAAAATATGCACATAATAAAAAAAAGAGATATATATGTAGACAGTAAAATACAGCAAAAAGCTGTTGATTTCCTGAATCTGAAATAAGTTATTCTCTCCTATGAAGCTTAGTTCCAGCTGAAACAAAAATATTGAGTATCTATTCACAACAGACAAGCCTTATGGAAGAGTACACAGAATTTGTAATTCACTGAGCATCTTTTTTAAAGCAACAACAAACCAAAGATAACAAAGAAAGGCAAAAGAAAAATGACGGTGTGAATTGTAGTAGCTTTTAGTTAGGTATCTAATTAGTGAAAATGAAAAGTAGAGATGGCAACCTGCTTACTTTAGCAATTTGATTTACTCTGATCTGAAGTAGCTTCTGCATATTTTACACGTCACCTTTACAGCAGAAAGGTTATCTCACCAACAGCACTTTGTATTCACAGACACTCTTTCTCCTGCTATAACTGAATACAGGGCTCCCTCCATGTGGTTTTCTGCTTCCCTGGGATACATGACCAAGGTTAGTAATATACTAAAGATCAGGTTAATAACGTTGAACAGCTTCAGTAGCTGAAAAACTCTCTGTATTTCCTACTTCACTTCAGACAACAGAACTTCGGTAGCTATCGAGAAGGTCCCTGTGGATATCATCACTCAATCCGTCTAGCTACCTCATCCTTCTCATATACATACATTTGCATACAGAATCTCATGATAGACATAAGCAGGCTCCATTCAGCTTCACTGAAATTGACTGCAAGAAGCAGCTATAGCTGTATAAATATCTGCTGATTCAAACTTTCACCTAAAATGCAAGAAAATGTCATGACTGAAATAATTCATGCTTCAACTTGCTGTAATTGTAGGGCGCAATCCAGCTCCGTGCAGAAAGCTGACACTTGGTTTGTTCTGTCAAACAAGCCTCTTCGGTCTCACTTTGACAAGCTATTTGGGATATAAGTCCCTGCACAGACTTCCGTTACAGTTCTTCATAGGATAGAATTCCACTCTTGGTCTAAAGAAGCATATACATTTGTACAAAATTACTTATGCTTAACAGGCGCTGTAGTCTTCGTAGCCCAGTATTTACATCTTTCTTTAAAAAAAAAAAGGCAAAACAGAACAAAATGTATAAAAGAGACTCATTCATACTGCTAATAAAATTGTGTGCAACTCAAAGAGAAAGGTTCTATTTGCTGAACGTTGTATTACAAATTGAGTTCCATCAGGGAAGGTTTAATCACTTATTTTCTTAAAATTTAATCATACTGTTAAGATGAAATTGCAGTGTTATAATTAAGATAGAACACTTTCATGATTAAGAAAAAACAAATTATTTAGTAGTTGGCAAATACTCAAATACTGCTATCAATATGTTATTTTTAAATGAAGATTGAAAAGAAATACCTTAAGTCTATGGTATTTTAGCACTATGCAATGGATTTCGGTAATATCTTCAAATAGACTTAATTCTTAAAATGCAGATGATAATACACTTTGTGCAAAATTAAAAAAAAAACAAGTATTTTTAATACATAATTTTAATTTGCATCCAATTGTAACATTTTTACCTGAATTTTGGCCTGTATTTTGGAAAAACACAGAATTCTAGAAAAATGACAAAGAATTCACAATAGCTGCACCAGGGATGCAGATTTTTGTTAATGCCCATTATGATCAAAAGAAAAAGCGAGAGAAAGAAACGATAGAAGAATTTTTGTAGTCAGAGCCAGTTTGTTTCTGTAAATAAATTTCACAATATACGTTAATATTTTGATAGCTCTGAATATCAACCAGCCATGTCCATCTTAAGTTGTACGGGAAGTGTGTGCGAGTCAACGTAAATAGGTTGGAATAGGGGTGTCAGCTTTCTCTGAAAGCAATTGGGTTTGGCTTGTGCAAAAGAGGTTTCAAATAGAAAAATTACATTCTACATTGTAAGAGGCCACTGGCTTGCTGTTTGCTTTGTGATTAAATGGCACAGGCACCACTATAATGAGGCAGTCTATCAAAGTCTTCTACTTGGTTGTTTACACTCCATGAGACTGTATGAACGAAGGTTTTTAAAGTTTTCATTAAGTCCTTGGCTGCTGTGCATGCACAACACAAAGCCAATTATTTTAAAGGTACATGGGTTTTTACTCTTTTTATCTTTCTTGAGAATATTACCACTGCTGCTTATGCTTCACTGAACAATACAAATAGGGACAAAATTCCCATCATTTGAGCAGTCTGTTATCACTATCCTATTTATACATAAAATGTGTTCTAACATGTAGGCGTCAACACCTTAACTTGAATTTTCAATTGCAATAGTAAATTCAGGGGGGAAGGGAAGGTTTAATGAAATTACATAGGTATTTTAAATAAAAGTAATTATCTGGCAGAATATGTACGTTCCTGTATACTATTTCCCTTCTCGAAATCTTTTCAGTTAGGGGGGAAAAGATCTTATCTATTTGAAGAAAAGAGTACACAATAGACCAATATATAAATATCTATTCAGCTACCCTGCCATACCCCTGGTGTCTTATTCTATTAGTGTTTCTTCTATCTGTAGAATGGTTTTCTCTCTTCTTTTTTCTATTCCAGACCCTGATCATGTAAACACTTCCACAAAGACAAATTCATTTTTTGAGGACTTGATTTAAGAAAACTATTGCAACATTTGCTGAACTAATTTCTGAGCTAACAAGGAAGAAACATCCTGAATTCCAAGAGCGGCAAGCCAAGGGACTCATATCTCTGTATTTTCTACAGGTGAGTTTATCCATCCTGAATCTCAAGTCCTCTACAGTGTACTCCTACATTCAGTTGTGACATCTACAATCTTTTAAAATTATTTTTACATTGTTTCAGCATTTAAGTGTTTAATATAAACTAATGCTTTTAAAAAAAAACCAAAAACCAAAAACAAAACTTGCAACCTAAGGGCACCATTTCTTTTTACATAATCACAAATGCTTTTGCAGATATAAACAGAATAAAATAGGTTCTGCATCATGTATATCAGGGGATTTACCTCAAAGAACTCCTTACATAAATATATTTACCTATAGCTATACTTTCTTATGGACCAAGTAGACACTTCATTAGTAAATTCGGATGCTCTAGAAGCTGAGAGGCTAAATTCAAACACTCTGAATTTTGGAAGAACAGCTTAATGAAAGTAAGTTAATATATCACCAGAAACTACATACATATATCATCACTGAAATTTTGAGCAATATTGCTATTGTTCAACAGAAATAACCTCCCTCCCAATCACTAACATCTGTTACACTTGAAAATTAATTCATTATATCCTCATTTAGAGAAAATAAGAATATCTATCTATCTAAGCCGCAGATTTATTGTTTCTATCTTTACCTGAGACACTGAATTTGCATTAATTTCTCATGCAACAGATGAAGATCTTTCAGTCAGGAAGGCACAAAATTTATCCTGAACCCATATTTAATTAATTGATCTTAAAGGATGAAAGTAGCAACCAACTTTCCTGGGAAAGAATAGAAGGATTTATTTGAAATGTAAAGTCTTCCGTAATTTTTTTCCCAGTTTAAATCACGATAAGAAGTTTGAACTTTGATATAAGTATATAGCTCATGCCATTAATGTCGCTCTGTCAGAAAACATGCCACTGACCAACGAAGTTGTATTTCAGAAGAAACGAGGTACATGATGAAAGAGCATATACTGGTACTACTCAGTATAACACAAGGAGAAAACAATTTATAAGCTAAAATACAAAGGCAATTTCTCCAAGTTTAACTGTGTATACTAAACTAGATTTTGAATACATATTTGGATTTCTGAGAGACTTCTGATGCAGGCTCTTAAGGAAACAAGGCAACCCTGACGTAAGAAGGAATATCCTGGAATGGATAAAGAGTTGAGTAAAAGATGGGAAACACGTGGGAGCACACGTTCGGTCCTCATGATGGAGGAGGGTCAGCAGCGAAGCTCCGCAAGAGCCTTCACAGGGCCCAGTGCTGCTCACCATATCCCCTGTGGGCCTCACGAGAGGGCAAACACTGAGGCAACTGGTGACGACCCACTGGTGTTGGAGATAACTGGGGCGAGGGCAGGCGGTGAGGACGCACACCAGGCACTGAAACGGCAGTAATACTGGCAACGCTGCAATGGCAATAGTATGCCAAAATTCAGCATGGAAACACATCAGTCAACACAAGCCAGAGAACCAGGCCCATCTATTTTAGGAAATGAGGGGGTTTAAGCCTCAGCGTCAGTGCAGAGAGTTTCCTAAAAACATCAGCTCAGTGCTCACTAGCTGTCACAAAGGCAAATCAAGTGCTAGGAACAAACAGGAAAACAACAGAGAAAAATGAAGAGCTTTTTTATGCTACTAAGACTGTGTGTGGTTCACCCACATCCGAGCTCATCCATCTTTCATTCCTCTCCAAGAGGAAGAATAGGAAGGGTCAGAGGGGGAAAGAGGAGCTACCCCAAAGGTAGGAAACACCTCACGTCAGAAGAGCAACGAAGTCTCTTTAGCCTGGGGAAGGGATGGCGTAGCCAGGAGAGTAGGTGGCTGAAACGGATCTCCGAGATCAAAAGCGACATGGTGCGAGAGCTGGGGGTAAACTATTCACCCCTTCCAGCAGAGGAACTGAGGGCAGGAGATGAAGACAGCAAGATCCAGACTCAAACCAGTCACGGGAGGTGGTTTGTCTGGCAGTGGGTAGGGAGCCACAGAAGTATTTTCGGCAGAGAGTATTGTGGATGCAAAAAGTCAGCAGTGGATGCAAGGGAAGGATGGACAGGCACTGGAGGAAGGATCTGTTAAGAATTACCAAGCAGAGAAACCATGAAAGACTTAGGAAAACTCATGAGTGAGAAACAGTTGGAGGTTAGGACACCAGTTGTGAAAAATATCATATACGCTTGTTTTGTTTTTACTGTTCACTGCATGTCAGCTTATGGGCACTGGTGGAGAAAAACGACCGAGCTAGATGCACTTTTCATTCTTATGACCTATAATGTACCTTATGTTTATGAATTGGTTCAATACCCAAGTAGTCACATCTCTGCTCTTGGTTAAAATCTTTAAAGGACGTTAAAACAAAATGGGAACTTCAGGCTTTGTGTTTACTCAAGATTTGCAGCAGAACTCCTGACAAAAATGGTGGCTGAGTTTTCTGTCAATGACAATTCGAAAGTAACAACATCCCATTTTCTGTGGTCATTTACCTTTTCTTCAAATGCCTTCTTGTGCTAAATCTTACCTTTTGCAAAATTTGACAAGACTGCAGGCAATGACATCAAAGAGACAGAATGTGAACTTGCAGAAGTTTCTCTCTACACTGACTAGCTTGCCTTTTTAAAGCTGCTGAAGAGCCCCATCGCGCATCCTGTGCGTTCTCAACTGAAAGTCAGTGATAACCTTACAGCACTTTCCTGTAGGTAAATAACTTTGTTTATAAATTCTTCAGGCATCAAAAATTAAAATATTATTTCTGACACTGCCTCATCTTCACAAATCTTCTCATATATCTTTCAAAAACAATCTCAAAGGCATAGTACATAAAAGGTAACATTACCACCACCAACAAAAAAACCCTCCCAAAAAACAGCAACAAAAAAAGAAACCCATACAGTCTTTTTTTTTAAAGTATCATTAAAAGCAGATCCAAGTACTTAGTTGCCGAAAGAAAAACTTGGATGTAATGAATGCATAAATCCAGACCTGCGACGTCGAAAATCCTGTAAGCCTCCTAGTCCTAAAAGAAACAAACTGACCTTAAAATACTAAAATACAGTGACTAAAAGCCCGTTTCTAAACAAGCTGGAGAAATATCAGGGAATTCTTTGGAATACTTGATCCTACTGAGTTACTGGATCATGGGCAAGATGATCCCTCAAGGCCCATTTCAGTTTCCGCGATACAACAACCCTATGGACAGAACTATACCTTTTCCGTGCTTATAATTAACCAAGAGTAAATACAGACACTATGCTTTCCATTCCTTATACTCGATTGTGTAGATGATGGCACACATATAATATGGGAAAGCCCTGTATGGATCTTCAAACAAATGTTTTCCTCAGGATATTGTAATAGAAAAGCCAGCTACTGACATTTTTTTAGAGAGAAAGTATTGATCTTTTTTTTTTTAAAGGATTTTAAGCTCTCTCTCCAACTAGAGTTTATTAAGCTATGTTTCTGAATAACCATTCAATAGAGAGAGAAGGAACATCCTGATGCTAGTTTTCCATGCTAAGCCCTTACAACCACTCCTCAGTCAGCGCATTTCGGAACCCTGTCTGAGCCACTTAGGGCTTTCCTCAAGGGAAAGCCAATGAACTTAATCTAAAAATCTGGTATTTCACTTCAGAAGCCAGAGCTGAAATGTTACTTTTTAATTGTTTAGAGTATTTCCTGACCTAGCCTTTAAAAATATGCTACAGTAATAGGGTTTACATTAATTTACAAATTAAATTGTATACAAATGTGTGGTGCTGGACTGCTATTATCTGATGCAAGGCAGATTTGAAAATCCTCTCTTAAAACAGAACAATAATAATAATAGTGGTAAGTGCTTATTGGGAACATAAAGGGGAGGAAAGAGGACAAAATAAAAAAGGGATCAACGGGTTATTTTTTACAGGAAAACAAATCAAATAATCTGATTCTCACTTTTGTTGCTCATCATTGCTGTATTGTGGATGTTACCATGACACATTAAAAATCTTAAGCCTGCCTGTGTTGCAAACTCTGCTTTGTCAGACTATAACACTTAAATTCAACCCCCCTCAAAAGTCGGCATCTATGTTTTTGTCAGATGAAATATTAAACCTCTGAACCCTCAATTTTTATTTCAGCTGGAAATACTATTTGTAAAACTCTGTTACACTCCGTACGTAACCATTGTGAATGTGTAGAAAGCCTTCCCTGAAACAAGAACCTGGACATGTTTGAATTGGTGAGGAGAAAAGGAAAGGTGTGCAGCAGAAAGTGTACATTAGCATATTTTTTTCTATAACAATTATTACAGATTTTACTTTCTTTGTTACAGAGCGGTGTCATTAAAAGCGTGATCCTGAATTTAAGTTCCTATGGTGTTCTTGCATGCCAACTTCTGCATGAAGGATACTGTAGATTTCCTTTACTTCAGGTTTGCAGTTTGTTTGCTCTGGTTTCATTAACGGATGGCAAACAACTCATATGGGAGATTTTTGAGCAAGAATTTCTATAAAATAATGTTCTAAGAAAGTTGGCACAATATTACTTCAATTGTGAAATTGAAAAAGTCAATTAGCTCAGGGCTTCACAAGCTTAACGTTGGCAGAAATTCATAGTACTAAATCAGCAGCATCAGCAAAACTGTAATCTGTGAATTGATTGAGAAAGTTTTCATTACTAATAGCTAAAGTACAAGCATGAGTGACCAGTCATGAATTTCCATTAACAATACTAACCTGAAAAATATTAGCAATAACACAGAGTATAAAATAGATGTGAGCTGACAGCTCATTATGAAAACAGTACTTCATTACTATTACTGTATTTAAGGGAGAAAATTGGTATTCACCTATTAGTTATATATACAAAATACTTTTAACCAGAAACAGAATCCTATAGATGTTTTAAACCTCTTTCCAGTGACATGACTGATGGCCTTTCTGATAATTTTAATGGGATCAAAACCTGTTATGCTACTATGTTCCTTCTCCAGCATAGATAAGGAATAAGGAAGTGCTCTATGAACTTGCTTTTAAATATATATAAATAAAAATCTATTTCATTATATGCCTTTTTTTTTTTACTATCTTGTAATTTAATAAAATTATGCAATTTATACTACTGCAAGATTTGCAGTCTTCTGATGTATGGCCACATGTTCTAAACCTTCAGGTTTTATCTGTAAAAATATCATTAATAACTTTTTTCTAATGTTTTTCCTCAGAAAAAGAATATTAACATTATCTTTATATAATTATTAAGTAAAAGGTTTTCATGCATTGAACGTAAACTTACTGAGTAAAAATCAATTGCAAACATATTTGCAACAGGAATTAAAATCCATCTGCCAAGCTGTTGCTTTTTTAAGTTCCTAGCTGTCAATGCTGAAAACAAATGTACTTAGGGAGAATGTCATTCTTCAAGACAAATGCTAACCATGCTATAGTATATAAGTCTTATTTATGTTAATTGTACAGTGCTTTCAATGGATAGCTCTTCAGCCAGAACTCCCCAGTGAAATAAACATCATTCCTCCCAATTTCCAGATGTTCCTTATTATTTTTTCTTTCAAAAAGTGAAAGCAGCATACTTGTAAAACATTAACATAATTAAAATCCCACAACTTGCAGATCATATGAGCTATCAGAAACGATCTGAGGGCTTGTGCCCAGGATTTATGTTTGGACAGGAATTAAGAGAACCTGGTTGTGTATGTAAAAACCTTCTGCTATAGCGTTACCAATGTACGGTTGCTCCGCAATTTCTTCTAACTCAGAAGAAATTAATTCCTGGCTTTGACAATATGTATCACAGATATTTTTAATTATTCAGATTTTAACTGAAAGAGTTACAATGGAAAAAGTAACATTTTCTAAGGAAAGCAGACGTCACACATAGTTTAATGTCGCAGAGAGGCAGCAGAAAGAGTTTTGATGGAAAATTCAGCTATCTGTAAACACAGTTCCTTACAGGCTATCTACAAACTACTTATTTATACTTCATTTAGAAACTATTCTTTGTTTCTCTCCATTGCTACTCCTAGAAATTTTCCCACAGAAGGGGACTCTGGATCCTGTTCTAAGCCTTCAGGCTATGTCTACACCAGGGAGCAAAGAGATCACCACATTTAGGAGGCCAGGTCTGCAGGAGGAGCCCATCCCAACCCACTTGGGATCTGGGGCTTGTTCCATTGAGAAAGTGTCCGTAAGGATTGAAGTGCATTAGGTACACCCCCAGAACTTCTTTGGGAATATTGTCACTTGAAATAAAATCTAGTCAGAGTCCTCCAAGATGGCTTTGTAATGCAAACCGAAGCCTAAGCGGGGACAAAAAAAACCCAAACAACAAAAAACCCCAACATTCTATTCCAAATGAAATGCTAAGTCAGATGCACTTTTAGAGATCTGTTTGTGATAAAACCAATGAAGGTGACCAAAACCAGATCAGAAAACAAATAAGATTAAAACAATGAAGATAAAAAAAACTTTTTCAAAAAAAAAGGATCACCTTACTAATTTTCAGAGATATTCGTCTAACTTCACTTTCAAAGTGCAGAAAAATGTATGTATTTTATATTACGACTAGTGTAGATTATTTAAAAAATGTTAGTGCTGACACTCGAAAGTTATGATGAGAGATGTGACTACCTTAAATTAGAGTTCTGCAGAAAATTATAAAAAATAATTTGTACAGCTTCTCCTCAAAATACAAATTGCCAACAATTAAGTCTTAGAAAATATCTTCACTGAAAAAACTCCTCATCATAAATCACACTTTCAAGCTTCTATAATGTGTTTTTAGTCACCTGGAAAGCAAAACCTTGTGCTGATTCATACAAATTCAGAATTTCAAACTATTCAGAAAGTTCTTTTTTATGTACAATCTATACGCTATGAGGGAACGCTCATGCAAGAAAGCTGACATTTTGCTATGTGTTTCTTCTGGGCTGAGAATGTTACCACTGAGTTCATAAACAAAATATTGACCTTCTAAAGCAAAAAAACCCCACCCAATTACAAAGAAAATTCTTAAAGAATTTCAACTAATAACAAAGTGAATAGAAATGACAAAACTCTTTCGTGGAAAAAAAGAGGAAAAAACCCACAACTGTTCCAAAATATAAGAGATGCTATATATAGTTTCTCTCAACTAATGAAAGCAACAATGTTACCTTTGGACAAGTTCACTGAAAGTAACCAGAAGGACCAATAAATGTGTATTTATTGACTCAATTCACTGCAAACAGGGCTGTTTCTAGCAAACAAGCCGAGATACTGTACAAGTCACCTGTTACTGTCTACGTAACAGGCTTTGTCTGTCAGCCAAGTTTTGTGAATTTTGGCTGTTTGTGAGATAGAGAAAGTAGAGCACCAACGGGGAAGACTGCTTGGCTTGGCTAATTAATTTTACTAATTTTCACAGGATATAAAGGAGGAAGATTAAAAGCCAAAAACGTATCAGACCTTCCTTTGGCATTCTGTGAAAAAATTCAGAAACTAAGTATGTATTTGTATGCTTATTTGGTACTAGGTTATTTTATTAGAGTTTATATAAATTTATTTTTCAAAGATCCCTTGCTCTACCTGTGTCTACAACTGAAGAAAGGAATTCGTACCTCTGGAGTTACACCTTACTCCGTATTAGTCTCCTATCTTCCTCAAAACTCCTGTTTGCTCTAGTTTTAGCTTAATGCTATTGAAGTTAACTGATTGGATGATCTACAAAAAACAGAGTAAACCCAGAAGCTAGGCTTCTTCCTTAGCTCTTGATGTGTACAGGTCAGGATACGTACATGTATTTAATCTGCATTTCCTTTGAGCAGGAATTTGTATTTCTTTTAGGCACACATTAATGGTAATAGAAGTAAAATTAGAAACACAGCTGTGGGATCTAGGTCTCCAGTACAAAGCAAAAACAGATGGAAAAGGATACTGAATCTGTTTGGATTTTAAGAAACTTTAACTCCTTCTGTGAGCAAAGAGTATCACAAATTATCTGAAAAGAAGTGGAAGAGCAATGATTTTCAGTGAGTTTTCAATGTCTCCGTGGAAAGGGAAACAGATGCACGTTTACCCATCACAGGCAACAATCTCTCTTTTTAAAAATAGTATCAACATTTTTTTTCCCTTTTTTTTAAGGAAATGTACATTTTCAACATGACAGCTCTGAAGTGATTAAGCTTAATAAATTAAAACATCCACTCAGTAATATTCACTTCAAAGAGATGAACTACGTGTAAGTATTTAAGTTAGTAAACTGAAATTAAATGGAACAGTTAAGATGCTGAAGTCTTTTTAAGCAGGATTTAAATTATCTAAAACACCAAGGTATAACATCAAAAAATGTATATATATGACACATCTTAAAAGGACCAAACGAAAGCTGTCTTTTTAACAATCAGAAACTGGCAGAAATAACTGAAAAAATGCACTCTTTAAAAAGTGAAAGCTGGGTCCAGCCAAAGACGACAGAGAATAGCACAGATTTTAACAAGTTAGATGTAAAACTGTAAGTCAGGCCAAAGAATATTTTGAGGCATAGAAACCTTAAAAAAAAAAAAAAAAAAATAATATCCAATGCTAGGGAGCCTGCAGGGCCAAAAGATTATCAGTGTGTAACAGAAATGTTCGAAGAACATAAGGCTGTGAGAGAAAAAAATAAAATAAGCAATTATATTAATTCTTTGCATCAATCTACCAAGGAGCTTGAGCGACATCCAAACCACTGTTTTGGTTGGGTTTTTCCTGGCATTAAATAAGTAGCTGTCTCAGTGAAAGCACTAGTAAAAGAGGTTTTGGAAAATAATCAATAAAATGAATAATAAAAGATTACTACAACCCAACAGCACTTATACAAGAGCTGAGCAACTCAAGTACAAAAATTCCAAAATATTAAGTAAAGTGAATGAATTAGCCTTTAAACTAGCCCCATTACTAGTGTAATAAGTAGGAAATGTGACAAAAAAATTTCTTCCAAGAGATTTGGTATGAACTGTGGAAATACAGAGCAGTAAGCCTAGCTTCCACACTGCTCAAACTAGTTGAAAACAAAACAAAGTGAATCGGAAAGGCACAAGTATTGTAAAACTGCGAAATGTCCATGTAGCTTTTGGAACCAGGGTTACTGCTTCTCAGAACAGCCATGGTACAGCTAGAAATTTATGGAGAAGGGAAATCATAGTTACTAAAAGTACAGAACGGCTTCTGAAGCAGGACAGACTAAAATGATGGAAACGCCTCGTGTAAGCACATAAAATCATGACTGGCAAGGTGAAGATGGACAGGGAATAAGTGCTCACTGTTTCATAATGCAAAAATTTAGGGGCATCGGATGAAACTACTTTTTCAGTAAATAAAATAATAAAGGAAGTACTCTTCATATCCCTAAAAACAATCTTGTGGAACTTACTGCTCTAGCTGTATGAGATGCCAATGTAGACAAATTCAGAGGGAGATGCTCGGCAGGGAGTAGCACTCATGACGCTGTTGATGAATTCCTTAGGTCAGAAAACACTGAATACCAGAACCTGAGGAAAGAAGTATCACTCTGAATTTCCCCCGATGTTTTACTGCTACTGACATAGCTGTCTTCCACTAATTTCACTGGATACTGAGTTGGACAGACAGTATGGCCATTACATGAGGCAGATTTCAGAAAATACAGTATCCATTTACTTTGCTGTTTCTGGTCTTTATTTTACCTTTTCTAACACATTCATGCATTACATTCTATGAATTTTATACGTCTTCATTCACCTCCATGGATTCTAGAATCTAACTGTGTTCTCACAAAGGTTTGAGGAGAAAGCCCGAGTAGAAAGGAACTGTACAAGTTTCTTCCATTAATCTCATGTGTTCTAATATCTACACTGAAATGACACAAACATGCATGAGCCATGCTCAGCTCTATGAATAAAAGAGGTCATAGCTGGCCTTCGCTAGAGCCATGCTGGAAACCAAGGATAATACTAAGGGCTCATGAATCCAGGAATATGGCCAGGAAGGATGAATTCTGAATGAGAACTCAGACTCACAACACGGATGAGAAAATTCAGTTTCATTTCAAATACTGAGTGTGATTCAAGCCCTGTCCCTTTCAGAAGCCTTCAGAAGGTGAAAGACAGCAAGCCAGAGCAGAGTTCTACAAAGCATGACCTAGCATTCATTTGAAGCTCATTCCTTTCCTCATGGAATATATGAGGAAAGAAGTCATGATCTGATTGCTTTAACTGGTCAATAATGCTCCTTTTCTGTAGCTTGTGTATAAATGTCTGTGGATTAAAATGGTTATCTCTGAGGAGAATGTATTGAATCCTTACAGCATCTACACGAGCAAGGAGTAAATCTTCCATAAGCAAACTATCTGCAAAAAAAAAAAAAAAAAAAAAGAAGTATGCATTTTTCTTAGAGAGAATCCTGTCAGATTAGGTAATATTGTGACTGATGGACTATAATGCCTAAGAAAAGGTCTTACTCTACTCTCACAGCAGGTGCCAAAAATATGCAATACTTAATCTCACAAAAATTGGATGCTCCAATCTTTTCATAGAAATTAATTTTACTTTCGAGCAGTTAATGTTCACTTGCTTTTGCTTCACAGTTCTTCTATGACCAGTGGCCGCCCTGGAATGGGCGCAGAGCATGAAAGTCTTAAAAAAACAAAAAGTTATTTGAGTCTTTAAAATTTTAAATACTCAAAAGAAAAGCCCTAAGCAATATTAAGACTGAGAAAAAATAACTTCAGGTTTCAAGTCTCCAATCTGCAAGAATCGTGATGAAGTTGTTTTCTCTCTCATTAGTGGCAAATGGAGACAAATGTTGAGGATTTCTTATAATCTTCTATTTTTAAATTTACATTAACCAAACACAAGACAAAATAGATCCGGCTCCCTGCAGACAGCATAAATATTTCTGTTCCCAATATTATTCTAAGTCTGTGTTTTCATGTTAAGATGCCTTTGGCAAGAAAACTAGTTTTAGGTGTTCCTGTCCCGAACCATTTACTTGTGCCCCTACCTCAGTGCACTGCTGGTACCAAAACACAAAAATATTTGTTTGTGGAACTGTTAGCTTTAAACCATTATAATAAATTATTTTGGCTGATGGGTGGATGCGGAGGGCTCCTGTACTTATTTTATTATTTCTAAATACTTATTTATTATTTCTAAATACTTACTTCTAAATACTTATTTATTATTTCTAAAGCAGGATCAGTTCCCTCATCCATATCTCAGGTGGCACAAGTAAGTGGCTGCTCTGTTGCTTCCTGGAAAGGAAAACATAGCAAAGGGAGAAAATCAGGGAGAGTTTCTGACCAACGTCAGGAAGCCACTGGCCAATTTCTATCATCAATCCACAGAATTCTGCACACACATTCAGTTATGAACTTTACCGGTTCCCTCCCTATCATCTCCCTTCCTTTCGCATAGTAGTGTAAGCTATTTTATAGTGGCAGAGAACACAGAGGTCTCTCCTTAACAAATATGTCTCTTTTGCCGTATTAGAATTCAAGAAGATGTATGGTGATGACCATCTGAAACAAAGAGTACTTATTATTCCTATAAGGAACTATAACTTTTTTTCCTGAAGAAATGTGTGAAAATAGTTCACCATGTATTTGTGTAATACTAAGCCAGAAAAAAAGCTCAAAAGCAAGAAAAGGTTCTTTTATCTGTAGAAAATACAGAAAGTACAGGATTCAGATGTACAAACAGGAACTTTGTACAGGCTGTAAATACCTGCTTAAATCTCTGCTCTTCCACTGTAACACTCTGGCATCTGATACTGTGACCAGTTTATAACTGAGGAAAACAGGGATAGTGTCATGACATGTTGATTTTAATCACTGTAGCAGTTGAAATACGACAGCCAGAAACTGAATTTCTCTGGAACATTCCAGATTACATGTAATATTTATCTATTCTTTTGCAGTATTTTTCCCATGTACTGTCTGCATGGGAAACCCTTACAGAGACACAGTATGAGATGAGAAAAAGAAAAAAATAATTGCAGTACTTTTCATTTCTCTTCCCCCAAGGCCTTTAAAGTGAACTATTAAGAAGTCAATGGCTCTAATATCCCAAGCAGAATTCCTCAAGAACCATACTGCTGCTGATATGAAGAAGTCATGGTGCTGCAGTGTTGGTGAGAAGGGGTTTTGCATATTTTACATTCTCCTAGCAGAAAATAGGGAGAAAAACTAACCCCTCCCTCTGTAAAACCATAAATCACAGTTCTCCTCTTGAGAATTCTGCAGTGAGAACAAGGAAGTCTCCTTCTCACATCCAGGTTAGTAAACTTATGGTTAATTCTGAATTTTTAAGACGGCCAGATGTGGGAGAATCACTCTTGAACTAAGTCAATTAACACAGCCCAAAGACACATCTCTAATTCTTTTTGACATCCAGAGTGTTTTGTATTAATTAAGACTTCAGGTAATTACCTAGTTAGTCACTTATCTAAGCATCAGACAAAAAATAGTATGTTAGATCCTTTGTTTCCTCCTCAGGTTGCTTTCAACTACAATCTCAAACAACATAAGCCTTTTGTAGTGTGTTGGCCATAAAAAATACTTGTTAAAAAATCTGATTTGGAGACTTGAAAAAATGGTACAAAATGGAAAACAGAACATTCAGTCTGGCCACGCTCACTAAATGGCAGTTTGACAAATCTCCCCATGTGGTTCCCTGAAACGATTCTACAGAAAAGTATCCCATGACAGCAAAGCACAGAGAAATGCAGTTGGACTATTTTGCCTTGCAGCTTTTGAGTGGGGATGGGTAGTATCAACCAAAGTTTATGATCAACTAAGAGGCAGTCTTCCAGTCTTTTCTGTTTTGGAAGATTCTTCTAAAGCTGTTTCCAGCTATTTAGGCTACAAGCAAAAAGCGCCTATTCACAAACCAGCTTTCCACAAGACAGTAACAAGGTGGGATGACAAGGTACACAGTAAAAAATGCTCTCGAGAGTCTTCTGTTCTGACAACGTTTCCTGCTATGACTCAGAGCAGCGTAAGTAGGGCTATTACTCACATCCCACTCTGGTGAGGAGCTAACCGCTGGGATCAACCCCAGACCCACTTGCACATCTGTGAAGGTCCCAGCTATGCCGCTTTGTTGCACTGTGCTCCGACAGTCCCACCTTTCCACGAAGACACCCGAACAAAGCAGCAAGGCCATCCAGAAGAAAGCATTTATTGCTACAGCTGAGCAGAGCTGACCTATTACTGAGGCATACCTTGCTGTAGGATGTGGGTTCTTAGCTCAAGCCAGGTACAGCTCTCATCTTTAATCAGGTGACAGGAGAACCACTGCTATACACCAGCTAAAGTACGTATGGAAAAAAAAAAAAGTGCCAACATAAGAACTATGGCAAATGGCTGAGAGTGTTTCAGCACAGGTCTGCGCTCACCTGTGAACTCTGGGAACGTGAAATTCAGAGCAGGAGACGCTATACATAATGAAAGGTGGAAACATTACAGTATTGCCTTACAACTTGAAATGCATGTGTTTGAAGCTGGGAGTTCAAAATCTTAAACTCCAAGGAAGATGAGCTCGCAGATTACTGTATGGTACTGAAGTTTACCAACAGATAACCAGATGCTTCTTTTTAAACTCTGGATATGCAACTACATCTACTTATATCAGATATCTTCCTTGCACAAAAAAAATTCAGGGAGATATTCAGAACTATACTATGACCCACTCCTTCTCTAGACATAGGGACCCTTGAAGAAAGCTATTCAGTGGACGCTGAAGAGAAGAACTACTGGCTTTTTTATGAAGTGAGGGACACTTTAATCAGTGTTAGACCCGGTGAGCCATAATCCAGTTTTATTAACTTCAGAAGGGAATCCCCCTGCTCATCTCCAGGTCAATATAACATTATTTTTTTCACTCCATCTCTCAGTAAGTGACAAACGTACAGTAAACACTCCACATTTTTTATTTCCTAAGCACTGTATGACTGAGAACCTGATTTAAGTGGAATTTTTCTTATAAGATACTAAGTTCTCTCTTTAACCTGTTGATGTATTTTGGCAACATTTTGGCAATGTTAAAACGTCCCTGATGATCCTTTGCAAATTGAGCTGTTATTTATGTCATTCAGGAAATTTATTTTTCAGCTTCTCTGCTCCGGTGAGACAGTAGTGTACACTAATGGAATTTGCTTCCTTTTTCATTTAGGTCTACCCAGAGGTAAGTAATTTGTGGTTCTTGTCTTAAAAGAAAAGGGAGAAAAGCATTTGGGTTTTCACAGGTGATGTTCTCTTTTCTTTTACAGTCAAATTCAGAATAAAGAAATGAAGCCTGTTACAGGCAAGACTGCTCTGCAGCCGGTGGTAAAATTAATATAACCATTTTAAGTGTAGGTCAGGCGTACGTCTGAAAAGATGAGATGAAAGAGGGTAAGTTAGTAACCACAACAGCCTGTCCATCTACAGAACCAATTTTTCATCAAAAAAACTAAACCATCCCACATTTTAAAACCAAATTAAACACTGTACAAGAGGTCTGCTGGGAGTACATTGGGAAGACAAACCCACACATTTTAATGTAGCAGACCAATGAGTTTCCTTTGGTTTTTATTTTTATGGCCCTTTATTTTGTCTCTGAATGTTACAAGATAACAAAGACTGATTAGCTGGGCATCCATTAACTTCTTTAGAAGTGATGGGATTTATAATAGCAGCAAAGCTGCCAGTGTTCTCTTATGTCTCTGGGGTAATTAGAGAATAACTGTCTTCCAGATGTGCTGGCAATATGCATTATATCCAGTCTGTCCGTCTTAAATTCTTTTCCTCAATTCAATAATTTTTATGCTAAAAAGGAAGCATTATATTGCTTAGAAATGATAAAAATACAGTCCAAATTTGGACTGTTTACTAAATAATAATTTATGTACAGAGTTTTCTATGATACAGAAAAGTTGGGATGTTCTTGTCTTTGTACTGTGCATTAAATATATGCAAATAAAACGCTCTTGAAGCCAGAACAGCAGGCCAGACCAAAAGTGTTCTGGGACATTACCAAGCTGGCTACAGCAACTCAGCATTCATCTAATACCCCAGAGTGACCCTATTTCAGCCCACCGGTTGCAATGTCTTCTGAGGTACCAATTACATCACCGAAATGTAGAGAGTAGATGACAGAATCCACTTACTGACAAATCCCCTGCTCTCTTTATTTAAAAATACTTTCTCAGCCCTTGTATATTGCCACACAAGGTATGAACACTTTTGCTGAGCGTACACATTCCTAGACTTAGGAGCAAATAACTAAAGGATCAACTAAATGAAGTCTCACCACCCTCTTCAGAAAAAGCTATCTGTTTGAAGACCTCTGCTGTACCCCTGCCCATGGGCAATTTCACAGTATCACAAACTATTCTAATTCTAGGTAGCTATTTAGCTGTCACATCTATCTACTTAAATAAGGTTCAATTAAATGTAATAAAGGTGCACTGTTCCTCACTACGTACTTTCCAAATGACCTAAAAGTTTTCTGTGCTGCTCTACTCCAAACTGCTGGTCTCAGCTCTATGTTACAGTAATTTCAAATTTTGAATAAATTTTTAATGTTTATACTATAAAATATGTGAAAAAAACTATTTCTTGATAAAATTTGTGGTTTACTCTCAAAATCCCTAAAATACTACCTGAGCTGACAGCAAAATTTACTGCTGCTAAGTTTTTCAGTCTTCACTGTGGTTTAGCAAGCCAGGTCAGTAAATAGGTTCCCATTTACGTTCAGCCTGCAATGTACATTTATGCTATTTATATTGGACTTTTCACAGCAGTTTAATAAGACCACCTTGCAAACCTCTGTTAAGGGCCAGCAAATTTTATTTGCTTTTTTCAACTCTTTCAACACAAGTTTGCACACTTGATTTTTTTTTGTATACATGTCCCTATTGTGGTTATTATTTTTTAAACTACATCTTTAGTTTACCAAAATTATATAAAATTCTAATCATATATTTCAAGGTATTTGCACTAGCTCACACCACACTGCAAGTCTAACATGCATGTTTTCTACTTCTTCATTGAAGTCACCAGTGAAATTGTTTGGGAGTGTGGATCTACAACAATCCCAAGGAAATTCCATTTTATACATCCTTTCTTTCTGATAGCGATCTAGTGTTCCCTAAACACTGTTTTAATACTGTATCAATAGTTCCCTGAACTATTCACTATATTCAGCTGATTTTGCATCCATTTGCACCTCAAGCCCTGGGTTCAGTTTTGGGCCCCTCGCTGCAGGAAAGACACGGAGGGGCTGGAGCATGTCCGGAGACGGGCAACGGAGCTGGCGAGGGGCCTGGAGCACAAGTCCTGTGAGG
>JANZLQ010000050.1:6402288-6414764 GCA_026212715.1 Elanus axillaris | reverse complement strand
TCCAGAAGCTTCTCACAGGAGCCGGCCCGGCCGCCCCTGCCCCAGCACCAACACCCCCCCACACAGACCCGAAACAGCAGTCCACAGAAGTGAATGACTTTTAGGGGTCCTTTGCTGTCATTTGTTGGTGGGAATCCATTAATTTTAGTTGCCCTGTACTGCTCTGTGACACTCGTATTCCAGCTGGTGACAGTGGCAGAAGAATTTACTGAAGGTATCTGAGCTATTTCTGAACAAAAAGCCCCAAACTTGGTGCTGGGGATCATTACCTAGGCTAAAACCCCTTTACCTTCAGAGTCCTAAAACAACTATCCGTATCCCCATTCTATTCCACATTCAGAGGCAGGTGTGAAGTGAGCTGTAACACCTGGAAAATCACACCTGCACGACGTGTCGGTAAGACACACCACTACAAAGCGTAACTCATCTCAATCTGTAACCTGTCACCCTTTCTCTCTCCAACCCCAGTACAGTCCTCCCTCGCCTCAGCCAACCCTTCACCCCAAACCCCCCGTTCTGTACCAAGGACACAAGGCCCAGCCGCGGTAGGACGCAGCTGCCTAACTTTGGCTCCAATTACAGACAGATCATTAGCAGCTCAAGGACTCAAGAAAGTAAATGCCGACACAGAAAGGTATAAAACCCTGAAGACCAAAAGGAAAAGAGA
Organism: Elanus axillaris; assembly: GCA_026212715.1. NCBI lineage: Eukaryota > Metazoa > Chordata > Aves > Accipitriformes > Accipitridae > Elanus > Elanus axillaris. The sequence continues at coordinate 6,414,097 of JANZLQ010000050.1, read as the reverse complement.
GGCTGGTTTGTCTGGGAGGGAACTGCTGGGTCGCCGCTGTCTCCCACCTCAGCGCTGGTGGTGGAGGACAGACACATCGCAGACGTGAAGACCCCTTCCAGGGAGCTGCAGGTACCTGTTCCCTTCCCGACTGCTGCCTGCTGGGCCAGCAAAGACTCTTTGCTGCCTTATAGGAGCGTTGACCACGTTAATGCTTAGCCTAAGAGCTCATTAGGTCCTACTCAGCTGTTGTGTATCACACAAGAAATCGTTGCTTTACACTTTCAAGTTATGTCTATCCTGTTTGCAGAACCTCTTTCCACCTTGCTAAGAAGCCCAAACAAACTGACCCACAACAACCTCCACTACTGTTAAAAATTTTGGCTTGACGAGTAACAGTTGGCTGATATCAACTCGGGATAAGGGTCATGCGCTTGAATTTGGCAAAAGAAAATATGTTGAGGAGTTTTATCTATAACATCATCTCTTTTGTTTAAAAGATTTGTGTCTGTAAACCGGCTGACACAGATTACAATGTAGCACTGCTCCTGAAATTTAGGATGTTGAATTATGATAGTTTATATTTTATGTAAAGACTGAATTCTACTATCTATAGCTGGCTCAGACCGTGCATTTCATCCTAGCAGGTTATAACATGCTTTCCTGCCTTCAGCAGTGCAACACACCTGAGCATGAAGCCACCAACTCTGAGGAGTATACACCACCTAAGCAAGATAGCAAGGAGCGTACTCAGAAATACAAGAAACTGAAAATATATCAGATCCCTACACTGACTGCTTATAGAACACCAAGTCTTTATTCTCATCTACAAGATCACAAATTCTTAGGCCTAGGACACCAAGGGAATATATAAAGCAGTGGGACAAAGGACCAAGGTCAAAATTTCCATTTCTCAGATATAAGAGACACTCCATGTACCTACATAAATTGCTTAAAGAAGAGGTTCATCAGAACAAGTCTGATACAATTCTGGAATGACCTTTAGGATACAAGAAAGAATGGACTTGTCACCAATGTTCCAAACATTGTCTGTATTTTTTCAGTCATGCTTCTACTGGAACTTAATACTAACAAAAAAATATTAAAATACACTAAAAAATCTAACACATTTTTCTTGGGTGGTTGTCAGATCGTTTAATGAGTTAGAGGAGGATGCACAAGCCCTGAAGAAATGGTCATAAGAACCTACACAGGTCATAAGAACCTACACAGCATGCTTTGGTGCTCACGGTGAAAGGTTCTCCTACCTCTTTCAGGTTTATGAGCTCACTGTTTATGAGCCAGAGGGTGAAGCCCCTAGCCGCACTATTCTTGTATATGGTTATCAACAGAAGGAACGTTCCAGTACAACTGAAAACTCTCAATTTAAAGACTGACCCAAAGAAATGAGAGTTTTAAAGAAGTGACATTTTTTTAGGTGAAGACAATCTGCATCTTCTATGAAACACTGAAATTCCCTTTCTTATCTATACACAAGTTTGAGTTTGCCCGTTTTAGTTACATTTTTGTTAATACAATGGAGAATAAACCATCAACCTAAACAAGGTAACCTGTCAGCAAGCCACAAAATTCATTTCTTTAAATCCAATGTTACTGATAAAAATTAACAATCTCGTCAAGTTTGGTTGACAGTGAGCTCCTGACACACTCTTTCTAACCTGTCATCTTTGGCTCTTCCATATGCAAACCCATACCACGTGCTATAAGACTCATAACGAAGAAAACCTATTGTGGTCAATCAGAGCTAAAACAAAACCATAAAACATGCAACAAAAATCAGCATGACACGAACACGATAGATCACATTTTTGAATTTGTTGCATTTCCTGGGAGCTTACACAGGTCTGTTTTTTATTTAATTATCACAAGAGGTAATAAAGTTAGAGGCGTGCCAATGGGGAACAGGTCGTTACTGAGAGTTGTTAACTTCTTAATACAATCCACTGCTCTTTTAATCACTCAGCAACTAAATCAATTAGCTGTTAAAGGTTAGAAAATTTTTCCCCAAACTTAACCACAGTACATAATTTCTTTCTTATATTCCACATTTTATATACATTATAAATACACTCACTTCAGTACATTAAAAATATTCATTTACTGTGTGAACACTTGATTGGAGTGTAACTTGAAAGGATGAAGTATCAGGTGCATGATAAACATCATCTTTTCCTTAAAGATACAAAATCTGTCACCTTGTCAGTATCTATGACTTCCCTCAAGTTAGTTACACTTTATAACATGAAATTTTCATTGCATATATCCGAGCACTTCCAAGCCATAACTGAAGAGTCTTATTTGTCTTGTACAATAAACAACCTATTCCAATGGCTACCACCACCCTGGAGTTAATATGTAAGACGGTAATCAAGATTATTTTCTTTGAAAGAATATGATTATGTGTATAAATTCCCTTAAAGTAAATATGAAACAAGCTGCCTCACATTTACAGCAGGGTAAGAGCATACAGGTATTAATTCAGATATAGCTTTTAGATATAGCTATACCCAAAGTTACATAAGTGTCAAGGATTAGTTGTACAAGATGAATTTCTGCATTAGATTTCTCATTCTCCATTGTCACTTTTTCCCACCTTACTGTCATGTTTAACACCTACTTCTCCTTCTTTCTCCTAAACTCCTACACACTCATACACAAATATGCTTTCATTGCTATCAACTATTTAGTCCATATGTTCAAAATACTTTCAAGAATAGACAGCAGTTTTGAATAAAATTGGTTACTTACAAAACTGCACTTTCCTTACTGTGCTACTCAAACAATACTATTTTTCAGTTTTTCTAATACTGAACTTTGTATTATGTATTATTACATGATAAGAACACATAAAATGCAATACAGCATGCATTTCTAATACAGCAACAGTATCATTTGATATAAATGCATATATAATTGGGTAAAAATCTAATAACTGAAATAAAGCTAAGTTTCATTGTGAAGTTAGACTTTAGGTTCTGATTCAGAACCTGTATATGTATGTTATTACACATATTTAACTACATATACAACTTAGCATTTAGGGTAACATGTATTAATATAGGCGAATGTAGCCTGACAAACAGGCTACATCTGAACAAACAACTTTTTATAGAAAAGTACAGACTATTTTATGACGTCTCAGGTGGACTTTTCTAACCTTCCCATTAAATCAGTTTTAAATATAAATTCTGAGTTGAATCTGACATTTGTTTAAAAACATGTCTACTGTTATCTTTTTATAGAATTAGTTTTAGAGAACAGATGGACATTTGAATATCTTCTTAAAAATGAGTATTTATGTAAAACTTCAGGTAAAAAAAAAAAAAGCTGCATTTAGAGAAAATATCCAACAGGAAATTAAAATATATCCAAAACAATGACTGGAATTTTTCAGGTTACCTTTTAAGGATTAACAAAGCATCTATTAACTGAAGATCTCACCAAGCAAATACTTAAGTGAAGTTCATCTTTGCAAATAAGCTGGAAGATCCAGATAGACCTGCAGTATGCCTTGCCAGTTCCACAGGATTTAGTTTACCTTAAATCCCCATCCAATTTTCTAGTCATACTGAAAATGCACAATGTATGTCCTTAGTTATTAAATGTTCTCAGACATTAATATCTATTGGCAGTTCTCTTTTTTATTGTGGTTAATTTTGCAATTTAGGTGCTAGATCTCATTTTTTTGGTTTTTTTTGTATTCAACTTCGGGGGAGGTGACTTGTGAAAAAAATTGATCTGTAATGACTTACAAAAACAGTTATATCAGGAATAGAATGGGCTTTTTCAAATCTGACTTATGCTTATGTACAAAATTATTATGGATTAAATACTGTTCCAGCAGTGTGTTGGGCAAGAAACAAAATTATGAGGACAATGCAGATTGGAATCAGATAAAATAGAGCCCAAATCTTTACAATAAAATGAATTTCTTCCCCCTTTGTTGCATAATGCAATTATCTCATATTCGCTATGTGCTTTCTTTTTTCCTTTCCTTTATTTCTGTATTTTTATCTGCCTTTGTAAGCTAAAGAATGAACAGTTCTAATACAATGAAAATTGAAGCACTGTCAAAGAGATTAAGCATGAACTAGGAAAAAAGAACATAAAAAGCCAGTTACGTTTGGCCTTACTCAATGGAGACTTAAAGCAAGACTCCCCTGACTAACACACTGCATTGCTGAAGGTCAGCAAAATCTAATGTCTGACTGTACCGAGAAAGAAATGAAACCATTCATTCTAAGCTGCCGTGAACAAATGATAGCAAATACATCAAATGGAAATAATGGAAAACTGTGCAGAATGAGCAAAGATATCTTCAGAAACAAAGTGAGGTTGCAACTTTTTCATATACCTCTACACACCACCACCGCTTCTACGTAACGTACATCTCTCTTCATACTTAAGACATCATCCAAATGTATTTACTCACTACCTCCTCCTATAACTTCTCTTGATGTCAGATATGCTTCTGAAATTGGTGCATGATGTTCCACATATTAGTTATGCTAACAAGGTGTACTTTGCCTGGATGGGACAAAGTTAATTTTCTTCATCGCAGCCTGCATGGCGCTGTGTTTTGGATTTGTGGCTGAACATGTTGGTAAGACAGCAGTGTTTTGGCTATTGCTGAACAGTGCTTGCACAGCATCGAGGCTTTCTCTTTTTCCCCGCTTTGACTCTGCCCCCAGCATGGGATGGTGAGAAGCTGGGAGGGAAAACAGCTGGGACAGCTGACCCAAATTGGCCAAAGGGATATTACATACCACGTAACAATGTTCAGCAACAAGAACTGGTGCAGAGGAAGAAGGAGGGTGAGGGGTTGCCTCCCAGTGTGGCCGATGCTTGGCGAATGGCTGAGCATCAGTCTGCTTGTCGGAGCTGGTAAGTGACTTCCTTTGCATTGCTTGTTCGGGGGTTTTTTGCCTCTTTCCTTCATCTATTAAATTGCCTTTATCCCAACCAATGAATTATCTCACTTTTGTTTCCCCTATGCTCTCCCCCATCCTGCTGGGTGGGGGGAGCACGTGAGTGGCTGTGTGGGTACTTGGCAGCTGGTTGGGGTCAACTCATCACACAAGGCTATGTAAATGTAGCTTTAAATTTAAGTAGTATTTATAACTTCAGTGTAAAATGTCAGAATTCTTAAAAGAGAACCTTAACGCTACTCTAGAGAGTCCGTGGTGACATGCTCTACTATATTACATCGCTCTTATCATATTCTATTTGAGAGCAGAGCTGAAAATCAAACACAGTTGTACAATACAAATTTCCATGTAAACAAAAGGATAGTGCTTTTCATAGCTGAGAAAGGATATTAGTAACTTGACTGCAAAACCATTTCTTAAGGACTCTGTCACCCAAGAGTGTATCAGCCCTCCTTCCCCTCAGCGATGTAACACATTCTAGGGACAAGAAAATACCCACATCTTTAAAACATCAATGAATTATGTTAGTTGTTAGTAAGTGTCACAAAATTGAAGTTAACAGTACCCAGATGAGTATCAGCTGGTCTTTTGTGTTTGTTTGTTGTGTGGTTTTTTTTCTATTCTACCATTTCATTTGACATTGCAGTTACTCTTGTACGTAAATTCAGAGAACACAGACAAAATCTGAATATCATAAGACACACGGATTTGAAATTCCATACATTATTGGAAACAGGCAAGGCATGGGAGGTCTGCCAAGGCTGAACCAAGTACACCAGGTTACGTATTACTCTGAGGAACAAAATGCTCCTGAAGAAAAACACAATTAAAGAAAATGACATAGAATAAAATAAACACATTAATAAGAATAACAATAGAAACTGACTAAGGAAAATTCAAAAGAAAGTAGAAAATACATTCATAACTTCCAAGAAAGAAAAAAAAAAAGTCAGGCAAGATATAATTGAGACTCTAGAAAAACAGTAAATATCAATATCATAACAAAACCAAAGCTCTCAATAATTGACATATATCTAAGTTACATACTCCCTTATATCTGTATGCCAATAACAACTGTTCATCTACCAGTAAGAAATGTCTCTACATTTATTTCTCTACACATTTTTAAGTAACTAAAAAAAAAAAACTAAGACAAAAATCACTTTGAAGGGGGAGGGGGGGGAACATTGTAGATTAGAATTTAGTTTTCCAAAAAAGAGCTTGAACTAGTTGTCTTGCAATTTAGTTCAGCTTAGCCAGTAGAGTATTATAGACCACTGCTTTTATTCTATGGAAGTTTCACCAAGCAAATCTGCCAAACGATACCATTCCTTTTATGAATAAAAGATTTTCTGAGGAAAAGAAATTGTTCCAGGAGTCCACCACTCTCCAAATGGAACTCCAGCTATAAAAGCATACACAGAGAGAACACGTTTAAAACTGTACTTGTTGAAAAAAATCAATTTCCCTGCAATTACCCATATTCTTTACCAGAGGACAGCAATAATTGTCACTCATTACGTTTATTTAAAGCTGTAACTTAGATTATGTCCTTTTACCCCTATTTCCGTAAAAAAATACAATGATATCAACTCCTGAAATGCTTTGACTATCAGTTGCATTATCCATTTTTTAAACATTCAATCCCACAACAAAATAAATAATCCCAACGAAATGACCTATTTCTCTACAAAAGTATGGGGAAGGTTACAATCTGTATAAACATGTATTCTGTATGGGCAAAACCTAAACCAAGTTATTATACAAGAAGCCACCTGATCATATTTACATTAAAAAGACACAGAAGAGCTGAATTTGTCTTTAAACCCAGTCCCTCTGTGTGTTAGGTAACTTCCAGGGGAGGTCGATTCGCACTTAGATCTGAACGGCACTAATTCATTTCCTGAACTACTGCTTTGGGGCAGGATATATATAGTGCACTGGCTATGCTACAAAACGAAATGGGCAACTCCTGCTTCAATCTAATAAAAGTGACCCGAGCACGTCTAATAAATCAAGCTTTTCCAGAGTAAAAATGGAAGCAATTTTAATTTGTGAAACCTTAGGGCTAAAGTCCTACTGCACAACAGAGAGCAAAAGAATTCACGCTAACAGCAGCCGTGAAAAGGGGCAGTGAGAATCACAGTTTTCAATGAGGAACCTAAGTCCTACACAAACTCTGCTTTGGATACCTGAGGTAATTTGTTTATGTGGCCTCCAGATGAATGTAATTAACAGTGAGCTTGTCTGATAGCAGATGCTAAGCTATCTGACAAACGGCTTATGACGATGAAGACAGAGGTGCAGGGATAGGTGTAGGAACCCCAGTAAGCCAAGCAATGAGAATGGAGCATGCTGAACTGGCTACTCCAAAGGCCATCAAAAGAAAACGATGAGACCATTGCCCCTGCTGAAGACATCCACGGAGGCAGGTAAACAAGGAAACTCACTGGAAAGCCATGCACATTAAATGGGGTCATCGGGGTATAGGACTTACTATGGGGGAAGAGAATTTGGGGAAAAAGCAGAGACAATATTTCGTATTGTATAAAACTTACCATGAGATGTTCAGGGAAAGGACCAAAGACATGGGAAAAAAAGGGGTCAAGATGAATCGGGGAGGGATAGAAGTGGGAAAATAGAAACGGATAAGACAGGCTAGTTGCATGTGAAGAGGTTGTTGGTCAGCACGCTTACCTGACTGAGGCACTGGACCACCGCCTGTCCCATCATCTCCTTATTAAACTCTATCTTCTGCGTGGCCAACTCTGGGAGGGCTCCGAGCGTGCACCTGTGGGAGCCAGTGAACTCCACGCTGGACTAGCCTACGAGCACAGCACGAGGTCTGGGAGCCAGCCGCTGGAGTGGGACCACGAATGTCAGGGGCTCACAGGTCCACGGCTGCAAGTGGAGGTGCCGGGGGGGTCTAGGAACAGCCACTGCATAGGCTGAGAGTCGAAGATCGGGTACAGGAGAGACCCGTAACACGCGTGTGTGCGCCTGCGCTGCTGGAATGGGGGAAAAGAACCCTCCATGACTGGCTTCCCTAACAACTTAAATGAAAATCGGATTGGGACAGAAGATCACCCACGCAGAAAAACAACAAGAAAACGTTAAGTGCCACCACAACAGGGTGTCTGAATCATTTCAGAGAAATACAGCAGTATGTGTTCATGATGGTGAAGTTATTCAGATGTTATAGGGTTGTGCTATTCACTTTGGCTAGAGAGAAAAGCTACAAGCAGTGGCAGTTCTCTCGGTGTCTTGCTAAGAATTAAATTTGGATAAATATGTATCTAATTGCATTTCTAGGTAATCAAATTCCTCCCTATTAGAAAAATACCCTGCTATATTCAATTACAGAAGTTAGTCTTCTTTGCTTACATCTCTAGTGTCTTCAGTAATCATTAATCAACCTCGTGCAAACTGGCTGACGGGCCTGGTCTGGAACTTCCTCCTTCATCAGTGACTTCAGTAGAAAATGTGTATTCGACAAGTGTTATGACTTCAAGGAGAAAAATTCCATTTTCAGAAAAATTTGTAATTTTGTTTTAGAAAACTGTTCCCAATTACATTGAAACATCCACCCTGCAGGTCAAACTGTACTGAGGCCAAAGCTAACAGGTTCTCCAGCCCTTTCAGTCCAGAACCAGGCTGGTGAGGAGATACAGATCCCACAGCTTTCAAATTCAACCAAGTGAGCAATATACTTGCAGACATCTCAAAACCTATTCGGGAAAAACCTAGAAATCCTGGGAAGCCTAGATGCCACGTCTACAATCTGGCCAAGATGCTCTGTAAGCAAAACTTCCAGGAGCTGGGATTTAAGAATGTTTAGGATTTTCTGGGAGAAAGAAAGAAGGTCTCAAAAGCCTGCTTAAAAGGTTGAATGAAACATTTTTTCTCTAAATAGAATTTTAGAATGTCTTTTCTGCAGAAAATGCCAGCTGCTCCTTCTACTGCAGATTTTTATTTCCCCATTAGTTTTTGGGTTGGACTACTGAACAGCATTTTCCATTTCAAATTTGGGGAAATACATCTGTTTCTGGAAGAGATGATCCTTTCTGATATACCCCTGAACATAAAATCAGATTGCAGGTCTCCTGAAAGATTTTCCACAGCTTATTAAAAATTAAGGGTTTAAAAATATATTAAGTATGTATATTCATACATGCATATACACGTGTATATATATACACATATACATGCTATATGTAACCATTACTGTCCAATGTCTAGTGACTGGTCCACTTGTATGATGTCAGTCCTCTCCTGTGGCTACCTACTGATGTTTCCTTTTCCTCCTCCCCTCCTTCATCTGATGGAAATATGTGGTCTTGTAATGAAAAAGCTTAATTTCTGGGTGTTTATGTCTGGTTATGGTAACTGTTAAATGCACAGACTGAAGAAAGACTTAGTATGGCTAAAGCAGAAGAGTACTGTGTACCTCCACCTGTCACTGACATAAGATGTGACCTTTTTTGACACAGTTTCTTCATCTGTAAAACGAAAATTATATTAACCTACTGTACATCACAACATTTACTTAACATTTTGGGGAAAGAAAGCTTAGGAATAGATGAAAAGCACTTACAAGATACAGTAATATTACTGCTACAAATCAAACAACATTTGGGCTGAACATATTAAAACAGCTGTTTCTAACATCAGGATTCATGTAGAAAAGAGATGCCAAATTACTACTGATCATTTCTGTCCCTTGTTAAAACATCCGAAGAAGGTTACTTGCACTTTGGGCACTCATACGTTCATATTCATATCCTGAATAATCCTGGAGATTTGTAGTAGCTGTATAGTTAGTTAAATTTATAAATAAGGCAAAGAAACCAAAATCTCATTCAGAAGTAGGCCTTACATTTACGACTTTCTAATAATTTCTATAGCAACATGTTGCAGTATCATAAACATAGACATCATGACATTACAACATCTTAGGTCTGAATAAAAGCAGCAGTTAGGAAGTTGAAAGGCTAATAAAAAGTAACTGAAACATGAATCGATCCTGCTAAAATAATGAAATCCCATTTAAAACATCTGTAACCATTTTTGGACAAGCTCTTAAAGATTACTTCCACTTGGAGAAATGCCACGCCATTCTTACCAATGCATGGTTTTCACATTCATTTAACCTACACGACATAAATGTCAAAGGATGATCCCTAAGTCTCCAACGGATATCATTTCCATTACTAGAGCCTATTATTATTGACATTTATTTCCTATGTGAATCAAAATCATTCATCTTTATTTTAATATTTAAGCTGTACTACAACCTAAACCATGATAAAATATTGTGATAAAAATGAGGAAAAACTGCCCTGGATTTTGGCATACCTTTTTAAACTTTTGGTTTAATAATTTTCAGCCTCTTAAACACCAAAGTAATATAAGTAAACCACAAGAAGAAAGTTAAGAAACAAATTCAGTATGCATTTCCAATTTCATGCATTTACTTCAAACAGTAAATGTAGTAATAGCAGTAAAAAGAATAAATAGTGACAATCTAAAAAACTGAGAATCTAACAGCTACTATGTTGTGCTCCACTGAAGTGTACTCAACAGAGTATGGCATGGTTTGACTCTGCCTTCCCGAGACGTTCCCTTTCTCAGGTATGCAAAATCAAACTGAGATGTTACTAGAAGAATCTTCATAAGAAATGGAGTTGAATTAATTTAAGCCAATTAATTAAAAGAACAGAAATAGTGACAGATTCATGTAATTTTAATGCAATTATTATTTGCATCCCAAAAAAAACAACAACTTGAACCTGTGTCTTTTGATTCTTAAACTCTTGCTTCTCTCACTATAACCATTCTCTTCCTTTTGTTACTGTCTCCTTTTATTTCCACTTCTTCAGTTTCACCATAGGTCATATTTCGAATTTTAAAGGGTAAGCCCTTCTCTCACTGTATGTTTGCAGATACAAGAACAACAATGTCACAAAGAACAACAGTGTCCTGGTCTTGTGCTTCGTAAAATATAACAAATAATGAAGTACCTTGTTCTAGCCCTGCCTTGGAAAGTAGTTCAGATTTTTAATATACCAATAGCCACAAAGATTTTCACCAAAGTATGACAAGTATACATGCTTGTATATTGGTACATACTATCGGTTGAGTACATTTCTAATGACAGCAGAAGAAAAATTAGCAATCCGAGGTGAAGAAGGAGCATTAGTTCTTTAACGGAGTTCTGCGCTACCACAAATTATCGATACTGAATTAGCATGTTTATTTCGGGATCTAGTGAATAGAACTATCAGGGGAAACCTGTCCACTGGATTCAGTCATTTGGACCGTGTCATGATGAATGAGGAGGTGACACTGATCTCTACAGAAGGAATTTAAGACTTTGTTTTTGGAGTTATTTAAACCAATGAATAACTTGAAAATATTTGGATAACTGTGTATAGGGTACACACACCCCTGAGAGTTCTGTCTATTTTGTACAGCATTGTTTGCAAGTTTGAAATCTTCCTATAGGAAATGTTTCTATATAATTTGGACTTAACAATGGTATACACAACTTTCAATATATTCACATCATCACTGTATCAATGGAGTTTCAGCACTCCTGACTTCTTACTTTTCTTCTTAGAGATAAACAGAGATCACCAAAGACAAGCATACCCCCAAATTTAAAATTAATATTTTCACAGAAAAATATAGTTAGGATTTGTCTTTTATCTTACAACTCAATTTCTCAATATTGTAATAATACTGTTTATAACCGAGTCACGTACATTCCCCAGTGCAATACTTTCAAATTATTTTCTTCCGCATTTCATTTGAATGACATCTACTATGTTAATTACTATCTGAATCCAAAGGGGGGGGGGGAGGGAGGTAAATTTAAAAAT
>JANZLQ010000050.1:6390178-6402188 GCA_026212715.1 Elanus axillaris | reverse complement strand
GGGGGGAGGGAGGGAAATGTAAAAATATGAGTCAGCAGCTTTTTGGAGAGTTTTAATAATCAGTTTAAAATTGACAATTCAAAAGGTAGAAAAGCTAATAAATAAAAAGCATTCTTGCACTACCACACAATATATTAATTAATGTGGGTATGCAATAACTAAACCAAATTTCCGGAGATGCCCTAAGGCAGGCAAAACGTAATATTCAATATCCTTTGATCTATTTTGTGGAAGTTTGACTATACTTTTTGAGCAGAATTTAAACTAGTGCTCTGATCCACAAGTGACATCCAGAAGCCAAAATGCAGGGCCCATTGAATTTGTTAGCTAACCTTCTCTAGTAAGGATCAAATGTTAATGCTGTCAGACAGTCCCTACTCTTTTCCTTCACTCCTCCCTTCCCCCCGTCTCTTCCCCCAGGTAAGCATTAATTAAAAATTCTGAAGTAAAAAACAACCAGGCAATCAACACAAAATAAAAACCACTTCACTTTCTCCGACAGTGCCACCCTGTTGAATTTGACAGCTACACACAACTCTGAATGAGCAAGAATAAGAACAAGGTCTCAATTCATCATACAGTTTTGCCAATAATGCCGTATTTCTTTTCTGTAAGTCATCACTCCCCTGTTTTTAGATTTCTTAAACCATTGCTTCTTCAGGAGCTGGAACTGATGGCTCTTTTCTGCCCAACCAGTGAAGTTCTTTCAATCGACAACGGGGTGAACTGACACCTCGCTCTCCCAACCCTCTTTGGCTCTGACTGGATTTGGAAGTACTCAGCACAGCATGAAGTGTTCCTTCTCTCACAGAGCCAACTTCCCTCAAAAAGGGATCATTTTGTTTGTTAGGTACATTCTTATGACAGTCGTACATTCAAATATACAAATGATAACGACATATTTTCAATAAGTATCCATAAAGGATAATGAGTGTAAATGACGATGAATTTCACACAGATTTACTGTAAAACTACGAACCACTGTTTGGCACAGGCATTTCTTCAGCTTATTACTTTGACCAATGCTGAGAATTTAAATTTTATCAGAGTTACGCATCTGTTGACTGATCTCAATGTAAGGCTTATCATCACTCCTTCGCTAAATTATACATTCCTGTTTAGAAAAAAACCCAAAGAACCTATTGGTCTCATATTCAGAAGCATCAAATTGCTACCATTATTTACTTGCAGTTGTGTACAAAACAACCAAGAGAGTGAAGTATGAATCACTATAATCATATAAAGAGGATAACACTTGCAGCAGTAATGAGACATATGATAAGGAACAATAGGAATTGTGATTTTACTTGGGAAAAAATCTAATAAAATAGTCCCTCGGAATTAAATTATAGTTTATTACATAGCACAGAGCTTTTCAAAATTGCAAAACTGCTGTCTTTATTTTGTTATTCACCCTGAACTAGCAGCTCTCATAAACTTTCCAAATTCAATTGCTCTTACCCCAGCCCAATTTTCCCATCCAATCTGTATTAATCCAATCACAGCACTGAATGGTTCCCTTGTGAGAATGCAGGCCCTTAAGAGAAAAGGCTCGATGTAGTTAAGGTACTTAACGAAGACATCATACTTTTCCTAAAGAAATAAAATTAATAAACTCAAAAACATTACCTTTTGTGGTCACATGTTAGTGAACATTTCTACATTTGAGTGTTTAGAGTTGGTGGACTTGCTACTAATAGCCTAGTAACAGTAAACAGTCAAATCGGCATTCTTTTTCAAAACTCCTGCAGATTTCTAGTAACCCATGAGCCTGGACACATCATAAATAGCAACACAAAACCAGCTAAGCCACCGAGGGAGGAATACAGGTGAGTGTACACAAGGATGGGAACTGCCCCAGCCAAAAAAACAAATTCACAAGGAGACATTCAGCCCCACAGCAAGGGAGGCTGCAGTTTTCTGAGGCACGCTGCACCTCAACACCCCACAAGAATGAACTCCATCCTCAGGACTCCGTCTGACATATGTGGCCAAGAACGACTCGACCACCATTGCTGTTGGCTTTTTCCCCCTTTGTTCACTAATCCTGTGCGCTTGTAGAGTACGTGGGAGATGGTGCTAGAATTTGCATGAAGCACAACTGTCCCTTTTTCAAGCAGGCAGCAAACTTGGAAAAAAGTGCAATGTGGGAGCTAGTCTCACCAAAAGTTCTCTTTCAAACCCAAGGGCTTAGAGCACCTGTGAATGCAAAACAGCAGCATGTTCTGCAGGATTCGGACAGAGCTCTCCAGGATGCTCACTGGCCAGATCAGACTGTGGTTCGGGTAACAAATGATGAATGACGCTCCAGGAACGAATAACTAGTAACATGTTCAGCTTAATTCTTTTACCTTTTCATAATATGCTGCTGTCTTGAGAAGTATGAAGAACACGGAGAGCAGTAAATAAGAAAAAGCAAAAGACACTACAGACATCAGAAACTTGACGCTATCTTGATTGTACCAGTAGTTTGGCTGGTATCCGATACAGGCTAAGAAGCTTTCATAGCTCAATTCCAAGCGAAAAACTAGAGGAAGAAGAGATACTAAACCGTCATAGATTTTCTTCTCATGCTGACTTTGCATTCTGAATTGGAATGGCCTTCCACTCAGCCATCGACAATGGCCTTCATTACAAATTCAATTTAACTGTTCAAGAAAAATGTGTCATTTTCTGCCTTGTTTGTATGATATAAACCACTACACTCCTTCCTGGAACCAGTTAATACTTGTAGTGAGAGCATCCCTCTGCTAGTGCCAGACTTAGTGCCTTAAATCCTCTCACACACCTGTATTGTCATCCTCAGGAATGTTCCAGTAGAGAATATGTTGTATAAGCAAGGCAGCACCACTGGACCGAGTCAGTCCCTAAATTCTTGATACAATTACCACACAAGAAATGAAGCTAGGAAGAACCTAAAACCTCAAGAGAAGGTTAGCATTTTTTAAAAGCATATTTCAACTCCATTCAATAAATCTTCTGGGTCTTGGAAAAACTGTAGGAACAGATCAACTGGGACAAGATGCAAGAATACATGAAGTGATAATATGGAAAATATAGTCAGTATGTGTGTGCCAAAAAAATGTGCAAAGTGGTTTGAAAAAGAAGTTCCAGTATGTTTTCTCTCTCTTAAGCGAGTAATTAATATTTGAGTATGTCATTTCTGCTGCTCTCTGCTACTAAAGAAAATATATTTTTGTGATTAATAAGCAAACAGTGATTGGCTTAGGGTCAGGCATCGCTGCCTGAAGTGGTGAAATGACAAAATTCTTCTATTATTGTTCTGATAAATTTTATTTTTAGTTCGAAATCCTGCAGACAGAAGGGTGGTTTCAATACTGATTTAAGTATAAAATTTCACAAGAAATACGTATCTTAACCCACTATCGAGTTTACCCTAAAAAGTCCCTTTAGTCCTTTTATACCAAAAATCCTTCTAGTCTCCTAAAAGCCTACATACAATGGTGCCTATGGTCTAAATAGAAGATGAACACTGACATCAGTGGCAAAAAGTCTCAAAAAGAGAATGAAAAAAACCCAAAAGGCTAATTATCCTTAAGTGATTCAAAAAGTATTGTTCTTGGCAAATTTTCTCCTTGGTGCAACCATTAGAATTCCTGATGATGTAGGGAATGAAAAATCTTGAATTATTACTATCACAAAAACCAGGCATAAGAGAAGTAAGGAAACACTCATCCAAGTGTCATACTCTTATCTGAGTTAGAGCAGTATAAAGTTGTAAAAAGCAGAAGCTCTGAATAAGCCTTTTTCCGTTATGTTTACTTTCTGTCTCACCTTCTTATTAACAATATTACACCTAGGATTTCACGATTACTTGGTGTTATCTTCTGCATCCTTGACTTCTGCCCGGGACTTGCTATGCAATACATGCAGAAGAGCATCTCAGAACTGTGACCCACATCTCTCTGGGATCTGGGATGAGTTGTACTTCAGAAGCATGTCTCTTCTTTTTTATTGCAAATTTCCAAATTCTCTTGAGTTCCTGACTTAGGCGATTTACCTACTGCAATTAAACGCAGGGAGCTCAGTGAGAAGAACAGAGGATTGACTGTTCAGATCTGTTCAGCTTACTTGTGGACAACCATATATCATTCTATGTCTCCAGGGAAAATAAACAGAAATAACAATCTCACATTTTGTAAGAAAGACTGTTATGGCAACAAACAGGCAACAGAAAAGTGACTGCCTTAAAAAAAAAATTCTTTAGTAGTTTAGTATGATCCCAAATATTTTCAGTGATCACACGTATAAATGCTATACCATCTAGGAGCAAACACTGATTAATGATCAAACTCTCCTTTTTCTTCCTTTGGAACCTTTCAATAGTGAGGACTCCCAAGCACTTCTAATCTAAATGGGAGCTGAAAACATGCATGGCGTTAATTACTAGAACTTGGTACTTTCACTGCCAACAGACTTAAGCTTGTATGTGGATGCCTAAAAAACAGCAGCTTGTTATTCCAGGTCATCGCTTAATTGTGGTCTAGGTTCACTGGTGTTAAACACAATTCTTAGTTTAAGCCATTTTGAAGATACTCCTTTAAAAAAGAAACAAACACCCCCCCCCCCCAAAAAAAAAAAAAAAACAACAACTCCCCCTTAAAGCAGAGAGGGAAGAGAGGGAAAGAATACATTTTCAACTTTATATTGCATTATACACACAGAACGTCTAAAAAAAAAAAAAAAAGACCAGTCAGTATTTAGGTAAAAAGAATCTGCCTTGCACAATACCAAAATAGATAAATTAGGATCAGTTGAACTTTTTAAGTTACACACCTTTTTGAGGCCTTCCAAATCAGAATTATCATAGTTTAGAATTCATATCTCAAAACAGAAAATTATCATCTCTGGTTTAGGCCAAAAATATTTGTGAGGTACTAGGATATATTCTTCATTTTTACAATTCATTTTTCAGCTGCCATTCTGCAAATAATTGGTTAAGTTAATTAACTACATTATTAAATAATTCTAACAGTTTTTTTTAAAAATGAGAGGGGAAGAATGGAAATCAAATGAAAGATAAAAGTATCCTGTTGCCCATGAAGTTTAGGTATCTGTGCAAACATCTGAGTGACTGCCCATGCAAATGACTGTGTGAATGAGTACGTTTGGTGTGGGAAGAGCTCTTCAAAATCAGCTTCTAAGGAGCTAGCTGGAAAGAAATAAATGGATCAAGCAAATGAGAAACAGGCAATACTGTCAGTCTGCCCTCTGGGTTCAGAGAACTTAAAGCACATGGTGATTCTTAATGGCTTGGTTTCCTTGGCCAAAAAATGAAACAATTGTTCAAGTCCCCCAGAGATCCATGATTCTCAGGGCTTAAAAGCTTTTTAATCTGGATTTGTTGAATTATACGCAGATTTGAGGACTTCATAATTTTCAAGCAGGAGGATTAATCAGTTAATACCTAGCACAAAATGTTCCACAAATATACTGAAACATAAGCATGACAGTTCATGGAGTGTTTTAATAAAAAACAAGACTGAACAAAACTGTGAGGAGGAAAGGCTTTCCATCATTTAAGATAATTTACTCAATAAACACTTTTAAAAATACCTTCGGCATAAGTAACAAGTAATAAAATGGGCACTAATTTAATCAAAATATTCTTGAAAAGTAGATACTTTAAAAGCTCACTAAAATGCCCCTCACCATCACATACCCACAGGTTTATACAAAACGTCAGCAGCAAAAAAAAGAAAGCTATTTATGAAAATACAGCATCCAAACCCAAACTACTGTATCACCTCTGTGCAAATCGTTTACGGCTGCCACCATGCCGTTTGCTGTGCTGCTCAATGAAGTAAGCGGAGCGGTTACAAGGAGAGTAACAGCCTCAACCACGCGCACCAGCGGCACACACCGAGATCCGGGGCCAGGCTGTGCATTACGCAGCATCTCACGAGCGGTTTCGCAGCTGGCAACTACTTTGGAAGCAAGTAGTAGGATCTATTCCACGTAGAGATGAGAATAAGGCTTCTATAAAGCAAACTCGTAAGTTATTTTATGATTTAAAGCAAGATATATTCCCTGTCTCAAATCTGACTGATGTATTATGTTAAAAGAGGAAGGAAGGGTTGGTTATACAGTTACTGAAAATGCTTAAAAAATGGATCACATTTTTCAAGATGTGAGTTTATGACACAAGAAAAGGCCCATTATGGCAGAAAACAATTTTAAAAATCACTGATTTCTGAGGACTTAGAATCCATTTTTTTGCGTTTGCAATTGAGCGTGCAACCTTCACCCAAGGGGTAAGCAATCTCTTTAACCCCACCTAAGGGACATTGCCAACTTACTCCCAAATTGGAAAGAACTGTTTTTACCTGTCAGCCTGCCATCTTCCTAATGATGACAACTTGCTTTTTCTCTGCCCGGTTTTACAACCCTGAGTTAAGTGCAGATCAGAAATGAATGATCTTTGCACTTACCAGTGCAAAGGAAGGGTAAGGAACGCTGCGATTCATCTCTGACACAGCGATGCCAAGAGAGAGGCATAGCTGGTATCTTTCTCAAGAACATGATGATAGCTAAAGGTCACATAAAGACTAGTCAACCATACAGGAAATATCATTTAAGTCCTCCACCAACTGAACGTAAACATTACCCTTCTAAGTATGAATCATAATGAAAGGGCAAGCTATGCTTCAGAAAAACTTCAGTTCCTCTCACTCTTGACCCTCTGATTCACAAGCCCATTGGTTTTGTGCTCCTCACAGGCACTCACACACACAAACATCACTTTTCCTGTTGTTATTATGCCACAGTTTTTCCCCAGCGACTTGTTCAAGAGAGATACTTTTGAAGGAAAAGAAATGGGAAACATTACAGTGTCTGGTCTTGAAAGACTTCTGTGTAAGCACTTTTCATTCATCTCCAAGAATGAGAAGTAATTATTAACACTGAGCTGGCACAGCACTTATAATTCCTTCTGGAAAGGAAATTCTGGGTTGAAATGAAGAAGAATCTTCAATTCTTGTAGTAGTACACTGCTAAACATTATTGACTACACCAGGGAATTTAACTGGACTGGGGTTTTTACAGCTCCATCCCTTTTCTGTTTTAACAGCTCGTTTTGCCATTTGCAAAGACATGCTATCCCACTTATTTTTTGAATAATTTTTTGATTTAAAATTAATGTTGTGAGGCCAAGAAATATCATAAAAGTTTTCAAAGCCAGCAGAACCTGATAAAATTTTTCTACACAGTGAACCTTCTAGCAGTATATTTCAACTCTCACAATGGTATCTTACCATTTCATGCATGTTCTTTCTTACTTTATGAAATTCAGGTAGTTATCTAAAAAGTAGTTGGAGTAAACAGAGTATTTGTTGAATAACATGGTTCCCTGGCACATAGAAGTGGAGTTACATAATCAAATCCTGCAGAATTATTCAAATGTTTGTCTGCATTGTTTATATTCTCCAATTCTGACGTATTTTCCTCTCAAGATCAGTCCAACTCATGTTTTAACTTTTACAGACATCCATCTGATAAACAGGAAAACTAAGCATACACTTAAAATTATCTAATTTCATTCGAATTCAGAACAACTGGAATCTTCCTGTTCTAAGACCATTTAATTGCCATTATATTCAAACCCAGTCTTGGTTTTCTGACAACAGTGTTTTATGTGGAAACATAAATATGAGGTAGAGTACTATTGTATCATCACAGAAATCAGTTGGTATCGGTGCTGAGTAAGTGTTAGGAGGCTTGCTAGAAATGTTTGTTAGTTGTTTTTTTACTCTGCAATTAATCATTTGCAAGATTTTGTAGCTTTTTAAAGCATGCAGTATAAGATAGGTCCTTATAATTAAAAGCAGAATAAAAAAAAATCTGACTGAAGCTCCTTCCACTAATAAAAAGACTACAAATAAGGTAATTATATTTGTTGTGTTATTCAAAATGATGGAGTTGTCTGAAGTATGTGCCTAAACATTAAACACATGCTTTAATTTTGACTTTCTCTGATCTGCTGCAATTAACTGTGAAGACAAAAATCAACATTAGTTATTTCCATTAAAACCATTTACTTTTTAACTTATTATGTCCTATAAACCTTATTTTTGTACTGCCTTTTTTCTTCCCAAACCAGAGAGTTGCCATGTTTATGCTACCTTGAAAGATATATGGAACAATAAAAAAAAAAAATAGGGTTAAATATCCCACAAAGTGTTGCCTCGCTAACAGACAAACACAAAAGTGATGTTACAACCCGGCTGTAAAGAATTCAGCAGAAACTGAAGCACAGACAATATATTCCCAGGCACAATATCAGAAAAATGTTTTTCTGATTTTACAGATAACCTTTCACAACAAAATTAATACCAGCGTCCTCTAGCGTTAGGTAAATCACACTTGCCCTTTTTACATTCAGTGTCGTGCAGTTTATTCACTCTAGCTCCTAAACGCTAAGGAGGAAAATCCTTAACATAGGCATAATAATTCAATTGTGAACTTTATGGCCTATTATGAACTTGCATTTGAAATTTTCCATCAATATTATTATTAAATATTTTGTTGCTATCAGATATCATCTTTTTATATTCTCTTTGCCTTCCCTAAACAAACGATTTCTGGTAACTGTTCTCAGTCACACTCCAATTATGGAGCAAATGATATAGAAAAGATTGCATGTCTATTGTCTAGAACAAGTACAAATTGCAGGTGATGAGCAATTACTAAACTCCTGGAGTTTCAAACTGGAATTCTGCTTTGGGCTTGTATCTAAAATAATCAATAATATTAAACTACGCATTAATTTGAGTTATAATGCTGTAAATCAACATTTTTACCATTGTATACATCGCTGGATTTGTACGTACTATAGAAAAGTCTAATTTCAGACCTAAGATTTGTAAAGCACCTGGATTTTCTAAAGAGAAAAACACACTTATGTGAAAATGTATACTTGGTATTTAGTGCACCTGAATTTGTATTGTCTTAATCATGACTAGTATAAACCGTTAAACAGGGCTAAAATACTTGATCTAACTATCACATAAGTGGCATAATCCCCTAAGAAGATTTTTCTCCCCAGGAGGATAAATTTTAATTCCATTTTTTGTCAGTACGAAGAGTTACAGAAAGTGACTTGCAGTTACAAAAACTCTATCGACTAGTAGGAGAAGATACACATTCCCAAATGTGACTGGTGGACCAGATGCTTTGGAAGCCATGAATGAAAGAATTTCATTTCACAATTAAAAAAAAATACAACGGATTATATTACTAATTAGCATATACATCTGTTTATTAAAAGGGATTGAGATTGCCCGACTAGTATATTTATTGACTGAGTTTTATGTGCTAAGGTTCGGTATGCAAATTTATACCTCTACTTAAAGATCTCGTGAGGGTTTAAGTGAGCCGAGCACTCAAAACTACCAATTTTTTATAGGAAGGTTCATACTGTTACTCCTGCTACTGACCAGTCCTAGTCTTGTTAAAGAGAAAAGGCATGTTCCGTCTTGTTTAGCTAACGTTGTCTGTATTTTACTGATGAAAAATAAAATAGGAAGATGAACTCTAGTGATTTTTGTCATCATAAGCAAGGCATAAAATGCACAACGTGGGCTTAATGAGGAAAACAGAGATGAAATAATACATAATTCTGGTGAAGAAAGTGGGAAATTAGTTAAAGAATCACTGAGAAGTCAGGATAAAAGGAAGAAAAAACTGAGGAAGAAGTCAGACTTGCCAATGGAAGTTCTATACTACTCTCGTTAAAAGGTTACTTTTAAAATAACATTGCTGTATTAGTATTAAGGCAACTCATTTCATACTAAATAGTATTACATTAAATTGAATCTCTAGTGTAAAGTGCCAGTTTGATGCCCATTCTTCTGTAAGCAACCTTACTCTTCTCAGGGCACCCTACCCATGCTAAAAAAAAAAGGTCGGTCTCATGTGAATGCATCACCAAATGAAAATTACTCCCATTTTTCTAAGAAAAATCACATATTCAGCTATTAATACCGTTGCTATCAATGTTAGACCTACCCTCCCACCTTCGAAGCACACCTTGATGACATTAATCCAGAATTATTTCATCTGCAGCTAGGGATAAGCTTAACATAATGGAGCCTTTCTAAAGTCAGGTTGATTAAAGCAGCCCTATGAATGGAAACCAAGCTAAAAATAGGTGCTAAATTATTTTAATCTTGTTACTGAATAGAAATAAAACATCACAAAATGAACCCAATTTATATTATACAAATTGGTTTCTCTACTCTAGAAGATCAAAAGAAACAGCAGGCCATTTCTTTTTATGGGTGTGGGGGAAGGAAAAGAGTTGTAATACTTAAGGACTTGTTTTATACAGCTGTGCATTGTACAGAAAGACAGGTGTTAAAAGATTCAGTGCAAACACAGCCTATAGATTTTCAGATTTGGGTTAGATCCTCTCGAAAAACCTGAAGAACACCAGATTTAACCTGAAAGAACATTAAGTCTTCGCAGCATTGCACGCCTAGGTTCACCTACCCTTGTTGAAAGCAGTATAGAGCATTACCCATTATTCAAAACAGATGACACATTGCGCGTGCTTAGAAATTTTGCCCGGCAGGTGAACACATCTTTCGATTCAACATCCTGTGGCACCGTCAGCACAGACCTCCTTGGCCAACTCGCAGCACGGTGCCATGAGGATAATGGGTGTCACTCCTGTGCAGACTCACCGGTACACAGGAATACAAAAAGATGCACAGAACAGCTTTATGAGAGTGACGGCATATTAACAAACACACAACCAAACGCTTCCCAAGAACTGTTTTTTTCTTCCCTGGACTACTGAAACACCACACAAAAGGATAGCAGCACATATCCCATCTGACTGCCATCCTCCTTGGATGACCTGCTTAGTGCTCAGACAAAACTTTCAACATATAGACACACATACAGGTTATTTACTGCATGACTTGTCACTGAGCCACACCAGTTACACAAAACCACGATGTAAACCAGTTTCTAGCATAGCAGCCTGTGCAAGTGGTCTTTGAACGCCTCTGCTGTAAGACTGGTAAATGTCTATCAGGACTTGAAAAGAAGGGATGGCCAACTACCCTCAAACCACGGAGGCTTCCAGTCATCCCATGCAAAATTCTTCCTAGTGGCCACCAAATCCGTTGTACAGGAAGAACAACCTCTATCCCTTCCCGTATGGTTTCTGCAGGACCACTAATAGTGATCTGGAATAATTCTATGTGGAGAGTCAGCCAAGCTCTCCTTTCACTTCAGTGTATGTCAGACCAACATGTTGGTATGAAAAGGATATAGTGAAATAGTACATGAAACTAGAACTCAACATAAAATTGCCCTGCATAATTCATAAGCTTCAAGGAAAATGCCCACAAAAACTTGCATATAGTAGACACAGATTTTAGGAGGACTAAGTCTTCTAAGAATTAAAAGCATGGATAATGTAAGAGTGTGGCATGCCATTACTGCAAAGAGATTGTTCAAAGGCCTTTCAGACATAAAATGGTGAAGCTCTCTTATCTAAAAGCCAGGAAACGCTTGAGGACTCGGTAATCCTCAAGTAAAAGCAAGAAAATGTTGAATCCAAGAGTACAAGTGCATCACACAAATTAACATACTTTAGTCAGTCTTAAACCCACTTAATTCGATTTCTCACAGTGCTATTTAGTAAGTTCTTAGGTTCAGTTTTCTATGAGAAGATAAGCACACACATTCCTGTTTCTGATAGGAAGATTAAAGATTGAATGGCCCAAGGAAGGAAAATCCTACAAGACTAAAGCGCTTCAGGCATCCAACCCCCACTAAATGAACGTGACTGTTGCGCTGCAATGACCAGTCACTGTGGTCATTCTGAAACACTGCATCAGTCTAGCTGATACTTATAAAGACAAAAATGGCTTAAATCCCTCAGACTGAAATCAGGATCTTCCTTTTTTTTTTACTGGGATCTAAGTCACCAATACAGTCTGTGTGATGAGTTGACCATGGCTGGACACCAGGTCCCCAC
>JANZLQ010000050.1:6368571-6386635 GCA_026212715.1 Elanus axillaris | reverse complement strand
CTCTTTTATTTTTTTTAATTTTTTTTTTATTTACTTTTGCTTCCTGGATTGCATGTCTTCATCCACAGAAAATCTGGGGGAATCATCCTCTTGGGGTAGTAGTTCTATTTGCTTAATTCACATCAAATGTCTTCCCAAAGACTGTATATGATAGAAATGAATATAAGTTATCACTGATTTTGTTTGTCTTTAACAAATGTCAGCAACAAATAATGGAGAATACACTGGACAAGCATTCGAAGGGAACTTTTTAAAAAGAATTGAGGGATCAACTGGAATAGACGCATGAAAATATTTTTCCCCTAAATATTATTATTATTTTCAGATTATAATAATTTATTGCTCCTTAAAGAAGGAAATTTTTCTTTTTCGGTGCAAGATATCTTGCTGTGAACATATTCAAAATAAGTGAGTACGAGCTGACTCAGGACACGACTCAGTCAATCACAGGAGTGCAACACTTAAGTGCAATTAGTACCTGAATATCTACATCAGATGCATTATCCATGCCCTTTCTTCCTAATTTATATGGAAAAAGAATAAAAAAACCCAGTAAGTTATGAAGAGCCTCCTTCATCTGCAAACACCTTAACTACCTACTCATATCACCCAAATGCCCTCAATCAAATGCAGCCACCATGACCAGAAGATGTTAGTGGCTTGGTAGAGCCATCTACTGATTAAAGAAAAGAAAGGAATCATAGTAAATTATTTATTTCATCACTGATTTCAGATTAGGCAAAAAGCAAATATAAAAGGAGCGTATCATTACTGAAAAAGGAAATTTCACTTTGAAATTTGTTAACTCCTGGTAAACCGAATAAAAGTTCTGGACAGCTGAAGCATATCAATGGACTGAAGCTTCGACTAATACCTTGTCTCTTCTAAATCTTCAGAGTCATTTACTTAGACAAAGTAGGTCTTGCAGCTAAAAATTTTTTTACATGCTCTTAAGATTCACGAGGGTTAACGCTATCACAAGGATTTGGGTAAAACAGGAGAAAGTCTGATCTAGTGCATTTAGTACTTTGATTGGTGCTTTGAGCTTTAATAAGAGTTTACCATCTCTTGTAAAATTAACATTTTGATTTTGACAGAGTAGTGCTCTTTTTAAAAGACAAAATAATAGAATAATAAACAGTTAATGTGCATTATTCCCCAATTTTTAATGCATGTTAAAATACAAATTGCGTATTTCAGAAGTTTGACTGCTAGTAACATAAAATATTGATTTTAATTTTTTTTTTTGGATGGACTATTACTCTAAGTTAATAGACACTCAGGGAAGATAAAAAACAAGTAATACCTTGTGCTTCTAAAACCTTACTCTCCACATTTTAATTTTGTGCCACTCTAAAATAAAAGCAGGAAAAGGTCACAAAGAAAAGAAGAATTGTAACAGGAGATAAACATAAACTTACATGACCATTGAAAGTAAAGTACTACACAGCAGAGCCATCATACATGTGATTAACTTTATAAAGTTCATGCAAAAAGATACAATTTCAAAATTACTGGTAGAATATTAAACATAGAACTATGAATGTAATACTGTGAACACACACACACTTCCAGATTAAATAGTTAGGAAACGCAAGAGTTAATACTTCTACAACAGTATTACCTGGGTCAAAAACATAGCAGTTTGTTTTCCAGTTTGTCTTGTTAAAAACTTATTGTTTCATATTTTTTGTTTCACACTTCAGTGAAGTGAAAAGAAAAGGCAGAGGAAAATGTTCACGATTTTGCTGTCACTGTTATTTCACTGAAGACCCTTCCCTGTGTTAATGGAGCAGATGCATACCTTGCACTGTTTCTTTGCAACAGGGAGGAAAGTAAGTTACTATTTTTTTTTTTAATGCCACCATGAAGCATGATCAAGATCAAGAGTTAGAGACCACAGACCTGTGGCACTGCAAATAATTTCGCATTTTCTGTAACTTTGTGGAAATATCTTGCCATTCAAATTTCATGAAAATCAACAGGATTTAGGTACATTTTGCCACCTCTGTGGGTAACAACAGTAGGAAACAGATGCTGAATCACAGTGCTCAGAAAAAAAAATTGCTACCCATTCTGTGGATAACCACAAAAGTCTGGCAAAAGTTTGGCAAGAAGCTCATTCTTGTGAGCTGGACTTGCAAACCTCTGAGATTTTTAAAAGCAGAGAGATAGACAGCCATCCTTGACTTGGAGTGTTTCCCTTGTGTATGTAGATCAGTTTTGTTTAATCATGACCTTGCTGATGAGAGTCTTGGTTTGCTCTTTCTCAGCCTTCCAAGGCTAGAACTACCCAACACTATGAACTACTACAGAGGATGCAACGCACTGAAGAAACTCAAAACTGACCACTTGTCTGTATTCAAAAAAGCTGTCCTGTTATATATCTAAACCACTATGAAATACAACTTAAAATATTTTACACTGTCGTAGACCCATATGGAGCTACAACTTACTTAATTGAATACTGTTTGAACCAAAATGGGTCCAAGGGTTAGAGAAAATTTACAATCGAAGCAGACTATTCATTAAAGTAGAAATACCTCTTAGTTTTAATTAATATATGTTTGACATGATTTCCATTTAAACTGCAGAGAAACTTAATATAATACTAATTACTATTAGTTTTCTTAGTACACTTGATGAACATGCCCTATTTCTCATCTTCTGAGCATTAATAAATATTGGATTAAAGCACTGTTCTAAGGTACTTCAACTATCTGCTCTTCTATACACAATCAGCTATGCACATTAATACACATTTTATGAACTGTGTGAGACAGCATACATGGCTTACAGAATATATTCAAGATACAGTATGTTCAGTAACAGTGAAATAGATCATAATCATCTGCAAGCAGAAAATCTCTTTGAATACAGTCATGTATTTTTCAAACTCATTTGGAGTTCACGGTAGCATCTGCTTTTCACTTAGCTAGTATCTTACGTTTTTCTCTGCTCTAAGCTATGCATCCAGTATGTGAAAAAACACGCTAAAACACAGAAAACTGGCACCACCAGAGTGATATGTTAAGTACAAAACACATTTCCATTTGTTTTCCTTTTAGCTTTTGGTACATAAACAGCCATATAACAACATTACTTGGTATATTCATTACCACCATATAAACTCAAACACCAATAACAATTTTAACTTATAGTTCAGAAATGAAAGAGCAGGTCAGCAGCTTAAAAAGCTACTGTATTACACTGTGATAATACTGCATTAAGAATAAACATGTGAGGCATTGTTAGTTTGAGGGCTAAACTCTTTAAAATTTAAATGCAATGGTCCTCCGTTCATTTGGCAGACAGCAAAGCTTTTGTCATATTCAGAAAACTGAATGAAATCACAGCTTCGTGAATAAATTTGGATATTAAACATAAATTTTAATATTAGGAAGATACTACTACCACATCTACTGGTGTAGATAACCTTCGGCTGGTGGGCACAACTGGTGTTTCCTCTTTTATATATACTCAATTCAAACCCAGATCTCCTGATGCAATGCAAATCTAATAGCTGCATCCGTCCTTCTCCAGGAGACAAAAAAATGGTATTTAAGAGTCACGTACATCAGTGAGGTGAACATCCAGCTATCGCTTCAACTACAGGCTTATTTCAATACTAGGTGCGTAACACCGAACTCCGACGCACGCTCTTCCTGCTCTTCTGCTCGAAGAAAGGCGTCTCATTAGCCTGAAAGGGGGAATCTACCGATGCCACGTGTTGAAATACCTCATCGTCATTTGGTGCTAGAGAAAAGCCTGCTGTTTGTCCTCACACTCTTTGCGCAAGTGTGACTGTTTCTCTCTAGTTAACAAATTTTAGCTTGCATTAAACCTTATCAGTAAACACGGCAGTACTGCAAAATCAGCAATTAAGGCCTCAATAGCTTCCACCAATTAGGGCTGTTGTGTGCCAAGAGCTACAGAAGAGACAGATTGTGCGCCGGGTTTATTAACTCATTCTTTTTGCAGCGGAACAGCTAAGTGCCTCTTTTCTGGCCACATTAAAGTAGATATAGTTGCTTTACAGTGACATATGCCTCTGCCTTAAAAAACAAAACAAACCCCCCAGAAGGCTGTGAATTTTTCTTTTGGGAGCTTTCACATCTATACCAAAGTGAGTGCTGTCTCCGGAAGTGAAGTACAATCTACGCACCGCTATACCTGTTGCCTTATGGACAGCACTTCTTTCATTGGGTTCGGTTTTGAACCACCTAAACCAAATTGTTTTTCCACCTCTGCACCCTCATCCCCCAGCAATGCTTTCCCTGATCCCAACAAACCTGTATAATACAAGTGCTCTGACAGGGACTTTATTCACATCAGTGACTGTTTTCTTCATCAGTTTGGGGGAAGAAAGGAACTGTTAACTATCAAGCTTTAGAAATCCATTCGCATCAACATGATAGACAGAAATAGATAATAAACTGAGATGGAGAGGAATCTTTCAGTGAAAAAAAATTACAGGAGTCTTTGAAGGACAGCTTTAACATTTTGGATGTTAGAGTGTAAGCTCTTTCAGGCAGGGACCACGACGTTGTTAGGCATTTCCATTCTCCCCGGCACAGTTCGACAGTGATTAATTTGCACTGCAGCACGAGAAATCATGAACAATTATAAGCTGTGGTCTTCCGAAGCGCTGCATATCTTCAGCACCTTTTTTATTTAAATGCAGATAAAGAGGCAGGCCTGTGAGAAACCATATTATGAAAGACAGATTTCCTTCAGCAAGAGAATACACATTTAAGTCTAAATGTTAGAAAATGTCATTCACTGCATCTGTCAGGCTAACTACAATGCAATATTAACAGCAGTTCATATAACAGAGTGCATTTAATATGATCATTAATATTTCAGACTGATTTTGAAACAGAAGAAAAAAGGAGAAACCAAGATGCATATGTAACAAAATTTATATTTCATGAACCTTAATTGCTGTAACTAGGGCACAGGGATTAAAGGCCTATGCCTAAGGCATCTGGTCCTGAGGACAAAATATTACACAAGCATTTCAATTTTTCGTTTCAGAAATTAATTTTTTTAACCCTCTTGATTCTGAAGAAAAGCTGAAACAGGAGATCTGAACAAATCCCATTTACATGGGATGTATTCCTAAAATTACTTACCTACCTAGAAAAAGAACTCCGAAAACGAGGAACTGCTCTATTCAGCTGAGTTTTTAATAGCATTTTCTGGGATTGGTTGGAATTTTATTTTATGAAATTGCCATAACAAAGGACTGAATGAAACTTGATTAAAATACTCACTGCTACGGTGAGCCCTGTAGCTGGCGTGTAACACCTGCAAACACATACACTTTGCACAATCGAGGGCAGATCTGGCCCTCTTTTAGCAGAGGTCTTTCCTCTGTATTTGTATAGAAATTCACTGCAAGCCTAACTTACTGAACAAACACTAGCGCTGATTAAAAATTAAGAATCTCTTGCTAATTATGTATTGCTAGTTGAGCTTCTTCCATTTTCACTATCTCAGTCATGATCATCCTAACAGCTATGCAGGCAGCTATGCTTTGCTTTATAGCTCTCCAGGGTTGACTTCAAAGGGTAGCAAGTAACATTCCCCACTTAAATCCCCCGGTTTAACTCCGTTCATCTATTGTACGTTCGGCTCAGCTGTGAGCATCAGCAAGAGCGCAGCTGTGGCACTACTGTGGGTTAGCCCAGGGCAATGAAAATCAATATCATTTACAACTTTTTACGTTTTCCTAGACTGAAAAGCCTGACATCTACTGAAGGAGGCTGTACTACTTCATATGCTTTTCTACTGACAAGTAAGTATTTGGCCCACTAGCTCAACCCTTTTTAATTAGTACAAATAAATCAAGTATATTGGGAAGTGTATCGGTTTGTTTAAACAACAATTGGTATTTACTCTTTCTAGTAATTTCCAGATTACAGAAAGGGAAACTGTTGATTTTACTATCAGAAGATCAATTATTTATCTACAGGCTGGTCTCAGAAATGTTTCAGGTATGACAGAGGTGAGGGGAAAAAAAAAAAAAAGGATTCTGAAGAATTGAACAAGAGGCATTACCTCATTACAGTTTTAATCTCAGTTTTGTTCAGACTGCAGCAGAGGAGAGACTCACCTTGAATATTTCTTTTTAGGAGAAATTACTATAAAACACAGAGTAACATTATACAGAAACACAGGAGAACCAACCGATTTGCTTGCTCAGAGAAGAAAAGAGAGAAAATGGAGATTACAGGCAAAAATTATTTTCTGACATCAGGAGTTCTGGAAAACACACCTCCAAAACCATTTTGAAATGTATTTAACCTCTGGGTTCTCTTAGGACATAAACTGCATTACGGTATGATCGTGTCAAAACGATGTGTCAAAATCACGTCAAAAATATTTACAAATAACATTTACTTTTCTATTTTCTCCCTCAGTCCAAAAAATCCCAAAGCAATACATCTAAACACTGTAGGTATATTATTGTATAAAAGCTGCTAGCGTAACATTTATCCTCAAGTAAGTAGAGTATGAGGCCCACGAGTAGAAATTCTCCCCTCAATGCCCATAAATCTCATTTAGCTCTGTTCCACAGCTTCTCCACAGATTCCTCCTTATGTCTCGTTCTGCGGCTTCAGTTTTCGAAGCACCTCAGACACCTAACTGACGGTTTAACCAACGTTGTCCACTGGCTGCTAAACTGTTAGCATTAGCTACAGCTCCCGTTCACGATTTGTAAGCGTTGCTTCATCCCCGGTGATTAGGAAGTGTTTGATAACAATCATCTCTAACGATCCTCTCCAGGCATTCAGACCCAATTCTTCAAAATAACCTGAATCTTTGGAAATAGTAGGGACCCAGCAATATCCAGTTTGGCCTCTGGATCTTGGGCAAGTCCAGTACTGTGCAATGGATTATATTCTTGAAATAGAGCCTTTGCATTAACTTACCCACTCTAGCTTGAAAAAATGGCAGTCTTGTGGCTTTACTAAGAACTCTGGGACCCTAAAAAGAATTCCATCCCTGTTTTTCTGCAATGACATCTGAATAGAGCAGCCTGCTTCCTTTCTTTTGCTCCTTATTCCTTCTGCTACATTTTTAGTATTTATATATTTAATACATCTCACGCCATTATTGGGAATAACCGCTGTCAGAGATTCTGTTCCAAAAGGGGAAGTTAGATCTTAGAATTTTTTACACTGCTTTCTGTAAATCTCACTTCACTAATTCAGACCAGCTAAAATTTACATGCAAATGTAGATTTACTGCTGAGAAACTTTTGGCCTGTTGCACGGCTTTTCCTGCAAAAATGTTCGATCTTAACGACTTGCCAGAAGCAATTAAAAATGTACCTACACAGAAGAGTGAGATCTAACAAAAAGAACGATTACGTACACCAGAAAAGCTGATCTAGTTCATCTACATGTTCGCATTTACAGTAAAAAGTAGGTTACTTGCAATTTTTAACATTTCCCTTTCTCTTATTCTTCTTTAGGATGGGTCTACGTTAGAATTTTCACTAATCAAAAACCTTAAAACTCAGGATTATTCAATGATTGGAAAACATGTAACATGATGAAGGAACTGGGTTTCATTAAACACATTGCTAC
This sequence comes from Elanus axillaris, assembly GCA_026212715.1. Lineage (NCBI taxonomy): Eukaryota > Metazoa > Chordata > Aves > Accipitriformes > Accipitridae > Elanus > Elanus axillaris. The sequence continues at coordinate 6,379,037 of JANZLQ010000050.1, read as the reverse complement.
CTAAGTGCATTGACACTGCATAAACTTAAGAGTATATTCGAGCAACATACACCATATTAGCAAAGGCTACCCAGTATCCTTTCAACCTTTTCCTTTGAGCTAAGACCTACTGAAGAGAATACAAATCTTTCAAGTGATTTCAAAAGGCTGCAGAAAAAGAATATTTTTTTTTTTTTTTTTTTTTAGTATTAAAGGCAAACCAGTACCCAGACAATACTGGAATATACACATCTTCTGGAAGTGCTCATGCTAGCATTACTATTCTGGACAAACCATAATTTGGTTAACTACTTTTTTTTTTAACCTCACACATTTCTTTTCAATAAATGCTTCTGTAGTCCTTTTTTATTGCACATATTGTGTAGTAGATCTCTAGACTTTGCAAGTAGACTCAACTGATTCATCGTACAACCTGCACAAAGACCCACAGACCTTCCTCCATGCAAATACATGCTCCTTGTGCTGAGCTCTGAAATATTAATAGGTAAAACGCACAATTTACGGCTAGGTATTAGTATTACTTAGCAGAAAGCTTCGCATAAGCCTAGAGGGTAAGGCTTTTCCAAATTGTTTTGTGGCAGGATATGCTTTTTCTAAAATTTTGAGATGAGAAAACTCTCATGTCTTCTCAAAATCTGAGCAGTGATATGCTGCACTAGGAAAGGAAAAAGATGTTAGAGTAACATCTCTAACCCTTCCCTCCCCTTAAAAATAAGGTTGTTGCATTGTATGACATGCATTTGACAAATATGGCTAATTTCTGCATGTCTGGGGTTGGAAATTTATATCCAGAATTGCAGAGCAGTAACCCTAGCAGTTATGAAGTTGTCTTATGGACCATATTCAGCTTTCCGAATTGTTCTGCCAGTTAGGATGCCAATAACTCGGCCTTTAACATTTTCAATATCTGCCTTTAAAAAGCGAAACCATTCAAGACTTTAGATTTTGTGCTACAATTCTGTCTCAACCAAGACAAAAGAGACATAAGGCCTATCAACATTATCAGCTTCAGACTTCTTGCATTCCTATTAGTGACACCTGTTTCCAAGATGAAAACTGATGAGCAATCATTTCTATCAGTAAGATCCAGGGGGAAAAAAAACGCAAAAGGCTTATGTTCTTTGTATAGAAAAAATTAAAATAGCTCATATACCTGAACAAATCCTGACTGTAAAAAGAGACATTTCATAGAAGAATTCCATGACGTGTATTTTCCAACCAAAATAGTCTTCATCTAACATCAAGACAGACAGTGATCCTGCTCGAGCAGGGGTTTGGACCAGATGACCTTCAGAGGTCCCTTCTAACCTCAGCCATTCCGTGGTTCTGTGACTCAAACTATTAAAAATAAATTCTTCATTATTCCAATGTTTTCTATACAGTGGTAATACCTAGTAACATTTTTGACCATGACCAGTGCTAGCCAACCTACGTATCTAAAATGAGAATTTACCAAGAGTTTATAGTTGAAGCAGACAAAATAAAGAAGTGGTGGATGAAGAGATTATACTCGTTCTACAGACAGAAACATTAAGCTCAGAAACCCGTTTCCCATTTACACTAACAGCATTCTTCACCATGCTGGCAGTATAAGGGGCCTTAATGCAGCTTTAAATTTGATTTATGTAGTGTACAGTGGGCTTAGTATAATGAGAATAAGGCTGGAATGAATCAAAGTGCTCAAGATTACAAATTACATCTCTGAAAAAGACTAAAATTTAGCTCTTCTCATATATAGTCCAACATGTAAGCATAAAGATTTCTGTCTTCGAGTAAGAGGTTATTTTACTAACAGTGCAAAAAAGCTCACAAACCCTTACTGTAGTTTAAGATACAAGGACTACAGAAAAAAAAAATCAATAAAATATCTTTTATTTTACTACCCTTCTTGTTACAACTGTGGAAAATTAACCTTCTAGCTTTGTTGTTAGGATGCTGTTGTTCTTTTATATACATATACACACACACACACAAATGTTTTTCTCTTGAAAGGCAAAAAGTATTGTATTTCTCCTCACTCATAAAAATTCTTTCTTTCTGTATTTGTATCTCTCTTTAAAAGTCTCAGTCTTTTTTAGGATTATCGGTAACAGTATACAGGGATGGAGTTCAAAAAACTGTAACGCTGAGAATAATGATACCAAGCACCAAACCCAGTACTACATATAGGGCTACAGCTTGATATATCCCAACCACCTCTGTGATACTCAGATGTCAATACGTTTCTTCCCAGATGTGAAACTTAAACCATCCCAGGCGGTAAGTCTCAGTCTCTCTTGGACAGTAGGTAAACACCATGCAACTTCAAATCACTAACATAAGAGTAGACAATATGACTAACATAGCATTTGGCCTTGCGTAATTGATGGAGAAAGAGACGTTCATTAAGAACGGTACCATATGAGAAGGTGAGGATCTTCAGTGCCTGCTACAGAAGTCGGAGAGATCTGAACAGCTATTGCTTTCGCTATGCCAAAAAACCCCTGTTCTTCTTCTGTTCTCGTGTGGAAACTCCGTATCTGCTGAGGTATTCATATTTTAAAAGTACAGTTTCAAGACAAAAAATAATTATCATTCAAAGACAGTATTATGGTTCTTACTGCATCAACAAAAGTTACTTTCACAACTTTATTTGAAAGTACCTTATTATTATAATACTAATCTAGCGATTAATAAATTAGTATATCAACTTCAGTTAAAATGGAAGTTTTCTCCAATCTTAGTTAAGTCTCATATATTTTATTTTTTCCCATTCTCTCATCATATTTAAGCTAAATAACACATTTCCTGTATCAGGAAAATCCTTTATCAAAGACCTCATTCTCTACAAGTGGTCTGACAAATAAGAACAAAAAATAAAAGCAATGATGATAAATACAAATTGTATTTATCATACTAATGCCCAAAGGCCAACCACGAGCGGACTGCTCTTTCTAGGTACCGTACAAAACCAATAATTATGACCACTGCTTCAGAAAACCCTTTTGTATTGTTATTTTGTAAGACTTCATGTATTCTTTTCTCTTTGCAGGAAAAAAAAAACAAAACCAAAAAACATTTGCGTGAGAAAAGAGAACATACCAATTCACTCTGAGGGCAGGGGACTTTGGAGCAACAGTGTCTAAAAAAAATATTCCAGGGACAAAGAACAGAGTGTATGAGAAGTATCATGATCTTCCTGCTCAAAAGGGGTCCTCATTTGGTTCTACAGTAGTGAAAAACTTTTGGTATGAAAAAATTTGCTAGGAATTCTTTTTGCAATGAACAGGTAGGGGAAACACGCTGAGTAGCCTTTCCTCCGGGAGGCAGACAGCGTGTAACTTTTTTCCCCAGATCCAGTCAATGCCTTGTCTTCCTAATTCCTTACTGACAGGTTAATGAATACAACCTTTCCAACGTTCAGTCCAGATAAGCTGGAGATGATGAGGGCCAGTTTGGCAACTGAACAACAGAGAGAAAGAAGATCAATCTTCTAAAAGATTTACACACTTTCTTTAATTATCTTCCTAATTTATGTGCATCTGAAGTGAACAGTAATTCCTCTGAGGCTCCATTTGCATGGTCTTGTAACCGCTCACTATGATGGCAGTGACACGGTTCACACAGTACTATAGTTAAAAAGCTGCAAAAACTGCAAGACTTGTTCTGTACTGAAGTTCACTGAAAAGAAGTATATTCCATCACTACCTTACAGACTGCATTATTTTTTTCCCTTAATATCTAAGTAGACTTGAATTTCGACATTCATCTTCAAAACTCTGCGCTTTTAGTCTCAGCTTTCCAAGAAAGACTCTGCCCGTCTATCCTAGGCAGTAAGAGTACTTACTCCTGGAGTCAGTAGATCCAATTCCCATACCAGCTGAAAAATCTCACTATTTGGAAATCTCTTGACTTGGACCAGGTTTTCAGTTATACCAGCTGCGCTAAACAATTACACAAATTTTCTTCGCAGACATGGTGCATGGCTATGTATTCCAAAGAGTAAAAAAATACTAACAGAAGGAAAGCATTTATGCGACACAGAAGTGCCAAGAAAGTTACTGCAAACTCTACTCTCCCTCAACTCTTCTAAGTTTGCCATTTTGTCCAACTGTATACAAACTTTCTCCACAAAACTAAAAGGTTTCCTTCTTTATCTTTGTCAGAGAAATTCCACAGTATTTAGAGTTGAACTATACATTTTATCTGGAAAAAAATTTCAGCTAAATGCTGATTAATTACAGTAGCATACCAGTATCTTTTTGGATCTTAGAGCTGCATTGCAAGTCGAAGAGACCAAAACCACAGAACGCAGCACAACCTTTACAGTTATTAATTTAACAGATCTGAAAGGCTACAGTATGGAGTAGAATACCCACATTTTGGTTCAATAACACTTTCTAAAGAACAGTGAAGGATATAATCCAGCATCCATACATATTAAAGTACTTTTTTTCACCTTCAACAAAGAGAATATTTTATGTTGCTAGCTATGACTGCATATGAGTATATTAACTACATCATGACATTTGCGAAAAGCTGTTCAACTAGCAGATCTTTCACACAACCTGAAATAAAAGTCAAACTTTCCAGGGTAATGCAGACCCAAACCCCCTTATTTGTATTTAAAATAAAATAAAAAAAAACCCACAGCATTTCATAGCATGCTTTTTTTGGAAATTTCTCATTAGTACCTATCTAAAATGTATTCTGTAGACATAGTCATATAGATAACTGTATAACTAACAACTGATTCACATATGCTGTTGCCTGAATATGTTGTTGCCAGGCAACCGCTATAAAGCATTTTGCACTGCTTGCAAAAATGTGAATGAATGATTCGAAGAGAGATTATTTCTAAAAAACTAGGAAGAAAACTCACTACTGGAATGGCATTAATAATTCCTTGCGTATTTCAAAGATTCATAGAGAATGTTCCTTCCATAATTACCAATTTGAGAAAGGACAACTCCTTCGAGTAGGATTTGAAGGGCATTTTACAACAAGGAAATTCATGTTCTATGCATGCGGCTAATGTTCCTGCCTGGACTCTGAACCAAAGCCACCGAAGTTAATGGGATCCTTTAAATTGACCAGGGTCTTTTCATCGGGTCATTAATGTCCATCATAGGACAAAAATGACAGACTCCTAAATGAGAAACCAAGCCATCACCTTACAGCAGATACAAACAAGCTCTCAATAAAATTTTACCGTCTCACAATATGCAAGTGGAAAAGGTCAAGTCTACAAACATTTCTTTGTGTAATCTTCATACAGCTGGGGTGTAATCTCGCTGAGGCTAACGATATTACACACAAGAGCAAAAATAGAAGCATCTATAATCCAATAATAACATGGATGTATATGCTATCTGCAAAAGAGAAACTACTTGTCCCTTTAACTAAGCGCCATCCATTACCAAGTTAACAGACCTTTGGCCATCGGACCTCTTGAGAATTAAGAGGGGGAAAAGCACATCAAGAAAAGCAACTGGGGAACACAGCAACTCCAAAGTGCATACCACAAGCCTGACTTACAAGTTTCTTTAAGCACTAACATTAGCATAAAAAATCGTTGGGACTTTTTCTCCTTATTTACAATGGCTGCGATATATTTCTTTCCATTTCCTGCACGATGTGCTTAATCAATAAGCACCGGTCAAAAGCTCAAAATGATTGTTCTTTCCTTAATGACCAAATTGGAAATCCATATATTTTCCATTTAATTTTTCAAATCCGTTCATGTAACTGTAGCAAGAAGAAGTACTGAAAGCGGTAATTATTGGTATTTTAAACTATACTTTCAGTATTAAGTAGTAAATGTGACTAGCTTCTTTAATGGATTACAATGAAATCCTTTTAATTCCATTTCTCAGGTTGTCTTGAACTAGCATGAAAAAGGAACTCCTTTACAGGGACGGAATCTGGCATCTAAATCCTGTCAGTCTGGAGCTTTATAAAAATTAAAATAAATTCACTATAAATAGGAATTAAGTTTTTATAGTTTCATCTGAGCTATTTTCATGCTCTGAGACGTAATTCAGAGTTTAGGTCATCCATCAGGATGCGGTTATAAATGGCAATTTCAGTGACTTCAAACAGGCTGAGCAGATTTCCCACAGATAATAATATAAAATAATCTACAGAGAGGATATCCCTTCCAGGCTGCGCTATCTGATTGTGCTTTTTCATTCGTTTGTTTGTTTCTCAGAACACGCTACGGCAGCTTAAAGAAATAGAACCACCTTTACTCTGCCCTCTTGCAAAGCCGCTGCCATCAGTGAATGTGATCTCAAACTCGGGACATTTTGCAGATCCCTTCACTTTCTTCACCCTAAATACACAGACAAAATCAATTAGATGTTGGGATTTTGTAAGACACGTACTGCCCTATTTCGAGAGGAACTAAGCTGCAATCAGAGGTTCTTATTCATAGCATTGTTAGTGCTGACTGATTGAAGACAGGGTTAACAGCAGAAGGAGAAACGCTGTTCATTTCCAGAAAAGGTACCTGTAATGATCTAAAAGTATGGTTAAAAATAGGGGTTTTCACACGGTAAAACTTTTCATTTGGTGACTAAGAGCAACCTGTTATTTATTACTCAATCAAGACTGACTGGCAGGTACTATTTTCGCTCTGGATAGCAGTAATAGAGTATAAGCTGAACCACTCAGGAAATAATTCTGCTCTGTATGTGGAAACATAAAAAACAGTATTTATTCACCAACTGAGTGAAAATTTCTGTTAGATAGGATTCTTTTGTTCTGTGGCCAAGGCGTGCCAAGCAAAGAAAAACAACAACAAAAAAAAAAAGACAAAACCAAACAAAAAGATTATGACTTCGAAGGTTGATATGGGTCAAAACAAGACTATCGAAGTGACACAATGCTCATTTTTAATTAGACTTCCTAATGTGACATCAAATTGTTTTTCTTCTAAGAAACAGCACTTCAACAAGGCATGAAATCCTCGCAGCTTAGTTTATTAGGAGGCAACAAAGGGATTCCAATCTGCTACAAGAAAGTTTCAGCCTATGAGCACAGCCAGCGCAGTATAAAATTGTGTCATATGAATTTTAATGCGACACAAGTATGAAAGATTCCAAAAGAACAAAGGCAGCACAGTCCTGTTCCACACTACACAAATGACCTATTCTGATCTGAACAGCACACCACATTACAATCAAATTTATTTCAAAGGAGGGTCGCACAGGTCAAATGTAATGGCTGCAAGAATGAGGTATTTCCTTTATGTAGTATTAGAGAAAAGCAAAATATCAAACAGCGCAAGAATGCCAGAGCACTGAAAAGAAAGGCCTATTTAGGCTGCAGGGAAACAGATTTTTTAAAAGATGTTTTAATTACAGTTATCCTCACTGACTACAGTTTCTAAGCTTCAGAGATACTCGCGATACCTCAATAAAGATGTCACGTATACATGTGGGATTGTCTACTACTACATTGGCTTTAATACCCGTTTAAAATTTCAAGGCACCGTAGAAATGTTTTATATACAGCTCATGCTTAACAAAAGTAAGGAGATAGGCTAACTGGTCTAACTGGCTGGGCGTCTCTTCGTGGCCGGACACCTCCACGGCAGAAAGCAGGATATTCCCAACGGAGGCAACCGTCAGATTCCAGCAACAGAGAGGCTGGTAAAGCTCCTCATTTTGACAAGCTCAGCATCTACCCCTACATCAAAAGAAGCTACTTCAACAACAGAAAGACATCAGAACAGCAGGGTCTACTTGAAAATACTGGACTGTCAGAAAACAGACAGAAGTCTGTTAAGATGTAAATCCAGTGGTAGACGAGCACTTGATGATTATGGTGAAAAGGCGGCAAAAAGTCTTGATGATCAGTTATCAGTAAACAAAAAGTAAGGGCAAATTCTCACAGTACGTCTTGGCAGGTATTCCCATCAAGACTTCAGCCTCGTCTTTGACTTCAGGTAACCTTTCTGACCAGAATCACTTACTGATGGCGAAACAGCTCTGAGTCCTGACCGCTTGGTTCAAAATGGACGTTGGTCCATCCTCCGCGACTGGAGACGGCAGGCACGCATACTACAAATCCAATTTGCATCTATGCGGGGAGTAGGTAGCCAGGGTAGCAAGTACTTAAAGCAAGGTATAGCCGTAGTAAGTCAGAGGTAAAACATGCAATAGCTTGGGGGGGGGAATCATAAAAAGTTTCTATTTTGCAAAGTACAAAATCAATAAAAGGAGGCAATCAGAAGAAGACTTACGACTTGGTTTTTTAAAAACTAAATTCTTGGAAAACTAAATTCTACCGGAAAGTTCACACCAAGTAAAGTGTTGTCAGCTGAAGAGGGTTTTTTTTTTCTAATAAACTGGAATACGCTATCTGATTTTGCTCTACGGTATCACGTCACTTAGTTTAACTTGAAACTTTACAGGTTGCATTATACTGAAGCATCTTCCATTTGATTCCCAGCCAGGGTTCCCTCAGTCACAAAACAAGAGAGAATAAAAGCTGCACTGGAAGAATTTCCGTAATGAGTTGGCTACCAGCCTAAAGGCTAGAATTAGTTTTATTGCCCAAGTCTAGCACTAAAATTGGTATTAGTCACCCTGGCTCTCCAAGTTCTAATCAATCGACTTTTCAGGAGCTATTGAAATATTCAAAGACTGTTGAATATTATGACCAAAAAGAAAACCAAACCCCAACACCAATAACTTCCAGTCTCCAAGAATGAAACACAACCAGCCAAAGATACAGTTCTATTCACGTATTTCAGCATGATCTTAGCCTTAGTTTCCAGAATCCGTAGCTCTCTTTCCCTCCTTTCAGTATGTTTTGGAGGTTAAAAATACTCGTTTGTTAACAGGCATTTATATCCCTGAAAACTGATGTATTCACCTACATTATGACAGCTCTAGTCTAATTCATTAAGGTTTGGACTTGGAGATAGACATAAGGGAAAAAAATGCAAACCTTTAATGTTTCACTTGGTGACTAAGAATTGCATTAATTTAGGAATTCAGTCACAAGAATCCAATTAGCTATGGATATATGGACACATATTCATACCTTTCAACCATCACACTCATTTGAATTTTGATGCTATTTTCTATAAAATATAATCCATTTTACATTGCACTTAATAGATTTATTCAGATGTGCATCCCCATATGTCATATTTAAGCTTATACTACCACCTGCCTGAGGCTCTGTAGTCTGAATCCACAGCCCCACACACCTTTTCAGTAGGAGAAAATCCTCCATAGGCACCGTACGAACTGTTTCACTTCTGCTTAGTGTAGACGTATGATCATCATTCTGACCAGGAATCATATCCACTCCAAAAAAAATGCAGTTAAGTCTCCCCCCCCCCCAATCAGATTAATGTCTTCAAAACAAAATATTCAAGCTACGCAAGATATGCTGCAATGAAATGCCACTGTCCTCGTAATTTTATTTTCACAAGTCAGCAAGTAGCATCCAAGACTACTGTAATATGAACTCTACATTTGTTGCATATATGCTCTACACACAGGTATATGAAAGTATCCGCATACACGGGGATATGCTTAAACATGATTCCACACTTAAAGGGCTCCGAGATACCTTCAAGTACAGGTTTGCAAACCAAAGATATGAGCTCCGCTTCCAACTACCAACATCAAGGCGATGTGATCCCACCGCCTCACCGCTTTGTGTCGGGCCCATCTAACACTGCCGAGCTGGGGAAAAAACTGATGAGCAAAGGTTAAGCAGAGGACTGCCAGAATCAGACCAAGGCTTGGAAATTGCTTCTTCAGACAGACGGATGCTCGACCGATGCACGGAGCGACTCCGGGGTTGCAAAATCATTAGTAAGAGCATCCATTCTCTTTGGATTTACACCATCTCTCAAACATTCGGAGTTGGTGCTATTAAGGATTCGGACCAAACTCTTCTGTGCTCTTTTGGAATTAACAGCTCTGCCGAGGCAGCGAACTGCTCCAAAGGTCAATTTACGATATAGTCTCCCACCCCCCTGCACGCTGTTGCCTGCAAGCAAAGCCCAGCACCTGGGGGGAAGGAGAAGGGAGGAAGAGGAGGAGGAGGAGGAGGAGGAGGAGATAAGCCTTATCCCTGCGATGCCTTCTCCTTCCCACACGTCCACAGGGCCGGAGAATCCTCAAACCAGGAGTACTGGCACCGTCGGGAAGTTTTGGGAATGCCGGCCCCCTGCGCGCCCTCCGCTCCAACTCCGACGCTTTCCCAAGGCGCGCTCTGCCTGCTCCTCCTCGCCCTCCCCCGGCATCCCGGGGGGGGTCCCGGGGCCGGTGTTTCCCGGTTTTGGGGACTTTTCCCGTCCCGGTAGTCACCGGTCCTGGGGCCGTGGAAGCCGGGGGTGGAGGGGGAGAAGCGGAAGGAGGAGGCGGCGCTCGGAGCCTTGACAACGCCCTCCGCCCCCGCCACGAGTGGGTCCCGCGGACACCGGAGTTGCTTTCTACCGCCGGGCTGCGGGACCGAAG
>JANZLQ010000050.1:6351139-6365682 GCA_026212715.1 Elanus axillaris | reverse complement strand
ACGTCCCTGCTCATTGCAGGGGGTTGGAGCAGATGGCCTCTAAAGGTCCCTCCCACCCCAAACCACTCTGTGATTCTGTATAGGGGAAATGGGAGATAAAAATCTTGATGTTTCTGGTTTCCAAAGCATTTTTGACTGTGGTGAAGGTATTTTTGCTAGCCCACCATAAGCCAGGTATAGAATCCCATTTAAAAAAAAAAAACAACAACCAAACCCAAACCACCCAACCAAACAAAACCCCCAAACCAAAACAGAATCATAATACTGTGATCCAAAGACTCTTGCGTCTTCATTGACTGTTGTTGGCTTTGCATCCAAGTCCAACAAGTGGAAATTACGATACTAGGCCAAGAAAATTCTCTTTTCCCAGAATAAGCCTTAATATTTTATTTATTCTGAATATTTTGCCATGGTCAGTTAGTTAAATGGTGAAGCAGATGAACGTTTACCTATCCTTTTATTTGTTAGCAACTCGCTTCTTCTTTATATGAATTTTGGAACACCTGCTAGGAGTACGATTCTGCTTTATTTTTATCAGAGCAAAACCTGCTATGTAGTTATGTAATTGTTTATAAAAGATATGATCATAAAAAAAACCCAGAAAAATACTTAGCCTCTATACAGTTATGGCTTCCTAGGTATTTCTAGCGAAATGTCAAAAGGATCTTATAAGTTTGAGCTTCTACTTTGGGCACAACACGACTTCTTCCTTAATTTCTGTTTTAATGATATGTCAACTCAGAATATGCTGTGATTTTAGCGAGAAGACTGGGATATGCCTACAAGAGAATTCTTTCAAGACGCCTTACAACATATTAAACGTAAGCTTTGTTCAAAATGAGACTTAGCAATTGTTTAAAGTACAGAAAGCTCTTCAAGGATCAAAAAGGAGAGGAATGTTTCCTTTCAGTTGCCAACCAGAAAAGTACATAATCCTATTCAATTAACTGACAACAAGACATTTCCCTTACAGATTAACCCTGAAAGGTTTGTAAGTTTGTAGCCCTGGTTTCAGATGCAGCCCCTGCCCCCTTTTCACCACCTCTCAGCTACACAAAAATTGACTTGTAGGATCTGAGAAAAATTGTCTGCGTCCTCAAATGGAGATAGAGCTAATGGTATGATTTTTTAATTTTTTTTTTTAAGATTGTGCTGTATGTCGTACGAAAGGGGCAGCAGTTTCAGAGCATACAGCATTCCTGGGCATTTTTTAAGTTTTCAGTCTCTGCAGTAAGAGGTAACGATACAGCCGAGCTTGTGTCACCTCCCTAACATGCATGTCTTTTTGTCAGAACTCGATTCTTTGGAAAATTTCCTGCCAGTGAAATTGAAGAAGGTGATATATTTCCAAAGCTAATCGGCCATTTATTCTTGAGTATATTGCTTTATCCTATAACATGTATAGGAGATGGTTTTGATGGTGTAGGTAATCATATCTCTATTAGTAATTTTCAACAGATTCTTGTATTTTTTCTTTAAAATCCATGTATGAGTTTCATTATTATTATTAATTTTATTATAGTAAAAATGCAATAAGAGATAAGCAAAACATGAGTGAAATACAAAGCGTTTTCATTCTGCATTCTACAGAGTGTAAAGCAGCCAGCCTCAGCTTCTAAGATGATCGGTCTGGTATTTATTTTCAGCTGCTTTGGATAGCACCCGTCAGAATGATCAAATATTCGCTCGCGTATGGGTCCCGTGGGCAGCTTGTGGAACAAATGCATATCAAGGCCACTCCGAATCCCAGGAAGACAGCCGGACTGTCTTGTTACTTCCCCGCAAAAACAGTCTTGGGTTCACCACACATTCGTACATTGTATTTGCTGTGAAAGTCACAACTTATGAAGGAAGATTCTCCAAAGCAGTCAACCCAGATGCTTTAGCCTGGGGTTTTTTTTGGTTGTTTTTTTTTTTTTCCAGAAATCTCAGGAAGGCAAATATTCTCAGGAACTCAACGGGTACAAACGCAATGGAGCCAAAGGGCGGAGGCAGGAAAGACATAGTATGATTCCTTCTAAAGAATACATTGCTGTGAACTAATGCCTTATATATTTTGTAAAAGATTATTTCTGATATGCCTGTTGGTGTGAAATCATCATTTGGAAAGGGAAATGATTCAGCAGGTAATCAAATCATAAATTATTTCAAGCAGAGAAGTTAATTTCTAATCTACCTAACATAAATGCAATCAAATCTAATACTATTCTGGACAGACAATATGCATTGCCATTTGCCTGTGTCAGAAAGTAATTAATTTGAATGAAATGATCTTCACCTGTGCTTGCCTGAAAAAATGAACCCATTTCGGCAGTATATATTTTACATCTGACTTTTGTATGTCCCCTGTTCATGAACGATTCGCACTCATGAATGATTCTCCAGTGACAACTATCGGTGCTTGAAGTTTCCAGCCAGGATGGACTTTCACCACGCTGGCCAAAGAGGAGCACAGGGAGCTCCCTCTCGGTTTCTAGCAAAGCAAGCTGTTGCTCCCTCTTTTTCTTGATCAAATACCAGCTGAGTCTAAAGGAAAACCTCTGGTTAAAAGTTTATCAGGGAAGTGGCAGTTAGTATTTAATCAAGACATCGGATAAAAAACATGTTCTCACCTAAAGCTGTTTCCAATCTAAAATAAACAGTAATTTTTATTATGTTAATAGAAATTTGCATAGACAATGCCAAGAAAGACACATTAGCTAATGTATTATTAATGCCTTGGAAGCCTACCTTCAGCTAGGCTTCAGACAATTATTTTGCTGCAACTCATAAATCACATACTAACCAGAGTCCTTTGTGAACTAGCATGAAACATAAATCACCTAGATAGACAATATTAAGAAACTATTGTTTTTCACGGGCATTGTTAAAAGCGGAGTCATTAGTTCCTGCACGAAACCGCATGCATTTTTTAATACTGGCTTACTATCCAGACCCATACTGCATATTCTTTCATCCCCCCAATATAGGGTAGACAGACAGGCTAATATCCTACCCTGTTGCTTCTGACCTGTGTCAGAAAGGTAAGTAAATAAATGGGGCATCTCCTGGTTTATAGGGTGATATATTATAGCTGATTATTCTGGGTTTGGAGATCAGAAAAGGGATTATTGTCACCTTTGCTTTTGTATCAGAGAGCTAGTGAGAGTCAAATCTCTGCTCCTCTGAGACTCTTGCCTTTTGGCACAAATCAGAATTTATGCTTTTTTGCTCTTTGGCCCAAAACAAGAAAGACCATGGCCATGGCTGGGGCCCCAGTAAGTGTGTTGGCAAACTAGCTTTGACTTGACAGGTGTGCTCTCTCAGAAGTAACTACGCCAGCCCGAGGCATTACTTTCCCCAGACCCCTGCCCCGGTCTGGTTTTGGAGAGCAGTGCCCTGAAGCAGGGGTATTAGAAGTGTAGGTGTCCTGGCTTCATCATAAAGGGCTTTGGCTGATACATTTGACGATGAAGTGCAATATCCGAGAGCGAGATACTTTGCTTCTGCTCATGGGGAAATAAAGTTTTGAATTAAGGCAGCCAAATCTTAGAGAACCCATTAAGCCTAATCCCCTCGCAAAAAATATACCTATAAAAACAATAATTCTCTGACTGGTTTCTGCCAATTCCTAAACATGAAACATGGTGAATACCACATAAGTCTTCTATTCGAAATAATGTGTTTGGCATTTTACCTATGATACTCCAACAATCTTCAGAAACAGCTGCAGGAAGACTTTTAGGGAATGAAATCACATTCTGTGTAGAAAGTATTATTTTCCATTATAATTATCTTTAAAGACTCAAAGGTTGAAACTTAGCAAAGTACACTTGAAGCTTGAAGGCAAACTTGAATTCTGATTCTTCAAAGTTTTCTACCATCAGAAGTCCTGTATTAAAAAAAAACCCCTCCACCTCCTTACTACCTTTCTTCATATTTTCCATGGCTTTATCCTCTGCTAATGAAAAGCACTACGGTGGAACAAAAGCGACCAAATTCATTCTAAGCCTATTCTACTCCTACAGTTTCCTCCCCTCCCACGGGGAAATTCTATTTGATCGACCTATCGGTTTGTCCACCAATTCTGTCCTCTTAGGTAACCTACAAACCTGGTCTCGTGGTAGAGTCTCAAAAGAGAGGAATTTCTTTCCAAACTAAACCATGGGATATTTAGAAAAAGAATGAACACAGGAAAGAGGACTATTCGTTTTATGTCTCTTATGATATAAAGAGAAAGGGTTTAGCCATAACTCCTTGTCCTATCACTACACGCCCTTGTCAAAAGTCCCTCCACCACCTTAAGAAGGTGGAGAAAAGGGACCGAATGTAACACAATGAAGTGTCTCAGTGCCAAATTTCACAAACTAGGAGGGAAAGTCTTCCAAAACACAAGTGAAATCAGGACAGTCTACCTTAGCGTATTTCTGTAGTATAGTTGTCCCATCCTTTCCCTTTCTTACCCATTTCCCCGAGGGGTAGAGACAGGAAGAACCGGACATAATAGGAGGAAGAGAGATCTGCCTTAAATCTAAAGGAGGTTCCAGCTTGACCTAAAGGAAAAAAGGGTGGAATCTAGCTGAGATGCTGAGGAACAACATGTGACTACTGTTAAATATAGCTTTCATCACACATTCTGTTGCCTTTTTTTTTCCCCCTGTATTTTTGTGGTATTGCTGCAACTCCATGTTTTAAGGAAATTGCAACCTTTTAGCCTTAATTTTTGTCTGTCGGGATAGCTGACTCTTAGTGGTCACATGAAAACTAATGTATTTCATTATTACAGCTGTGGTGAGCCTATCCATAAGACACAGGAACTCCAGTGTTTTAATATCCAGTTTCCAGCCATATTGTTCCAAAATATCCAAACAGGAACATGTACCTCCACTTCTAGACTGGCTTGGGGGGTTGCCAGTGTGGAGATCTGAGGGAAAGAAATAACAAGAGTTAGGTAGGAAAGATCTGGATGTGCAGGAAGATGCCGGGAAACATGTCTAAGTAGGGACCACCCATGAGAACATCCTCAGGATCCTTGGGAAACTCAACACAGCCTAGTGGAAAATCCAGCCTGGTGGGAATAAATAAAAAGGAAGGTGGGTAATAGCTTAGAAATTTTGTGAAAAATGATGTCAGGAAAAGAACAAAGACTGTGGCTAGTCCTGTCGGTAAGGGAAGGCAAGTAAAGTTCTTCTATCACATTTTCAGCATTGCTGTTGCCTCCTGGCCAGTCCCCGTGAGCACACTCTGGACTATGTACAGCGCGAGCTTCTTCCATCCCGGAGCTGCAGGAGACAGCGGCTGAGCTGTGGTTCCTGAGGCCAGGACGTCTAATAGAGGAGAAAAATCACAAATTCCTAGCAGTCTCGACTTCATTGGTTTTGCTGACAAAATGGCTCGTTTAAAACCCAGCTGCACTGAGACACCGGTCCCTCCCACCGCCGGCAGCTCCCGCAGCCTGAGAAAGGCGCCTGGGTACATAACTTTTCCATGCACTCACCACCAAAATTTATGCCTTCCCCGCTTCAAATAGTGGCCCTTGTGGATATTTCAGAATATGGCATTACTAACGGTAGCGGAGGAGGTAACTGCCCCAGACGCGCTGACCCAGGATCATACCTCACGTTATTTACTTCACCGCAAAACGTACTGAAGCTTTAGAGACCTGGATGAAGCACCTCCTCCAGGAGAACATACAAACCCACTGTTTTATAAACCTTTGCTCGTCTGAGAGCGTCCTGGGAACGCCGTACCCCAAACGGGTGCATATTCCGCTGTTGTTGGGCTGGGTCTGGACCGCTGCTAGCAAGCGGACGTCCCAAAGAAAAGTTTGAGCTCGTGGGGATGTCTCACTTTCATGATCTTTTGGGTAGGGTCCAAGAGCTGGGGATTATACCGCATTTTTATAAGCCCTAACGCGACTGTGCCTTCGAATCCGGCGAGAAACCCAGCACCAATCTGCTAACGTCTGCGGGAATCGTGGTTGCGGTCCGCCTTTTCCTTGGGCCAACGTTGACTTTTTCCGCTCTGCGCAACTCCAGCTATTCCAGCCCGGGTCCTTCGCGTGGGCAGGTGAGGAGCGGCAGGAGGAAAAACCTATTTCAGTCCTCACAGCCACGTGCTTTCCGCTGGAAGTGGAACATCGTGCCGGGTCGCTGTTTTTAATGTGTTAGCAAGTCATCATTCCTCACCCTCCATCGCTTGCAGTATCAGGTGGAGTAGGCGGTAGGCACCCCTTCAGGGAGCGTACAGTGTGAAACATAAATATTCCCCTGCTTATCTCCAAACACCTTTGTGTATGATTTTGCAACTTAATCTTACCTAAATAAATTTGCAGAAAGGTTCAGTATTAACATCACTGACTTTCTGTAAATCTTCAGAAGCAATAAAGGTGTTATGTACATAGTTAATTGCCAATCCTTAATCTTTTAAGGTTAATAAGTTAATACTATTTTTTGTAGTTAATGCATATTTTTTCCCCTCTATAGAGCGGTTGAAGCTGCCGCTTGAGAAAATAGAAAATGGATAGACTTTTTGTGGAAAAAATTGAATATATAAACATTTTTCTAGGTCAAATAGTTCTAAAAAGGCTTTTCAGATGAGCTATTTTTTCTCCGAAAAAAATTCTCTTATCGTATTTGAAAACATTTGTGACATTTTAGGCTGAATGAAAACATCTTCTCTGATATTCATTCATTTGCCTCTAAATGTACACGTAAGCATGTGTTCATGCACAAATAAACCTAGGGTCCAAGGTGTAACTTACAATAGGACTGTTATCTGTTTTCGTACCTTAACTGCAATACAGCTCTTATGTATGTCTATAAAATGGAGTTAAACATTTTATGAATGTTTAAAAATCATCCAGGAATCCATCAGCGTCTGACTTACTTGACTGCATTCTTTTCTTTTTTTGTTTTTATAGCTTCAATTTATTTATACAGATCTGGGCACTTAATTCATTCTTTTGTTCCAAAGACAGTAATTGGAAAGGAGTACTTTCCATGAACCTAACAGGTTGGAGCACTAAATGTATTTTCAGACAACTGTAATGATTTGATAGAAATTTCTGAGTTGATCATTTGTGACTGTCAGATATGCTATTACTTGCTTATCATCTTTTAGTGGAAGGTGATGCTAGTATTTGCTCCTCCTGCCTGTATTTTTCTTTTTTCTTTTTTTTTTATCACAGATGATCCAGGTTTTACCTTTTAAATATGACTGACTATTTTAACCAGGAGCAAGCATTATTATTCATTTCAAAGATGAGATAATTACAACTGTTACACAGTTTCCAGTAGGTATTGTATTTATTGAAAATCGAGGGTTTTTTTCTTTCTCCTCTGAATCTGCAATTCGTGCTCTATGATGAGCAAGTATTTGAATTGCTCCTTATCTGGAAGGCATATTTAGGTGGGAAATATTTATTAATAAAAAAAAAAAATTGATGCTCTTTTATACTCCCCAGCTTGTTAATTTAAAAAATAATGCATATTTGCTACAAATAAAATATTTCTTTCATCCTTTATGAAGGCCATGCCTGTTTGAAATGAAAACCAGCGTGGTGATGAAGGCTAGGCATCTGCCAAGCTTAAAAAGAAGAGGAACTTAAAACAAGTCTTTTGAATTACATCCCCCATGATCTTTCCCTAGAACTCAACAAATAGGTATTAATAGCAGGTATGAGATTGTAGGTGATGTTTTCGGAGCCTGGTGGGCAGCAGAACAACCCTAATGTGGGTGACATACTGACCTCAACAGCTGGATTATGTTACATTGAAGAGATCCCAATTAACTCTTCATAGTTTTACTGATTCCATTTCTGACTGGTCACATTAAGATTATTAAGGAAAGACAGAGCAGAAAGTCACCTAAGCAGAAATCAAGAGGCAAATTTAACACCGT
Organism: Elanus axillaris; assembly: GCA_026212715.1. Classification (NCBI taxonomy): domain Eukaryota; kingdom Metazoa; phylum Chordata; class Aves; order Accipitriformes; family Accipitridae; genus Elanus; species Elanus axillaris. Next base: position 6,357,801 of record JANZLQ010000050.1, on the reverse strand, counting down.
GTCTCATTAGAATCAAAACAGTTGCTTGTTCACCTTCTCTACTTTAACAGAGCCCAGGGAAAGTGGGGTCATTTGACCCCCAGAAGTAGCATTTTGGTGAAAGCTTTGAAGAAAAACCTTTAGACTCCTTCAGTGAATCCTTTATAACTTATTTCCTTTAATACTCATTTTTCTAAGAATGTTATTTCGTACATTAGGCTATCAGTTTTACTTGCTACACACACACAAAAAATTGTATATTAACTGTGGATCATCTTTGATTGTAATATGCAGCTTTACTATTATTACAGCTAAGTCTTGCATTTCATTTCCAATTAAAAAGATATCTGACAAGCAATCAAAATTTGCCAGAAGACTATGGTTTGGGTTTTTTTGTCCCTGTTGAATTTAACAAACAAATTCACTACTACTCACTACAAGGCAATCCAGTACTCACTGTGAGTAATAGAATAGTTTCTACAGATCAATATGCCTAGAGCAAAATCCCTTCTAATAACCAAACACCATAGACACCTGAAACTAAATCTTCCCTCTCCTGCAGAATGAGAGCTTCTAACTCAGGCGCACGGTAGCTAATTGCTAAATGCTGGTTTGACGCACTCTCTTCAGCCTCACACCATCCTCATCCTGCCACACGATCCCAACCAAGGAAGAGAAATGGAAAAAAAAGTCTCCTTTTCCCTTATACCCCGTTTAAAGGAAACTCGGGGAAATGGTTTCATTTACTGCCCGCTAGTAGAAGTGCATTTGGTTTTTTAAATTAAGAAGGGTGGGAAAAAGTATCTTGGATGAGCCCAATAGAAGCAGCCAGCGACGAAGAAGACACGACATCCCTAGGAAGCTTCGTGACTCCGCAGGGAGCTGGGTCACTGCAGAAGTGAGTCTGTTCTTCAGCGTTCCCCTACTGCTAGGAAAACAAACCCAATAAAATCAGGGTTTGGTAAAGAAAGCACACATAATCACACGACACAAGGGATGGAGGCTGAAAACCATCAAAATAGAAAACCTACTGGTCTGTCGTCAAGAAGATGTATGGTTGGTTCCACATGAAGTTAAAAGCAAAAAAAATCACCATTTCAAAATCTTACTGGAGAGACATGCGTTCCTCTCGGAGGAGTGAATGACCGTATGTTTTAACTGCTGCCATTTTTCATTCTAGAGCCTTCTAAATCAGGCAGTGTCTAACAAACATCCGACAGCTACTGTGGCGTTGGATCAAATCTCTAAAATAAGGCAACAGAGGATCTCCTCCGAGTACTGCTAAAGATCATTTAAGGTCATTGACATGTGACACTAGCCAGGTATTCAGAAAACCTAAGTGGTGAGCCTCAGAGCAGCAAAAAACTGGAAGCCTTGTTTGGCTGTAATCACGGGCTGGTGTCAGGAGAAGGAGTCCATTGGCACTTTTCTGTTTTCTACAAAAGGCATAAACAATTTAGGATTGGCAAAGGACTGAATGAGCAGGTCCAACATACGAACCGGCATTTTTTTTTTAGTTTTTCTGTGGGCTTGTATGAAGTTCAGATAATTTATGTATTGTGTAAGCTGAATTTCTCCTTTTTATTACAATCGCCTTCACGGTTTCTTCAGCTTTTTCTTTCTATTTATCAGTTACGTAACGCTTTTACGATCGCTCTGCTGATGCATTTTAAACAACCTATGCACTTACGTAGAGATGGATATATGCGTATATATTTATCTATATTAACACCTTCCTACCCATCACATCTTACCAGATCTCAGCGGGTGAGGAGACCCCACTCTGCTGGCGACAGAGCCCTGTAGTGTCCCGCCGTGTCTTCTTCCAGTCAAGCTGGCGCCCTGTTCTGCTCTCACCAGTGTTTCGGCACGCATTCGGGTTTTGGTTGAGTCTAACGTATAACTTACAGAATGATCGTTCCATTTACATGCCAAAAAATGTGCAGTCCCTCATTTATGTCCTGTGAGTAGGGAGCTACCGAAGATTTTTACCTCATAAAATTTCCCTTTAGGTTATAGGAGTTTTTTCCTTTGCGCATTTGCATAGGAAATAAACCTGTTTTACAAAGATGCTTTCAGAAAAAGGGACCAAAGAGGACTTCTTTTAATCTATTGGTAATAGAGGCACTTGTTTTTCAGCTTTTCAATGCTTTTTGATTTGTTAGTTTATTTCTAATGGTGAATGGCACATTCTTTCTTGTGCCAAGACCCAAGTTCAGAAAATCCTTTCCTAAATGTTATAATAGTAGCTTATTACAGCTTATATATTCAAAACTGCTTTCCAATTTCAAGTTTTTCAAAACTTCCACATTTCAGCTATTTGCTGCAGACTGTGGAGCCTGAAGGGAAGAAATCTGTGAAGATGACAAGACTGAGTTTTCTCTTTTCATGGAATCACATTCACATTTGACTGAAGGTACCGAAGAAAAATGAAATGTCTCTTCTCTTAACTTCTGTTCCTCAGGAAAAAATCTTGGCTGTGTCCCAAAATCACCCTGGCACATCCCCAGACCAGGTTTATGCTACTGCTAAGCAATGTATTAAGCAGCCACATCAAGCTGCCTGGAAGTACCGCATTACTGCAAGAGCGGGAGAAGGAAGAGAACTGAAAGGTGGATTTGGAAACGTCAGAATTCAGATTGATTGCACAGTCCTCAGGCCACCTCTTTTCCTCAGCGCTTGGTAGTACAGCCTTTAGTTACTTGGCATAATACAGTTTTTGACAGGGAATGGCTGATTGTCCTTGGACTGCATGCAACGACAGAGCTAGGACTACACAGGGAGTGGAACCTTGCGTTAACTTTCAAACACATCACTGTGTAACCTGAATAACGGGGCTGATACGGAGCAAATGAATATAAGCGTTGGTTTATGTTCATGTTTTGAGACAGCCTTTGAAAAGGAACTCAGAACCGGTACACTAGATATTGATAGGAAATAATCTTAAAATTATTATTTTAAGGATTTTGTATTTTTCCCCACTTCTGTTTTTAGTTTCATTGCTCTCTAAGACTTTCTCACTCATCTTTTCCATCAAAAAGCACTCCAAGAACTTCTGTTCCCATTTTTTCCTCCCCTCTGCAATGACGGAACAAAAGCCCACTATTGTTCTTCCGAAAATCTATAGTCAAAGAAAGTCAACAGGATATTAAAGCATGCACAAGGAATAGAGAAATTTCTTCTGAGTCCTAGGGATTTGGGGAGAAGTTTGAGTCTGTAAGAGCTACTCTTCACCCTCTTCTGCATCCATTCTAGATTGCATTTGCCTTAACCTTTGCCTGCTTTCAAGGAGAACAAAATACGAACATTAGTTACCCTACTGCATAATTCAGTTGAGCATTGCTTTCACATCTTTTTAGCATATACTGAATCTTCTAGTAGGAAAGAAGTGACCTCAAATCCTCATTTAAATATATCGTTGGTCAGTTTAAACATAGAAGGCTGCCTGAAGTAACATGAATGACAGAAGATTTCTTCATAAGGCTTCTTTTGCATCTCTTGCATGTTCAGTGTTTTGACTTTAAACTCTACAAGCCTTGCACAAAGTGAAGGCCACGGTATAGATTAATGTAAGCTACACAACAGCACAATAAAGCAGAAAAATAAGCGTGGACTTCCAGGTTTAAGGCTTGAAACATTTCATTTCTTAATGTGAACAGTCAGTACCAGATAAACATTTAATAACAATTCTTAGGAAATCTTAAATACAAATTTGGCAGACATCTGTGGTCTCTGTTCATGATGTGTATCTGGTTTTAAGGTTTGTATTTAGATGCGATATCCATGTATTATGCTAAATTCAGCCTTACTTGTTAGTAGAGATAGTAAAGCAAAAAAATATTCTTAGAAGTTTTGATAAAAATGAGTGCAATTTCTGATGATTTATTGTAATAATAGAAATCACAGTTCAGTGGAAAAGAGTCTCTTAAAAATAACTACTATTTTCACAGCACAAAAATTATAACAAACGACTTATGACCATCCCTGGCCAAAATCACAACACTTTGAAAAGAAGTAATCTTGTAAAATTTTGCTATTTTTTTCTCTCGATCAGCTCCATCAATAACGAGCTGAAAGAACAAAATGCTTGTTTCACTTCCATTTTTCAGGTTTCACCCAGATGGACTGTGATGTGCTTTTCATACTAAGCAAGATTGAATGAGAGCCTGATATTGAAATTCAGTGGGCCCTAATCAACAAAACCAGCAATTAAACACAGGCTCTCCAGACCCAAGAGCACAATCCTTGCAGTATGTCAGATAAACTCAGAGCTGGTATTTTATTTTTTTGGTGGTTGGGGTGAGAAAAAAAGGAGAACAATATGCAGAACAGCAGTATGTAAGTTTATTCATTCAGTTAATTCAGCAACTTGGAGAAGGATTCGTTATGATTTTTGTCTGGCACAGCTTAGATTTGTAACAGACTGCCAAGTACTGCAAGAATAGGTATTTATAATACAAAAGTAAGAGTGGTTATTTTCTTAATCAAAAGAGCGGTGCTGTCACTTTTTTACTTAAAGGACTGTGTGTAGATGAGACAACTATACTGGTCTCTTTGAGACTGCAGACACCCTTCTAACATACCTTTTAACATACATAAGCTGCATACATGATGAAGGATATTAATTCATAATTAATGTCTCCCAGTATTAGGAAGCATTTGGTCGGTGATGTTAGGAGAACTCGAATGAGTACCATTTTAAGGTGCCCTCAGATAGCCCCACGTTCCCAATTTGGCAAAGAAATGGCAGCTAAATGCCAGTGAGCGGGAAGCCTGTGTACAATCGACTGGACACGTTGAACTGCGCTGCAGGAGCTGGGCTCTCCGTCGCGTGTGACAGCGTTCAGTCTCCTTCACCCAGGTAGTGCCAAGGTAATCAGGGGCTCTCAACAGACCAACACGGAACGAGGAGCAAGCAGAAATGTTGATAATATTCTTGGTTTTGCGCAGACTTCAGCAAAAGCATGCAGTAAGTACACCATTATCTATTAAGTTAGATGGACGTTTTGGATGATGCATTTCTTTATATGGTGATTTGGTTTTGTTTCAAACACACCGTGATGCCAGAGGTGTCTGTAGCAAGAGGAATGGGGACTTTGCCCATAAGTTGATGGCAAAGAAAAAAGAAGAAAAGAGAAATTCTTGGAGGAGGAGGAGGTTTTCTGGGAGTACTGACTACAGCTGCTTTCTGAAGGCCAAGTGAATTTCTGAGAGAAGTTGATAAACGTTGAAAAGAAATTCGTTCTTTCTCATTGGACCATCCCTATAACGTCGTTCATGTAGCTGACCTACAGACAAACTGTCTTAGAGAAAGGGATTTGTGTGCCTATGGGAAAAGAGCAGTTGCAGGTTTTGAGAGAGCAAATGTGGCTGGCGGACCCACCAGCACAGTCAGAGAACATGATTGCTTAAAAAGACTACAAGCTACTCATTTTTTTGCCTATGGGAAAAAAAACCCCAAACAAACAAAAAAAAGAAAAAGCTGAGAACATCTTTTCCTTATTAAGTAATTTATTTTTTTTAGTTCTCTTGTCACCAACAGGAGTTTGGTGCAGGCTGATGTATCACAGCTATGATTCTCTCTTTACGTATTGTCTATTGCAAGTGCACTCTACAAGAAAGCAAGAGTCTCCACCAGACACTTTTCTAGAAGATCCTTGAAGCAAGTTATAGATGAGTAAACTAGAGAGTTATAAAAATAAGTGATTTTTCAGTTCAACCAAAAAAGCAAGGCGGGGGAGGGAGACAGCTACTCGGAGGTGAAATGAATTAGGAGATTGCAATCAAAGGAATGGAATTGCCCAGTGGCATGGCTAGACCGACAAACTTTGCTGGTTTGACTAGCTTATTCCCCATACGCTGTAGGGCCAAGAACAATACAGTTCTAGATGGTGTCAGTTTTAATTAGAGATAGGATGGGCTTTACATTTTTCATATAGGTAACCTGCTCATTGACTGCATGATATTGTAAAGTCTATTCCTTCTAAAGGGTTTAGGCCCTATTATCCAAATAACTTTGTATGAGATAAATATGAGAACAAGGAACCTGCAAGCCCTGTTTCTTCCTCATAACTCTTTAAAATACGTGCTAAACCAGCTTTCTCACAAACTTTCCAATGATATCAGTACAAAATATAACTGCTTCGTATGAAAAAAGTGCTAAGAAACCTCATTCTATCCTGTGTCTTAAATTAAGGATTTAGAACATTCTCATGATAAAGGACATGATTAAACATTCGTTTTCTTCAGGTAGAAAGAACCTATGCATCTACACGTACTTCTACAAGCAAGTAGACTAGAATGGTAAAAGAGCAGGTTCGGCATGGTGCTGTTTGTTAAGAGAAAGAGCAGTTTTGGGAATGGGCTCTAACAAAAAGTTTGGTCTTGGAAACTGTCCTGGTTCCAGCTGGATCAAGTTAAGTGTCTTCCCAGTAGCTGGTACGGTGCTGTGGTTTGGGGTCAGTAGGAGAAGAATGTTGATAACACTCTGATGTTTTGGGTTGTTGCGGAGCTGTGTTTAGTCTGAAGTCAAGGGTTTTTCAGCTTCTCCTGCCCAGCCAGCGAGAAGGCCGGAGGGGCACAAGGAGTTGGCACAGGACACGGCCAGGGCAGTGACCCCAGCTGGCCAGCGGGGTATTCCAGACCATGGGACGTCACGTCCAGTATGGAAACTGGGGGGAGTG
>JANZLQ010000050.1:6310257-6338905 GCA_026212715.1 Elanus axillaris | reverse complement strand
GGCAAAGAAGGCCACCAATACCCTGGGCTGTAATTAGGAGGAGCATCGTGAGCAGGTTGAGGGAAGGGATCCTTTCCCTCTACCCAGCACCGGTGCAGCCACACCTGGAGCGCTGGTTTGGGGGTATATGAGTAGCTGAAGGGAGGTTGCAAAGAAGGCAGAGACAGGTTTATGTAATATAATAATACAATTGTCAAATATTGAAATGTCCATTTTCACATAAGCATACAAAGACAAATAGACTTTTTTTTTTTTAGTTTCTAGAAAGAAAATTTTGTTCACCTTTACTTAACCTGTTGAAATTTTTCTGCCAATTGGAAGACAAATTCAGAGATGTTAATTTGTATGTTTCTTGTTTTCAGGAGATGAGGCTACCTGATGGAAATGCCACGATTTAGCATTTAGATCAACCAAAGGGGAGACTGATGCATCACAGAAAATACACTTCACGTACAAATACTGGCTCACAGAAGACACCAGAAATGTGAGACAGAAGCTGAGGTGCTGTGGCATTCAGGGATTCACTGACAGATTTCCATTTGATCCACTCTAACTGATTCAAATTAACAATGAAAATGTCCTAAGCACAGTTGATCTGATCAAAAGTTATAGAAAGTGGGAGTCTGAAGAGAGGCAGAAAATACTGAAGGTAAGTAATGAAGCATTCAGGAGTTGCTTTCTAAGAGAACTGGGATTTTTGGAGCAAGCCAAAACATAGGATAAAAAGATCATTTTTGTCTTGTGATTTTCAGTTGAGTTTACTTTTTCACTCAGTTCCAATGACTCTTCAACATGAACTTTCATACTGCTTCAAGTTAATTAACTGCATCTTATTGCAAGTCAACGTTTCAGTGCAACATTATAGACTGATTACCCTGCTAAAGAAAACTGACATCCTCTGCGTAATTGGAAGCAGCTCAGCTCTCACATTTAAAGCAACTTCCAGTTTTCTTAATATTGCTTAAAGTAATCAACAGTACAATTAGGAACAGGGAAAAAAAAAAAACCCACCAGCCATAAAAAAAAATGAAGACTGATACATCATTTACAATGGTGTATAGGAAGTACAGGCTGACACAGAATGCATCCAGATTCCGTTTTTGCGGTGCATGTTGCATACCAAACCGTTTTGCCCTATTATCCATAACAGCCATTTGGGGGGAGAGCTGTAGTCCATGCCTAAAACATGACCCTGATAATGTTTTCTTCACAGCTCCCAAGTTCCCCATGCTTTGTTCTTGTCCAGATACAGAAAGTGTGGTGGTTTGCCCGTTTGACCAGCCTGAGAACTCAAATGCACGTTGGAGGGTGGGAGACAAAGTCCAGATGAAACCCCAAATAGCAAAATTTGTAGATGTAGTCATTTGGGGTCCAGAGTGCTTTTGTTCTACTGCTCCTCGATACACTGTTTAACATTTATATTCTAGCTCTCAGATAGAGAGCCAGAACCTTAACCTTATGTGTAATGAATAATTAAACTGAAATTTACTTTCGTATGATTACTTGTGTTGTACACAATTAAGCCGGTGAATAAATCGGAAGCAAGGCTGAGGAAGGAGTACTGAAGTAAACATGGTTTGAATTTAGTAGTTACAATAACCCAGAGATTACTAAACACAGGAACACATTCCTGCCCTTCTAAGGTATTTGCAAATTTAAATCCCACTTTTTTATTAAAATAATCTCAGAACAATATTTCTTTGGATTTGTTTTTCACATGGACTCTTTATAGAGGGTGAACTTTCTTTAGAAAAGGAGCTTGGTTTTTTTTAAAGTATTAGCTTTCTCTTTCTCACACAGGCAAGTTGACAAGAATACAATAAGGGACAGCAAGAATATTAATGAATTATAAAAACCCCACTGATCATAGTCAGAGAGAAAGGGCAATGTGGAATTTTTGGAATATGCATTTTGTTATTGGGTGATTGGGGTGAATGTTTTCTATGCTTTTACTAAAACAACTGCAGTATTAACCTAGTACTTAAATTACAATGCATCATGCTTGATTGAGGTTAATTATCACTGGTGTAATAAATCTAACATAAGATATCTTGAATTTTAATTTTGTTATAGTTACAGAAGACCAGTTTAATTAAGTTATAAATTATGCTTAACTCAGTGATATTTTCACAATACAGTCTTTCAGTTCATAGAATAACATACGGGGGGGGAAATGTAATTGCTGAACATAGTTTGCAATAATAATAATCTATCCATAATAAAATTTTCTTCTCGTGTTTGCTCAGGAATTTGTTACAGCATAATGAACCATGTAACACAGTCTCTACAGATTTCCTATCAAGATAAGTGCTACCTACCCAAAGCAGCTAAAATATTTCCTCTCTTGCAATCTACCTTTTTAAAAAAAATATTTCTGTCTTGAAAACTTTAACTTTCATGCAAGTCAGTGATCTAGATTCCTTCCACAGCCCTGCTTAAAACTTGCTGTACTAGAGAATGGAGAACTTCAACTATTGTAGAGAAAATAGCTTGTAAAGTCTGTAATGGCTTATGATTACAAGGGTATCCCCATCTTGTTCAAGGAGAAATAAATACTGTAGGCCACTGCTCCTTGTAGCACAAAGAAACAATGTGCTACATGGCAACTGCTAGTAAACATTTGAACTTTATGTTATTCTACCAGAAACAATCAGATTTCTCTCAAAGCTACCTCTTCACTACAACTTCCTGCAGAAAAGGAACGGAGTATCTAAAGACTCCTGCGTGCCAGGACAGCGAAACTGGACCTTCCTCCTGACTTTGTCCTCCTGCTTCCAACCAATGAGTCCAAACAGCAGATTTGAAAAAGACTTCAGAGGGTGATCCCAAAACACGTTGTTTCCTATGAGCCCTTGAGTAAACAAACTTCTCTAGCTACATCTACCCTGAGAAGTAACAACCAGGAAGGCTTCAGCAAGCTCATGGCCAGGAACCACACGTACTGCTGATTTCAACCCGGCTTTGCGCAAACCGTCCATCCATACTCTGCGTATGGACATTTCTGGAGTCTGGGATGGGGCTGCTGCCCGTGTGGGCGTTAAGCGGAGCATGGAGACAGCCTTGGCTCAGGCTTAGCTTTCGCCTTAACCGGGCGCTTATTGACTCTGAGGAAGGACTTTCCTCACCAGAAACGGAAGCATCTGAAGATACGCATCACGACTAGAAGTTCCAGCTCCTCGCTGGTTCATTCTATGCTTATGCTGCTCATCATTACCTACCTTGTAATCCATAGCTAAAGAATCAACCTGATATTCCCAACAAGTCTGTGAGTAGGAGTTGACTGGTGCATGGTCATAACTTTTTCTGTCAAGTTCCTTCATACCTTAAAAAAATCTTTGGGAAAAAAATTCTAATTTGGGGAACACAACTAATAATTCACAGAGGTCAAATTTTTAATCTTTACTTAGGGTTTATAAACAAAGTGAACCAAGCTTAATACTGGCATTCTGTGAAGTAAAACATTGAATTAATTTTACTCTTCCTTTCCCATTTAATTATTAGTTATTTTCAGTTCCTGAGTTCTTTCCTCTAATCTTTAAAATATGAATGTAATAATTTTAAAGGTGTAATTAAGCTCCCATTTAAGTAAAAAAAAGTTAATATTTTAAAATTATTTTTCTAGATAGAAGAAGAAAATATTCTGGTCTAATTATGACGAATATACACTGTAGGCTAGGAAATAACATCCCGGAATTACACTCTTTAACATGTGATATTAGATCCAAAGATAAATAATCTGGGAACAATAAAATTAAAGTTTTTGTGTGTTTGGTTTGGTTTTACTTTTAAATATCCAGTGAGACCGCAGGTTTTTCTTTGAGAATGAACTCTTAAGGAATTTCAAAGCTATGGGTGAAATTTCTGCTATTGCCACTGAAAAGTGAGATGACATTGTGCTCCCACTTCGTAACAGTCAATGGCTGTGATTCACAGAACAGAAAGCAGATGAGGGAACTGGGAATTTTAGGACTGAACCGTCCTGTCGTATGGAGAACTTCGAAGATGTTGAGAGTCATGGAAGGCATAAATACTATGTCAGTCGAAAGTCAGGTCTTCTTGTAGGAAAAAATGTATTTTCTAATGACGAAGTAGGGATCAAACCTTACGTTGACCAGAAGAAGCTGGCTTGTGTACAGCCCTAGGAACCAAGTCTTGCAATGAGCCCGGTTGGCCTCTGGATGGCATGGTGCCGTCACACAAAAAAAGCCAAAAATCTTTTCGCAATCGGTTAAAAAATGGTTTAAAGAAGTGCTGAGAATGAATTCTAAGTTGGGTTGTCTTGTTCTGTTTCACATGATACATGAGAATATTACAGACTTATTCTGTATTTGTGAAATTATTTCATGATTAGAAACGTTAAATACTTGTTATTTTCATAGGTCAGAGTCACCAGTCACTAGTGTTCATGGTTTCAAATTCAGTCCACTTTAAATATTACTCTTCTTCTGTGTACTGTGGGGCAGCATTATACTATATTGGACTTTCAAGCTAGTCATACATAATATTACAGTGTATTCAAATCCAAGCAAACTGATGTAAGACTGCTAATACCCAGCTCTATAGGGATAGCTCATTGACAAAATGATTGGGAAATATTTTCCTTTAAGAAAGGAAACCTCTCCATGAGAAGTTATCAGAAATATCAGACTCTTAAATATTTTTTTCTGCTTTTTTACATTTAATATTTAAAAGTATGTATTTCATCCTAGCTCTGATTTTAGGTGAATTAATCTCGTATATTGCTCCACATAAATCCAGTTTGTGCCTCTCCATGGAAATGTTCATTTGCAAATGCAACATCAGGTGATTTTGTTAAATTTTTGTATCATATTAAGATTACAGTGCGTTGCTCTTAGTAATTAAATGCAGTTGTTTGGAAAGGCAGACAACCTTCCTCTCACATCTGGAAATAAATGTTTTACTGCTTTTGCTTTTGAGGTGTACCACTATTTTGCCTTCTAAGGATATATAAGCATGAGGTAGAGAAAAGCTGTGGGCCGTTATGAAAATGAGTCAGATGCTTTAATTTTATGCAAAAGCGTATAACTTGGATGTCAGGACCTGACAGGAGTTTAGTAGCTCTACAGTTTGTAGGCTCTGATATAAATCTGGGTAACTATTGCTCTGCCACTTAGCTCTGCCTTATGAATTTTACTGTAAATCTTTCAAAACTGTCTCTTATTTGTGATCTAGAAATTTGGAGAGAGGTGGTATAACTACAGAGCAGCCACCGTCTCTCGAGTTCCTATGGGCTAGACTAGCAAGCTGTACTAGAAATGTATAACTTTTATTCTAAAAGTGCCATATAGGTAGTTCATGATTTGGTAATATTTCTGTAGCAGGCAGAGCACTAGAGAAAGACACAAAGTCACCGGGCAAATACATGTAATCTCTGTTCTTTATGTAGGACTTCTGGAAGTCGGGATAGGGAAAAATCAGGAAAAGTGGACAAAACTGATTGAGTAAGATTTCTTTCTAAGTTTATAGAACTATGGAAATACGGAGGAGACTTCAGTTACTGTTCTTCTTGTCAGATGAGTGGTTGGTGGACTCAGCCCTATGTAACCTGCTCCCCTCCCTGTATCTGCTGTGAGTGCAAGGGAGCTACAGCGCTGCAGACTGGAAGAAGCATTTATTTTCTACCAAAAGTATAATTCTTCAAATAATCAGTCAGAAAGCCTCCCACAAGTACTGTACCACCCTCGCTGTTGTGCGCTCTGGTTGTCCAAAGGCTTTTACATGTATTTCCAAGAGCAAAGTGAATTGTTTTTCAGCAGGATACCGATTTCAGCCACTCACGTGTGTCACCGTCAGCCAGCAATCACAACATCGTATTGCTAATTCTCCTCCCTGGGCTACAGTTTCTAGTGGATCAATTTATGTACCAAACAATAGTTTCATAGTTTTGGTTGATGATATGTCAGCCTCAGAAACTGTGCTTAAGACTATGTGTGATTCATGTACACCTCGTTGGTTGTGTATGTTTTCTTACAAATTAAGGCAAAGGCAAGTAAACCTAAATGAAGGGTTCCTTCTTCCAGTGAATGTTGTGAAAATAGAATATTAGTTTATAGTGCTATCATATAAGTGGTCTCTTCATGCAGAGCACATCTTAATGGATTGAGCAGATAATGCATAATTAAGGTATTGAACAGCTAGATACTGAAAAATCAATTCAAAAAAATTCTTCAAAAAGTGTATCTTCTTTTGCAAATTAAATGTTAAAGTAATCAGAACAATTACAGTGCTGCTGCTGCATTTTTACATATATCTATAATTTGTGCATTATAACAATTTTACTGAGGGTCCTCTATTCATATTTTTTGTGTTTCTCTTTAGAAAAGTCTGCCAGACTTTCATTTATAATAACCATTCTTTTGGCATAATTTATGAACAAGTTGAAATCATAACGTGGTAATCTGGAAAAACCTGGACTGTCTACTTGTACTTCTGCTCAGCAAAGTTACTTACTGCGCTTTCTGCCATAGTCCTTCTGTAGTCAATCCTGTAGCGTTGACCGTAGTCAATTAATCAGTTCCACGACGTGACTTGGGCAGGGTAAAATGCAAAGCACGGCTTTGACGGCACTTTGCTCAGTGCTGGTGGCCTCTAGAATTGATTTATTATGCCCATAATGATTTGCCCCAGGTGTCTTTTGAGCACAATGCAGTCACCCTGGGTTCTAATTATTGTCCTTATTTTACACATCTTGTACTTGTTGATATCTTTAAATTATTTGTGTTCAAGAACCTGCTGGCAGAACTTTGCCTCTGTTCCATTGTAAGAGAGTTTCTTTTCTTCAGTGTCTGTGCAAAGTCCCACACTGGCCCTACCAGTGTGTGGTATCTAAGTTGCTGTCATTTTTTCAAAGCATTCTTGTATCTCAGAAGCTAACCTTGGTGCAAGTACCTTCTAATAGCAAGGACCACATATATTCAGAATTCCAGTGAGTATTAACATTCATTTAAATGGGCTTTGAGTAATCTTATAGTAAAACCCAGAATCAGTAGAATGTCTCTTAATACAGTGAAGGTGATTTGGTTCATATTTATATTATGATACTTACATTTCTATAAAAATAATCCCAGAAGGTGAAAAAAGAATGTCATTTATCAAAACATTAGTAAAAATTTATACCACATTCAGGCTGCAAGATTGGGAGGTTAGTTACAAAGCATGGTAAACTCTAATAAATTAAAAGAAACAAAGATTTCTAACTTGCTTGGACAGGTCAAAGTTTCCCATTAAAAAGAAGAGGAACAACAAAGAAACAGGCTTTGATGTTGTGCAAAAGCATTTGCTGATGGAGACAATTTTTCACTTAAATTAATTGCAGTGAGATCAATGTTTGATGTGTGGCACATGCCGATAACCTTTGTCTGTGTTATCACTGATAAGGCATTCAGCATTCACTTATTCTAAATACTCATCAGATGTGCTATTGAGGCCATTATCCTGAAACATATTTAGCAGCATTTGAGATCTTTTTTCCTCTCCCAAATACAGCCTGTCTCACCACTTTTTTGCAGCTGCAGAAGAATTGCCTGAATGAGTTTCTCATCACAATAACTATGAAGATCAAAAAAGACCAGATGGTTCTTTCAGGCTCCTTAGGCAAAGAAGATATGCCATACTGGGGATATTCAGCCTATAAAGTCCATTTTACATTTAGACATGAGACAGCTCTGCTCTCCTCCTGAGCTGGCTAGGAGCCACGTACTTGGTTAACCGAAGACGGGCAAGGTTTGGGAACTCTGGTGACGTTCAGCCATGGCTACGTGGCTTTCAGCCAGCCTGTAGCCTAGGCCCTGCATGTGAACCTGGCACTAAAGAATTTGTATGAATATGTCCATTCTTGAGATAAATGCTTCCAAAACACCATCCAAATCCTTCAAACCTGAGGAGCTTCGCTGGGCAGGCTTGTTGGAACTAGAGGAAGCTGACTGGCAGCCTTAGGAAAATATAGTGACAGCTTATATTATTTCCTTGGAGAGGCTCAAAATTCTGCTGGACGAGGTCCTGAACAACCTGCTCTAACTTTCTAGTTAGATCCAACGTCCAAATCCGTCCTGCTGTGAGCTAGAGGACCTCCAGAAGTCTATTTCAACCTAAATTATTCTACAGTTCCATGACTGAACGATTGTAACTTACCAAGCTCAACCATTCTGTGTTTCTGGCCCAAATTACCATGCCATAACACAGAGGTAGTAATTGACAGCAACTTTCATTTCAAAATATCAGTGAGCTCTAAAAGAATGTATCTTGTGGGTTGGAACAGCTGGGACCTGACTTATCTACAAAGTATGTTTATAGTGTAGATGCACCCAAATTCATGCTAAAAGTCCACTGAGCTCAGCCTGACGTGGCAGATGCCGGCACCCCTGGAAACGTGCATCAGGGTGCTTTGACCAGCGGAGCAACAGCAAAATGTAAGCAAACCAGAGAGACATGCATTTAGACAGAATGTATAAATAGAAGAACACAGTTAAAATGCAATAACAAAAAAGAATAGTAACTATTTCATGACAGTAGCCAGCCAACAATCATTTTTATAATCATGTCCAGCGTAATTCATATAAACAAAAGATGCCATGAAAATAGATGGTTTTTTGTCCTAAACTTGACAATCTGGAATCTGCAAGCAAAAAACAAACAAAAAAAAAAACCCAGAAAAACAAACCAAACCAAAACCAAACCCAAAACCCAAACCAAACAAAACAAAAAAAAATATGCAGGCCACTGGCATGAACTGAGATAAAGACATTGGTCTGGGATGCTTTGCCAGGCAACTTTTTAGTTATGCTAAATAATATTCTTGGAGACCAGAGAAGTCTGTCTCCTCTTAAAAGTGACCGCTGTAAAACTAACACCATCAGTTACTGTATTCCGCTTAACTCTCTGTCTTTGTAACTCTTTTATAATTATTAGAAAATATCTGTTCTTTTTCCAGATGAAATATTTTACAGGTACATGTCAGTTCTCTGATATTACAGATATATATGTAATCATGCTTAGAGTCAAAAAACCTGTACTGCATTGGCATGGCCGAGAACCTAGGCTGCCCGGTCAAACAGAGCTTAATCCTGGCTAAAACAGTCAGACCATTTGGGTGGAATTTTTGGTTAGAGAAAAAATAAAATTAATTCATGTCTGTGTGTCCCCATTTTCATACTATTCCCACTTAAAGGGTTGATTAAGCTCTAAATGTATTGTCACATCTTTCTTTTCCATTGTCTTTCCACTGATTCGCCTAAGCAACAAGATAAGTGGAGACATTCATAAAAAATAATCCTTCATACATAATATTTAACAAGTGTACATTTAACTTGGTTTCTTATGGAAATGAGGCACACATGGTCACATGTGTCTATCTCCCCTAATAATACTGAATTTATGAGCCAAAGTCAAACAAACTTCACAGACAGTAATCTGAAGAATGCTGCAAAAGGCAGCGGAGAGACACCAATGGCCTTTCAAACCCTTCCAACCTAAAACGTGACAAAAGAAACAGAATATCTTTTTTTTTTTCTTTCTTACCTGAAGTACCTAAAATCAGAAGAAACTTTGGGAATCAGAGCAAGTGTGCTGTCTGGAGCATGTTGGTGTGTCTGAGAGAGAAAGACACGTAAGAGAGAAACGAGAGTGAGAGAAAGAGAGTACTAAATCAAGAAGGTCATCATTCATTTAGGTGTAATGGCTCTCAGGTACTATGACTAGTTTAGACCATGCTGTAAACATTTAAAATTCTTCTATTTATTCATATCTGAATGGAGACAGATTTTAACTTAATCTACATCAACTACTAGGAAGCTCTGATAACATCTTAGAAAGCTGAAGGACAAAAATGATAAAAATTCTAGTACTCCCCCACCTGCCACCACATTGTCACTGTTCTTCCATAGGTCTCCATAAAAGTCGAGGGGGGGGACTTTTCCTGCGAAGGTAAATTAGTTGAAGAAAAAAGAAATAAAAAAAAAAAAAGAAAAGAAGTTTTTTGGTTTGCATTTTGGAGGTTGGAGGGGTGCTGGTGTTTGTTTGCCTTTTTACCTGCTTGAAAAGAGACCTTGACATTATGTTTAGTCTTTAATAGAAAATACTGGTAGTGAGCTGAGTCTTACCTGAAGAGATCCTTTGTAGACAAGACCATCTTCCTTTTTGCTTCGGATGGACCATAGCTGTTTCAAAGGAGTTCTGCGAGGCACCCACCTGCTCCTCGCAGGAATTCCGCCACACACATACTGTGCAGTCATAGAAAAGCATCAGCTCATCACTTGACCTCAACTCAGTCGTTTTGTTATTCTTCATCCGTACTTTCCAGATGTTCAGGAGGATTATCGTTACGTGGAAAGGAGCTGAGTAATTTAGGCCGGGCTTTGGAATGTCTAATTCACAGGTAATGTTTCATTCACAGTTAAGTCAATTGGCAAATGTTAATATAAAATTCAGGTTCCTTGTATATTGATCACTGAAGCTTTTGAGGTTCTTTCAGATGTTTTTCAGGATCTTCCAGAAGCTTCGAGTTGGACTGGTATAAATTAACTATGAGCGTTTAAATTTCTTATCACTGTATGTTCTTGGTGATATAGGTTGTTAACTCATACCCTGGTTACCCCAAAGAGCTACAGTAGCACTCTCCTGTTGTAAAATTGCTCATACCATATTAAGCAAACACAGAAACTTGTGCCAGTTCTGTTCTAAAAAGTATCTTTTTTTCTGTCAATATTGTGCAAATTCTGGTGCGCTCCCTCGCTCTGGAGGCAACTTCCATCCTGTTAGCTACTTCGAACTGTGTCTAGGAACAACGAACACGGCGTAAAGGTAAATATTATAAGAGTTTACTCCAGTTAACTGAGACCCACTGGAATAATATCGCTGCTCTATTTAATCGTTGCTGGGAATTGATTGTCCTTAAGGATCATGAATGGCAGACTCTGGTCCTCACTCCTCTAAAGTCCGGCTTTTGAGTTTGTGAAGGACAATTTGTCAGAACACCTTTCTCAGAAAATGTCAGTTTATCAAAATCAAATTCTGTGATATGAGAACACTGCTGTCAATAAATTCATGCAGCTAACTTAAAAAAAAAGAGCTGAAAACTTTAATTTTGATATCTTCGGATTAATCCAGTCATAGATTTTGCATTGAAAAACCTGAGTTATGAGCTGAAACTTACTTAGTCCCCCAGATTCATTAATTTGAAATAGTCTTTTAAGTATTCATATATAAAAAATTAGATGTCTATATTTTATTTCCATTGTTTCAACAGATGCCTCATGCAATTTATTGATGTGTGGATAATTTGCAAATTTTAGGAGAATAAAATGTATCTGCTTAATCTTTTCTCTTAAATTGTTAGCTTTAATGCCTTAGATTGAAGTAAATGTCTTAAATATTTGGCAATATTAGCAACTTCCCAGCTTCTTTAATCTATATAAAGAATGATTTTATACTAAGAATGCATTAATCCAGTACTTAAAAAATGTCACTGGGATGAATTTTTCCCATTAAAATGCTTCAGGCATGCCTGAAGAGAAATAATTGGCAACATTAACTGCTTTCATCAAGGACAAAAATAATCTTTAATTCAAGGAAGTGAAGGCATGATCAATTTCTTCAAAAATTTGAAAGGATCACAGACATTAAAAATAAGGAAATTGGCTTTGCTATTCTTGTTTAATTTGCTGGTTAAACCAAAAAGAGGTGAAAGAAAATATTTCTGCTATTTTTGACTGCTTCGTATTGTGCACTGTAACGCAATCAATGAGCAAATGTGAATCAACTTTCTGCTTCAGGTTCTACTCAAATAGAATACAAATGATTATTTGGGGTTTTGTTCTTGCAGAGTGCTCAGTTTCCTCTCAAATCCCAGTAGTCATTGATAACATTTATGTCCTGTATATGAAGTATACAAACATTAAATCTATAGCTCAGCTGGAACGACTGTGAGTAACGTGCAAGCTCTTTTCTTGCTGGCTATAACAATGATGGATGATTTATAGGAATAGGATAGATATGCCCCTGTCGGCTTCTGGTTTTAGGGCTGAGGCTGAGAGACACCTCTGGAATTTTACTAACTGTTCAGTTGTACATATAATCAATAGTTCCCCTAGTCCTCACAGAGCATAAAATTCTGTTAGCTCTTTAATGCGGTAACATGAACTCTATTTCCTTTATTTTTTCCAGACCACTTTCTGACAAAATATGTAATTTATAATGTCAGTAAAGTGTTTCTTCTTCTTTCTTGACGTTATTTCTTGGGACAGAGGCCTCTTGCTTCTATCTCAGTGTCTCCCGTTATTGTTAGGTGTTATGACTAATACCAGTGTACCGCAGTACATCACAGTGTTTTGACACGAGCTGCATAACTGCTGCTGGAGTACAGACAGATTGTTTTTTGATGCTTTGATTTGTTTTGATTTTTTAAAATGATGATGTAGTATTTTTTTTCTTCAGTGATTTCCAGTCTCATCATTACTGCAACTGATGAGCTGAGTTCAGAACTAATGAAATAACTCATACAGCCAGCGAGCAATTAACTCCATGATTGCCTAATCTGGTGGAGAGCAAGAATGTTCTAATACTTTACAGCACAAGCTGCTTTCTAATGAGGTACTAATCCTTTCCCCCCAAAATGGTCTGGTTTATATGCTCACTGGTCCTTATTTCTTGATTGCAAAAGATATGAATTGCAAGAGCATTAGCTTCATTGGATGCATAATTGCTTAAAAGCAATTCACTTTGTAGCGTGAATTCAAGAGGACAGTAATAAAAAATGTATAAACATGGCATGAACTTGGCCCTAAACCATGGGAGCCAAGTGCTTCTTTGTAGTCTTCTAAATGAACTTAAATAATCCCTTCCAGAAATGGCAAGTAAACAGTCAAAACCAAGCTGGCACAGTCTGGAAGAACAGACTTCAGAACTCCAGGGACCTGGCCATCCCCGGTCGCTGCATCCCACTGACGCCGGTCCCGTAGCGGCCGAAATAGTGAAGCACGAGTGGGAGCGGAGAACACGGATGACGGCACATGGACCGAGCAGCAGGGAGGTAACTGTTTCCATGCAGCACATTTTCTCTCCTCTGGTGTCAGCTGACGTACTGAGTTGACAGAGAAGTTACTTTGGTTAGTCCTTTTCATTTTTTTGCTCTTAAGAAGTAGTTTCTAAAGGCTGTTCTTTTTCAACCTCATTTTTTGTGAGTCGTTTGTAACAACAACAGCCTCAACACGAAAGAAAAAAGGAATTCCATCTGGGCTGGAATTCACGGGTCTTAAGTTCAGGAGTAAGGCAGATTTTATTTGCCTTTGAGGGTCAAGTAAACCTCATCTAGACTTGCAGAGGATCCAACTCCCATTGCAATATTCAGCCCACCGTCCAGTCAGCTTGCACGTAAAGCTCCAAAACAAGGCTTGGCGACCATCTTCTAAGATCCCAGAGTAGTTATAGGGTTTGTTGTGGTGAAGAAGCAGGGAAAAACACCACCGAAGGAAGTGAGAGGCAGAGGAAGGACAGAAGGGAAGAGGGGAATAGATTTGTTGGAGAAAACTCACCCAAAGTGTACAGCTTTGCGGCAGTTGTGGGTATAACCTCATAGTAGATGGAAACATACTCTTGCTAGAGAAACTCACAGGTAAGAAAAGGTTAGAGCTGGACTCAGCCTCCCACCAGGGAGAAGGAGAGCACTGCACCCCAAAATAGCAGGTAAAGAGCTTGAGTAGACTACATGGGCAGGCCTTAGCAACCACATTGTTAGAAAGTCTGCTCTTAGAAGAAAACTTAAAATGTCAGCCAGGTGAGAATAAGCACATTGTCAGGTTATAAAATAAGTAAATGTATGGGTCACAACAAGATAAAATAAAATAAAATAAAAAATAAAATAAAATAAAATAAAATAAACCAGTACTTCTCTTTGCTTGAATGTTGTTGTATTCTGGGCAGGTTTGGGCAAAAGTGATACTAAGTATGTGTGTGTATGTATGCATACACGCACGTGATAAATATGTTGATAGAGTAAAAAAAAAAAATCTATGTTTAAATATTAATTATCACAAGGGGCCAAAAGAGTCATAAGGCATGGAGGATAAGATTTTTCTTGTATATGCTCATCCACCGATACTACTCTTTCTCAGGCCACATTTAATTGGAAAAAAGTGTGTAAGCAGTGACGGTGGAAAGCATCAAAAGAATATCATGCCTGGTCTTCAGATTGTCTTGCCACAGACATGCTTAAATGGTAATAAAGAAGGGATCACAGAGGTAAGCGGTATGCTCTAGAAAATTAAGGAATGACACGTTTGCTATTGCTTTGATTTGTAGACTTCAGTCAAAAAACCCACATTATTGTGCCTAATTGTTTCAAATGAAAAATCTAACATTTACATATATACATCACAGATCAGTTTAAAAGTATAATTAATTTCGGTGTTACACTTTGAATGTAATGAGTTTATTATCTTTAAGAAAGATGTTTTATATTAAAAATTTATCTAAGTGAGTTTAATTTTCCCTTTATACAGATGTTATTGTGGAAAGATTGAAGCAGCTCCATATCTGTACAGAAAAATAATCTGTATTTGGACTCATGTTTTAAGCTGAAATAACATCTAGTTCTCTATCGTGCATCCCGAAAATGTTCCGTTTAGGGGGACAGACTCAGCAAGATGACGTAACCTCCAGACTTTTTTTCCCTGACACCTGAGTTTTCTGTTTGATGCTGCCAAATAAACAGAACGAGCAAAGTGGCTCATTAGAAGTTTTGTCACTACCTAGCACTGAAATAGAATGAATTTCATTCAGTTCAAATGCAGTTGGTTTTATTGCACTTTGCAGCATCGAAGAAGTGGAGAGAGGAATAAAAGATTCCTATTAAGAGCAAACAGACAACCTGTGGTCTATTAAGACATTAATCTCCTTGAAACTCAGCAAAATTGCTCCTGAAACTCTGCAGCATACCGCTTTACGTATACTGCCGTCTGGCTCAGTACCGCAAGCACAGGACACGCTGAAGTAGCGTGTTTCCCTACAGTGGTAAGGATTCGTGCTTCTTCATGTAACATTTATTATCTGTCTTTGAGCTAGTGGATCAATAGAAGAAGTTCAGGTTTAAAATGTGGAAGCTTTAATGGGTTATCAAAATCTCACGCTTAGGACCTGATTCAAAGACCATTAAAATCAATACAAGGGCTGACTCTCATTGACATTGGTAGGCTTCACATCATGCTCTCCAGCTCATCTTTGCATTTACAGTCAGCTTCAGAACATTCCTCAAGGAAGAGTGTATCTTTCTTCTTATTTTTTCAGACACTTAATGAAACTGAAGCTATATATTTTTCCAGAAGCTTCTTTGCAAAGAAACTTTTAGGTATTCAGTCCTATAGATGTATACCCTTCGCTGCTAGTATTGCATTCACAAATTATAACATTTTGATGTTTACACAAGTAATTAGGTTCTCATTAGAGGCTGAGATAGATTTGAATATGTCTTTGGTAGCACTTAGTAGTGAACAACATTGAAATAGTATTGTATCGTTACTGTACATTGATGGACAATCCTCTGTTAATATAATTGCTACTAGAAATACAGTGATATTTTGTATGTATTCATGTTACCAGTGTAAGAATCTGTAGTCAGTCAATCATTTTCAGAAGCAGAGGACAGGCAGTATAAGAGCAGAGTGACAGACTTCCTACAAAGTTTAACCTTGGCCATCTGAGAATTCTGGGGGGGAATGGGTGGCTTAAAGCTCCAGGCTATTTCAGTCTGTGACTATTCCTCTTAGCCCAGAAAAGGGCAGTTTTGTGGGGTTGTTTTTTAGAGTTAACCCGCATTATCTTTATGAGAAACTGTAGCGTGGAAAGCTTTTGACAGCATTTGACTAATGTCATGGGCTGAAGAAACAAATCAAAATGTGATTTTGCCACTGCTCGTTGTGCCACATTTTAGACAAACAATACCAAGTGTAATAAACTATTATTTGCTTGCTGGATGAAGGTTGCAGAAGGCCACTGTGTCATCACTATTAAATTTATCAACCCGGGTTCTGCAGGTGGACGTTAAGTCTGTTGTAATGTCAGCATGAAACATCCATGATCTAATTGGCTTGCCTGCAGACACTCCACGTAGCCTCAACTTGGAAAAAAAGGTCAGAATTCAAAGAACAGATGGCAACTGGCTAAAGTAATTAAGTGCTGAAAGTCCAATCCTTCTTTACACACATTGCGCAGAATGTTTAATTGGAAGTTTGACCAGCAAAATCAGGAACTCAGCATTTTTTTCCCCTTTTCTGACTCTAGGAATTCTTTTTCTACTAGAAAAGAGATATTTATAGCATTAAATAAAGCATTGAATATGTTAAAAAAAATCTCCTAAATAGGACGAGAACCTTGATATGCAAAAAGGAACAATTCTAATTCAGGATGTTGTTTTCATCGTGCAAAACATCCCTGCAGGGAATAGCAGAGATGGAAAGCAAATTATTCTCTTATCGTTTGTCCTCAGCACCTTGTTCTTCAGTTCAAATACAATAGATTATGATTCTAGTTATAGCCATATGGTCAGCAAAATAAACTGTCAAATTATTGAGAGAGGAGCAAAGTCAGGTTAATTTAAATCAAAACATCTGTCACCACAGTATATCGTAAAGTGCTGGGAAAAAGAATCATCTTAACCCATTGCTGTGGGCAAAATAGTCTCAACCTGGTTAAATTTATGCAATTCGATTTAAATTACTGACAATTAACACAACCTTTTAATTACCGATTCAGATATTGAGAAAAACCATAGTCAGTTAAACAAACACTTAGGAAACATCTTTCATCCCCATCTCCCCAGGTTCATCTCCCATTGTTTTTACTGTGTTTTATACCTGATCCCTCCCAAGACCTTCAGCGAGGAACTCAGTCCCTCGGGGGTGTTTCTGCCCCAGCGCGGGTCATCCACAGCCGTGCTCCCTTGGCGGTCCCTGCTCTGGCATGGACCCTTTGGAGAGGGTGTCTCCAGCCATCTGCCCAGAAACAGCCCCTTCGTGTCCCCTCCATGATGTCTCCTTGCACGTCCCCTCCCACGGTGGCTGTGTCCCTTTCTTAAACACATCAGGGCTGGGGCACCGGGATCCCTGGGGTAGTGCCGTGCTCTCCCCAGGAGCGTCGAAGCCATCCGTGGCCAGCACCGGGCAGCTCATGGCCTCACCTGCGTGGGCCATCCAAGTGCAACCAAGGCAGCTGTTTGACTACTTTGACAAAACCAAGGTCCAAATATGTTACTCATTAATTTCTCTCTTTCCCACCCATAGTCTAAAGTTTTCATAGTTTTAAATTTATGTGGCAAAGGATTGTAACCATAACGTGCCATCACTAGCTAATAGATAAAGGAGTTGGTGCAGGTACCATAATATCGTGCCTTTCACCATGACTTTGAGATAGCTCAGTTCCTATTACAAGAGGTTTTCAAATAACATTTCGTATAAAAAAGAATGTCAGCAGGGAAGCTTACGGCACAGTTTTGAGCAGAAGCAGAACATTTACTTCTTATATTTAGGTGCTCCCGTCGCGCACCCCCTGGCCCACCACTGTCCTGTGATTAATGAAGTGGAAGGCAGAGAGAACAGTGCAAGACAACAATTAATGGCTACTAAAAAATGCAGACACGCAGGTTTGACTCTGTAACACCAGATGAACACAGCTGTTCAGACTGCACAAATCTGCATTGAAAGTTTCAAGGCAGACTTTGAGCAGAGATCCAGGTATGCCTTTCCTACTGCCACAAATATGTATTTGCCATATATGTTTCACGGCCACGTATAGTCAAAATGAAACAAACCTGACTGACTCATGGAGAACTCAGCAACAGGAATACTTCAACGTTAGATTGGTTTTGGGAAGATGTGACAAAGGACATCAGAGATTCTGGTGACTAATCTCTTGTGTAAACCTGTGTTAGAATTGAGCAAATATATTAGACATCTTTTTCATGCTTCAGGTTTAGGCCTGAGAGAGATATAAACCTGTGCTCTGTAATGATTTCTGTATTTGCTTTATTTGTTTCAGATTTGATACTGAATTACAAAACTAACTTAATTTTTTTTTTTTAAACTCCAACCTTCAACACAAAAGAGTATCAACAAATTACAATGTAAAAAAGCATTGTGGATTTCCTTTATAGCTGTTGCTCCCTACCGAGAAAGAGAGCATGCATGGAGCAAATTCCCACCCCTCTGTCTTTCTTGCTTCTACTCCTGAAAAGAAAGAAAAGCAGAAGCGGACGGGGCAGGGGAACGGTGTGCAGGCAGGAGTTTGAAGGCTTATGGTAGTTTATACCGCATGCATGGATTCATCGTTCGTTACTGCTGACACTCAGTTGAGAGCGATTCCTGATTGCCTTAAGTCTAGTGGGCGCCTGCCTTGCCTTCTTTACGCTAGTAAAAATCATCATTTGATCCGATGAATTACTGTGCATCAAATACCGATTCATTGTAGTTCTCTCTGTAGATAACTTTCTGCTTGTACGTAGCTCAAGGACATCTCACTGATTCTTTACATTTACTGTGGCTTCACTTACTTCAGTCTCGTGTACTTATAAAGACGTAAACCACCACAGTCTTTCCAAAACATTGCTGAAACCTTGGAGAACTCTACAAAACTGACATGTCTCAAAAATACAGACAGAAAAGATGTCAGCTCATTTCATACTAAGAAACCCATCAGTAACCTCTGATAACACCTAAACTGTAAACTACAGACTTTGACAGACAATTCTTAAGGTTCATTCACAGTTTTTGCTCTTCTTGACATAATCTTACTCACTTCTTCTGGGTGAGAAATGAGAAGTGTTTAGTCTTAGAGTCTGTCTGAAGCTTAGTAGTTTAAAAATAGCAAAACTTTCTTTAGGTTTCTATTAAATTAGAAAAAAACCCTTAACAGTAACATTTTGTCTTTCAGTCAGTCAGTCAGTCTCTGGCACGCTCCGCATGAACATACTTCACACATTTTAATTATTTCATTGTTTCTGTGCTTTCCAAAGCTGTGTTTTCTTGACAGTGAAAATAATCTAGCAGAATCATAAAAATCTACCTTGGCAGCCAGAATATGAGAATCATTCTTTGAATAGAGTAAACATGAAAATCAATCCTCAAATCAACTTTGCTCCTCCGGTGCTTAAAAGAAGCCAATGTTACGAGGTAAAACCTGAGTGCGGTTAGAAATAAGAAACTAAGATTCAGTTCATCACACCAGTTTAATCCTTTTTTGGTTGTATTTATGATTATCTTAGTCCTTTTAGTAGAATCTTATCATGGAGCACTTGTAGGACCCATCCACAGTTCTGCAAAACAAAATTAACCAGAAGGAGAGAAAATGTAAAAATATGTGAATATGGAACTGAGGAAAAACTTAGCAGCTGCTATCATCCACTTCACATGGTCCAGAACCTATTGCCAACTAACCAAACGGCATGGTAAATACGACATCATAAAATGGGTTGGAAAGCAGCAATTATTTGGTTCATCAGTAAAATTCTGAATATTGGCTCTTATATTCACTTGTTTCACTGATTACCACCCCTTCCTCAAAGCCATCTGTCCCATAAGGTGGCAGCAACAGGTGGCAAATTTCTTCTGTGCGATACTGATCTTTGATGTAAATTAATTTCATTTCTTTCTAAGACAGGCCATTTTCAAATTGTATAAATCAGCATAGCTCCACTGAAACCAATGGAATAATGCTGATTTGCACCATTTGCCTCTCGCCAGCCTTCCTTATTTGTTTCTTTGTTCCTTCACATTGCACATATGATATAAATTTTATTCACAAGTCATGTATGTTGGCACCCAAGCATATGGAAGTAAACAGAAAGACTGTCAATGATATCTAAAGGCTTTGAAATAAATCCAAGGTTAAAGGAGGAAAAAAAATTCATAAATATACTCTTCCATAGGAACACATATACTGGTGTTTTGGTTTTGCTTGGTCCTGTATTAATAAAGTACTTCTGAAGAAGAATTCTAGACCAGATTTTTCAAATCCTGATAGAAAGTGGCTCCCAAATTGTCTTGCACTGTCTAGGCAGACGGAAAGCATGGAGAAGAGACACAGTTAAAATGACATTAGAGAGCAGAGGAAGAGATGAGGCTGGGCAAAGAAAATTATCAATCATTAATAACAGAAGTACCATGTGACAAAATAGAAAAAGAGGAAACAGTGTCAGGAGAAGTCATTATCTTTGTGAAAATCATAATTTTAGACTATAGGATGGGAACACTCTTTGGATAGATGAGGCCACCACTGAAGGAATGATCAGAATTGTGATGGAGCGTTCAGACTGCAAAAGGAGTTTGAAGAGAGCAGTTCCTCCATGCAGAGCAGAAGTTTTCTAATATTTGCTTTTGTCCCGAAATATCTGGGGATGATGTTACAGCATGAAAGATGCTGATCTGGGATCCTGATGACAATAGCAGGATGGAGCCTCAGACAACTCAGACATTAGTTTTGGTGCAGTCTTATGCACTGTATTTCACTTAGATTTCTGTGCAATCTTTCCAGTTCATTTTCTGCTTTTTTTCCTCTCGATGGCTATTAACACTTCCATAAACCACTCATTTTTAGGGACGGAAAATGTTCAGTCTGAATTTTGATCAGCCCTGTATACGAACAGATTCCTTGGACCTGACCGTAGAATGCAATGACATATCTTCTAGGGGGTTTACGACAGACCTTTTGAAGGAAGGTACTTCTTTTTTTTCAGAATGTATAAACGCTTCAGGTTTCTGTATAGAGATCACATACTATTTCTACAAAATATTATTCTTCTTGAACTTTGTCATGAACTGGAGGCATGCTCACCTTTAGTGGTTTATGAAATGATGGGATTGTTGCCTTAAACGTTCTGTTGTCTGCACCTGTAAGCACATAAAATACTGCTTTGTCTTGGACTTTTTAGTGACTCGTGACTGCTGCTGTAAAATAGCTCTTATAGCAAAATATATCACAAGAAGGCTACCCTGTAACTCGGCTCCTGTGATTCGCTCTCCACTTCCGAAGAGCTCCAAACTGTCTGCAGATCCCAGGCAAAGAAATCCTACAGCAAAGAAAAACTCATTTGGGGCTCAGGGGCATTGCAGCCAGATCCTGAGCGGGAGCTTCCCGCACACAGGTCCTGTCACCCTTCCTTGGGGGCATCAGGACTGATTTTCCAAACGGCTGGCTGTCTGATGCCTCTTACCTAAACCACAGTTTGATTCGGGAAAGCTTAAGGCCAAAACTCCGTATTCAAGGTTGTCTAGGAAAGGAAATTCAGCACGTAGTGACTAAACCTGTCCCTGCACCGCTGCAGGTAGACTGACCAGCATAGGGTCTCAGAGCCGGGAAGGAAGAGCAGATGCAATTCAGAGTGCATTTATGTACTACAAAGAAGTCCAGATATTTAATAGTGGAAAGTGTATTAAATATCTCTCAAAAGTTATTTTGCAATGTGAAGACTTCCCTAAAATTGTTATGAGAGTTGTTGGTTTTTTTTTTTTTCCTCTTTAACCTTGTGTGAGTTTCTTTTTCTACACAAATGCTACGTTACATAAATGTTAAAAAGATGGATGGCAGGGATCCAGAAAAACAGATCTTTGCATAGAGCAATTGTTTTTCTACTGCTAAGGTAGAAAATCAATAGTGCATCAAATCTGCTTTGTTCTTGAATCACTAAGGGCTTTGGTTCCAGATGGGTACATAAAAAAAATTACTTACCTCAGCTTGCATGTATATATTAGAAAAAAACCCAAACAACCAACAACCAGATAAACAAGCTAGCACTTTAAAGTATGTTCTTTAAAAAATATTTTATTCATCTTATACATCATACAGATCAAATCTAATCTATACCAGGAAGCACTGCTTTGCTTTGCTTTCCATCAGGAATTTCTCCCCATTTAGTAGTGACATATAATTCGGTATAAATGTTTTAAAGCACTATTTTTTCTGTCACTCTGATACACTCTAAAATTTAATATGACTATAGTAGGGACCCAGAGAAAGCTATCCTTAACTTTTGTCAGTGTTTCTCTAAATATCCTCTTTGTCAAATACGTTGATAGAGGGACAGAGAATGTAATAAAAAGGTTAAACTGCTGGAAAACTGAAACTTGATTTTAAATTTATGAGTCTGTATCAAAATTGTTAAAAATGCCTAGTGATTTTTATTACCTCAGTTACTTCATGACTGATTTGAAACACCTTAATGGATTTCAATTGTCAGAATGTAGCTGATCTTTAACGAACAAGCTGGTGTACTGTCGTAAACTGGGAGCTCTGCTGAGGTGACTCTTTGCCATTCACTGTCGGAAGCCTTGACCCTGATGCAAAAGTTTCAGAACTGGAAATGTGGCCTAAAAGTTCAGCTGTTTGGAATATTTAACCCTTAAAAATGCTTTTAATCCCAAAGGATTTATCCACAAAACTTCTTTCTGGTAGGAAACACCATTTTCTATGAAAGTCAGCAATCTAATAAGAGTCAAATAGCAAATAGCAAAAAATTGTTAGGAAGGAAAATGATAGTTACAGTCTTTACAGTGAGTAGAGTTCTCTGGGAATTTTATTCTTAATTTTAACTACGATCTGACCTAGTTTTCATTTATGTCAATGGAAATAATTTATCTTTAATTCAAAATGGGTTGTGCTTTGAGCAGGCAGTATTTGGACTTCTGCCTAATGGATTGGTGAGTAGATGTTTATTTGCTGAAAAAGAAAGAATCTAGATCATTTTACAAACTCAGAGGTACTTCAGTTAATACTCCTAGGTGACGGCAGTGTCCTAGCAACAGTTTTGGAAAGAGAATCTGTTTTGCTATGATAATGCTTTTCTTCTAATGCAAGTGATGAAGTCACAGCACACAGAGTCCAACCTTTCTATAATATATACGTAATATTATAACAGAGGAAACGTAATTCCCTTTTTGTCTGAAGAAGGTAAATGCTATAAAAAATGGTGCTTCCCATTCCAGCAGTAATAAATATAGCAGTGCATGCCATGGCTTAGCAAATCAAATGCTCTGCATTGGCAGGTAAAGGTATAGGGGAGTTCCCTTAGACCTCACAAAACCCAATTCCACATTCCTTCAGCCAAAGCCCTCCCTAATGTCTTCAAACTTGTAGTAAAAGACCAAACCCCAGAACTGTACCAGATATCAAGAGGATACCAAGGGAATCGCCAGTGTCCTAGGTCCCTTCCCACAGATGATCCAATAAGCAGACCGCCTGTAAAAGAGAAGGAGACACTACATGGAAGGCTCTCCTTCCTCCACTTGAACCCAAATTCTAAGTCAAGCAAGGCAAACCAGAATGGCAAGTGGTGGTGTCTCTACTTTAAAACCAACCGCAGTGTTTCTCAGAGCCATTTGGCAAAAAAGCATACAGCAAATATAAAGAGAAGTACTGACTACTTTTGGAACGAAAGGTTTAAGTCTCTGCAGTTCTCCCAGTTGAGAGCCTGCAGACCGTGCCCGTTCTCGTACTGGTTGTCAGTGATTCATTTGGATTTCGTTGTACTCTGCGATGCCTTTAACCAGACAGGGCACGGCACATGGCTATGAACGAATGCCACTTTGATGAAAGAGTCAGGAGGAGCACGCCAGGTTCCTTGATGCAGAAGAATGTCACATACGACTGCGACATTTTCCAGTCACAGTTAGAAGCCAAACTTGACACGACGTCAGGCAGCTTTTGGGGTGGGCAAGAAAGAGATGGAGGTCAGGCCTCCCCGTGGTTTTTTCATTATTCATCTGCAGTTTGGGAGCTAGGCTGGCTGACTCTGACTTGGGGAGGGTGGAATTCCATGTGCTGGTGTGAAGACTTAAAAAGTGTGTTATTTGTGTCAGCCAGCCTCTTTGCACTTCTGCACAGCCTTTAGGACGCTGTCATCTCCCTTTCCAAATACTGCACCGAGGTAAGGGTTAGGCAAAATCTAGTCATAGTTTGTTATCTGTGTCCTTGCTGGTTTTCATCTTTTGTATACTTTTAAAGCATTTAATTTTATTCCCTCCCCTTGGAAAAATTAATATGTTCTAGAAATCTGGATGTGCTGATTTGGTTGGCTGGGTATGGTTTGGGGGTTTTTTTTGCTTGATTGATTTGGTTTTGGTTTTTTTCATGTATTTTTGTTTGGTTTTGGTTTTGGTTTGTTTTATTTTGGTTTTAGTTTTCAGAGGTGCTTTTCCAGCTAAGAATTATTGCTATTGTAACATAGCTGCCATTCTCACCAGTGCTTCTCAGCACTCTCATACACAGACTCTAGGAATAATTCTTGAAGCAAATTTGGCGAAGGAATGTGCCTCCTGGCTGAGGAGAGAGCAGGTCTTTTTTCATCGCATTAGCAGTAGCAAGGGCTACAAGATGGGAACTACTTCTTGCCTTTTCCCACTGCGATATAAACTTCATTCTCTTAGAGATGCTGTCTGTACCGTTATTTTGAGCTAACAAAATCAGACGTACAATGTTAGGTCACACAGCTCTATTCATATACGAGTTGCAATAGAAAATATGGTTAGAATTGAATCACCACTAACATAATCTGACCCACAAATGATCTCCCTGCTTGTACTGTATATTACATCTTTCACATTTCATGTGATTTAATATACAGCAAAGGCAATTACACTTAGGTTTCCATTCCGACTTCACACTACAACTTCCAAGGGGAAAAAGGGTTATTGTCCAACTGAGAAGTGAGGAGAAACTAGAAATCTGACACGTTATTGTGTGTGTTTTGCTCATCACTTGCTTCTTGCAAAACTCTGCTACACCATTTTCAAAATATATTTATACAGAAATCAATATTCTTACACATAATACTTCGGTGTGTCTTAAAGCCTAACATTTGCAAATGCAACAGTTGAGAATAATTGGAAAAACCAGTCTTAGTGAGAAAAAACAACCACACGTGCAGAAAGGCAGACAAATGAATGCCATGGGGAGGAGAGGGTGCGTAAACACAGAGGCTCATCCGAAGGAAGGGAAGGACCGAGGAGAGGGCTGTGAGAGCCTTCCTCGGTCATCAGAGCAGCCGGAGGGAGGAATATTTATTAAGGGAGGGAAAGACTCTCCCCTCAAACATACATTATCTTCCCACACTTTCTGAATCCCACTTAATTCTTCCTGAAACTCTAAATGCTCAGTGAGGTACCCGAGATGCCTCAGACATACCTCAGGCACTCCTTTTTCACCCCATCCTTCTGAACTCCGCATTGCTGGCAAATCCAGCTTACTTTAATATTCATTTTAATAACATGGAAAGAACTGGATGAAGGAATAGAAATTACGAAGGGAGGTATTTTGGTAATGCTCCAGAGAATAAAACTAAGGGGAATGCACTGTTGGCTCTGGTTTTAGCATTTGGATAAATGGCTTTGTTAACAAAGACCTCAGGTTTTCATGAACATCTCACCTTTTCTAACTTTCCAGCAAGAAATGCATGAAATACAATGGAAGTGACCAGTCTAGGGACACTCACAACAGGAGACCTTGATTAATAAGCAAACAATGCAGTAATTAAAAGCACTGGGGAAATGATATCAGAGAAGGATAGAGACAAAACACAACGCTGGACTTTGAGACAAAAAAAGAAGTGAAATTAGGTATGTATTAGTGCTTATTGAACTCGCACAGCGTTAACACAAGGAAGGTTTGTTTGTTTTTCCTGATAAAAAGAGAGAATTGGCTGTAGGTCTGTCCTCGTTTTGGCTGGAACAGAATTAATTTTCTTCCTAGTAGCTGGTACAGTGCTGTTTTGGATTTAGGATGAGAAGAACGTTGATAACACACTCATGTTTTAGTTCTTGCTAAGCAGTTTTTATACTAAGTCAAGGACTTTTCAGCTTCTCATAATGCCCTACCAATGGAGGCTGGGGGGGCACAAGAAGTTAGGAGGGGACACAGCTGGGAAAGCCGACCCAAACTGGCCAGCGGGGTATTCCAGACCATGGGATGTCATGTCCAGTATATAAATGGGGGGGAGTTGGCCTGGGGAGGGATTGCCACTTGGGAGCTAACTGGGCATCGGTCAGCGGGTGGTGAGCAATTGTATTGTGCGTCACTTGGTTTGTATATTCTATTTTATTGTTATGATTTTTCCTTCCTTTTCTTTCCTATTGAACTGTCTTTATTTCAACGCACAAGTTTTACTTTTTTCCCCCCATATTCTCTCCCCCATCCCACTGGGTGGGGGGAGTGAGCGGGCGCCTGCATGCTGCTTCCTTGCTGGCTGGGGTTAAACCACGACAAGCTCAGCTGGCACATGGATGTAGAAGAGAGTTGGGCATGTGCATGTTGCAAAGGCATAGGACGGGGGCTGTGAGTAACTCAGAATGGAGTCACGTGAATCGATATCATGTCTGACACATAAGAATTGACATGTCTGTGAAAACTGTGTCAGCAGTCATGTTTGAAACATGGGCACAACCAATGAAATTGTAAGATAAATACTTTACCTGTAGAAAATGAAACACCAGGAAGTTATTTTTGTCTGATAGTGAAAAGCAGAAAAGTGTTTTTGCTTCAGAGATGGGAACCCTGTAACACTGTGGATAGTGAAAAAAAATCCTGTAATTAAAGATAATTTTTAAATTCAATTTTGAATTGAAATTGAAAGACAGAGACTTAACCCATACATCATGCATCCAAGTTAAAGAGGGCAGCTGAATTATCCATAAAAGGGAAGGAAAATTGTGGATCAATAATTCAGCACAAATATTCAGAATGAAATTGAAGGAATTCAGACCACAGGACAAAGACAGACCAAATGCTAATGCAGAGGAAAAAGTGCAAGAAACTGGAGTACTTATTTCCCCCATGCTGAAAATACAGCAAGAAGATCTAAAAAAGAGACTCAGTAGATGCAGAGAT
Organism: Elanus axillaris; assembly: GCA_026212715.1. Taxonomy (NCBI): domain Eukaryota; kingdom Metazoa; phylum Chordata; class Aves; order Accipitriformes; family Accipitridae; genus Elanus; species Elanus axillaris. Next base: position 6,312,031 of record JANZLQ010000050.1, on the reverse strand, counting down.
GGAAGATGCAGAAATTTCCAGTGAAAAGGAAGATTATTTGTAGCATGTTTGTAATCTCTTTCCTGACTCTCAAGGTACATGTCCTAGGCAAGAAAGCTGCCAGTCATTCAACTGTCATAATTACAACTGGGTGCATGCAGGCTGTCAGTAAGAAAGACATGAAACAAGAGATGTTATCACTTACTTGGTGTAGCAATTAACACACAGCAGTACCACCCACTGCTGAGTAGTAAGACAATATTGACTTGCCGTACAAGGCCAGAATATTCTCAGTGCGAGGGAAAAAGAAAAAGAATAATCATTCAAGTTCGTAATGTGGTGCCTTGGAAGACAGTTCAGGTGTGAATGATACAATGCCAGCAGCTTTTAATAGGGGAGATGCTTATAGTGAGAAAGGAATTAATTTCTGCACTCTCTGGGAGGCCTAATCAGCTAATCACCATTAAGATCACAAGGCACATGCACTCAACATGCAGATATAAGCCACTGGAAGGAAGATAGAGCTGCCGAGTGCATCCAAGTGACTGCAGCACTTGATTCCGAGAGTCCAACAGAACTGTGATGTTAGGTACAGACGAGGAAAGCCAGGACTGCTTGCAGGTCCATCAGGTATGTAGCTGTCAGTCAAACATCGCTATATAGGACAAAGACATCTTTGTGGGAAAGGAGTTACAGTACGTCATCACAAGCGAAGAATCAGAAAGAATAAACTACAGTAGTCATATTTTGAATAATTTTTCCTTGAAATAACAAAGACGAGTGTCATTGGAAGTTATACTCTTTTACAAGAAATCACATGTACTGCAAGTAAAAGTCAAGATGCTGTTAAATGATTTTGCAAACATAGGATGTGATTAATATATACACCACATCTGAAGATGCATGCTGGGCACTAAGATGTGCAAAGACTGTTCAGATATTTATGTCCAGTTAAACCATAGGTATGAACAATGAAAAGTGTTCAACAACAGAAGGAGGCTGTAACACCATGAGATTTCAGCTGGTCTTGGAAGAACCCTGTCCCTTCAACATTTATAACTATCAGGGCTGTGGTAGTGGTCCACGACCACCATATTGACAATCTGTGACCTGATTAATTAGGCGGTAGATGACACATCGACTAAAAATTTGGCTCCTGGATATCAGGACATATATAAAAAAAACGTAAGAACATGCTTTTTGTAACAATACATGTAACAACCAATGAGGAACTTGGAAGCTGGCACATAGATTGCAGCAGTGAATATTTTGAAGAAATACCTAAAATAGGCTTAGGCTACTCTCTACGTGGATAGAAGACTATTTGAAAATTTAACTTTCATAACATCTTATAATACAGAGTTCAGTTTCCCTAGTGTGAAGTTCTGTCATGCTAATAACTAGCAGGTTGTTATAAAACAACTATTTCAACCACCTTCTATACTGACTGTAAAGTGATACAAGAAAGGACAGGTCTTCCTGAAATGTGTTAAGACTGTGATTTTTGAGCATCTAATACCAGTCTGAGACCAAGATAAGGAAAAGCAGTTGTTGCATTAGGAGTGCTTCACATCTACCCATACTGCTGTTGAAAGGAGAGCAGTTAGACCAGCCCTGGAATCCACAGGAGGGACTGGTGTGAACGCTACCAGCCCAAGTAGACTCGGGCTTCTTCGTTTTGAAGTCCTGTAAGTCCTGGACTGCCATCTTCCACTTTTAGGAAATGACACCATCTTCCAACTCCCACATTGTCATTTTTGCCCTACTCTTACTAAAAGTTTGATCATTCATTCCC
>JANZLQ010000050.1:6272577-6305981 GCA_026212715.1 Elanus axillaris | reverse complement strand
CCCCCCCCCCCCCCCCCCCCCCCCCCCCCGCGAGCGCTACATTGTCTGATTACATGTATATCTGGACTACTGGCAGCAAAGCATATTAAAAATAGTGCAGCCAGGAACTTCTGTCAATGCAACATAATTTTAGTAAGACCAAAATCTATGAATTAACCAGTCAAACCTGGCCTTCCTATTTATTTTCTCCTCGCTTCATTTCTACTTAGTTCAGTCCCTTCCCCTTGTTATTTGGGATGATGTTTAACCCAGATGAGTTATCTACTGCACACAAACAGCACTTTCCTTTTTTTCCCCATGCAATTGATTTTATAATTGAGAAGTATGATAATTGAGCATGTCTCTGTGCGCTTTCACTATAGTTCTCTGTATCAACGTTAGAACCAAAATGAAAATCTAGTTTATATACTATTCATCTTTCTAATGAGTCATTCATTAATATTCCAAAGTCATTATCCAACATTTTAACCATTTTGACATCAATTAGATTTATAACCACATAAAGCCTGTGGCATCCTGTACCTTTCATAGTCAATCTTCATCTCGGATTGCATAGCAAATGGGAAACAAGAACACACTACGCAGTCTGTAATACCACTGATATAAGAAGTAGCATACTGAATTCTAAAGCACTGAAATCATGTTTTAATTAAGATAAAAGATTAATAACTTTCTCTTCTTGGATTTGATAGTGTTAATACATAAATTTCATTGCTGTCCTTGACAAATGAAATATGATAATGGATTTCCTTGTAGACCAATTAGCATTTAACAACAATTAAATGAAAAAGATATGTAATGATCCTGATGGAATGAAAATATTTGTCACGGGCAATTCATGGGAGGAAATTTTAGATGGCAGTCTGAACATGTTGAGGAAAATTCCCAGCTCCTCTACCTCTCGCCCAAACATATTTTAATGTCAGTCAAATGCTTATTTTGCTAGTGGTTGGCATAATTTCCCAAATTCCATATAATCCATTGTCCTGGTTTCAGCTGGGATAGTTAATTGTCTTCCCAATAGCTGCTACAGTGCTGTGGTTTGGGTTCAGTACGAGAAGAGTGTTGATAACACTCATGTTTTCGGTTGTTGCTGAGCTGTGTTTGGTCTGAAGTCAAGGGTTTTTCAGCTTCTCCTGCCCAGCCAGCGAGAAGGCTGGAGGGGCACAAGGAGTCGGGAGGGGACACAGCCAGGGCAGTGACCCCAACTGGCCAGCGGGGTATTCCAGACCATGGGACGTCACGTCCAGTATGGAAACTGGGGGAGTGTGTGGGGGTCGCTGCTCGGGTTGACTGGGTGTCCATCGGCAGGTGGTGAGCAATTGCCTCGTGCACCATTTGTACATTCCCATCCTTTTGTTACTAGTGTTGTCACTTTATTAGTGTTATCATTATTAGTTTCTTCCTTTCTGTTCTATTAAACTCTCTTTATCTCAACCCACGAGTTTTACTTCTTTTCCCAATTTCCTCCCCCATCCCATTGGGGGGGGGGAGTGAATGACTGGCTGGGTGGTGTTTAGTGGCTGGCTGGGGTTAAACCACGACATCCACAAAGACTGCAGACACAGCAAAGGCACTAAATTTTTTATCAAAGTCCAGCTGTTTTCTACAGAATAGGCAGAACACTAGGCAGGGTAAGAAATCCCATTCTGTTCTTTTTTTTTTCTCCTGAGATAATGAGTCATGTAACATTTTTATTTATCACCTGTCCCTCACTTACTGATGCCAAAACACAAGTACAAAACCCACCCACCTAAGACTGGAACAGTTCTGGTGTAGCATTGCTGTGGTTATTATATACACAAACTTTTTTCTTGTTAACATATATGTAAAATAAAATGTTTAATAAAAAAGAAAGTCATTTGTAAGACAAGTGAGAAGATGTGGCTGGTAATTACTCTGGGTAGGTCATGTATGTGTCTATTCGACAGGAGTAAAAGTCAGGTCACTGTGAAGAGCTCTTGAAATTCCACCCCTCTTTTATTTACACTGGATGTCTGCTAGATATTTATAGGATTGAATCGATAAACTTTCACTTCCTTCTTGTTCACATCACAGCTCATAATGACATTTACAGTAGCTAAAAGGTCATTTGATTTCTCTTTATGTTTTGGAGAGAAAAAGGTAGAATTATTAGGGAACATATTTCCAGAGATGAGAAAGTAAAAACTGTCTAGAGAATAAATAACAAATAAACTCTGCTAGTGACCTTTTGGTGATATCTCCCATGCATTAGTCTAAAACTATTTTAATTATGTTTTTAACAGCCCTGTGGTCTTGGATCTGAGATGAAATACTGGTGAAAATCATGACTATTTTATGTGTGCATAAACTGAGATGCTATTATATTAACTAATTGGCCACTGGGCACCAAATCTGACTTTTACTCTTTTATACCAAAAGTTTTCACTGCTTTCAATGTTCTTTCCATTTTCGCTGCCCTTTCTTTATTCTAATTCAATAAGGTTTTGTATGAGTAGCTCCCTAAAATATTAGTAGGAATAACAAGAATTATTTGCATGCAACAGGATGAATACATAACCTTAAAAGTCATTTTCTCCCCCCAAAACAAGCTGAAATAGTCTGTTAATAGCAAATGTAATAATGACAGGTTGTGGCTCTGAAAGGCACAGGTAAAATTTTATGAATACTAAGGAGCATGTTTTAAAGTATCGCCCTGTGTTGCTCATAACCGTATACTTAACTAACCATCCTAAGCTGTATATTCAACAGAAAATAGTTCATTTCTGTGAAGCTAAATATTTCAGTCAGGCTAGCTTCCAAGTATCATTCAGGTCAAATTGTTACTGGCCTGATGAAAACAGCACACAATAAATTGCTAATACGTTTGTCTTGTCGCACCCTATAGGACCTTTCTGTAACATCTAATGAGTGATAGAAATGCACTGTGATATGGATATAAGGCATCATTAGACCATCAGGCTTTTCTATGTCCAAATGCCACATTTAGATTTTATTACTATTCAAATCAAGAAAAAAAGTTCTTATAAAAAATCCCAAACACCTGCATTATCTATTTTAACATTAACTATCATATTGTAAAGATTAGATTCTACTAATTTTCAAGTAGGAGCTAATATGCATGTGTTGATAGAGGCATATTTCATTAAGTACAGTCATTAAAATTGCTTTAACATGCCCAGCAATAACCTTCATTTCTTTTGTTTAAGACAGAAGCATCAGAAGTCTCAAAGTAAAGCTAAATTCTAATATTTTGTTGCTGTTAGAGAAGTTCTGATTTTCTATTGTAGATAATCAGAGATGACATTTGAAGGACACAGTATGTTCAGGTGGCAACAAATTAAGTGCAAGGCATGCTACTTTGCTAAAGTATATTGCTTTTAGTGAGAAAAAATGAAAGTTCGAATCTTTTATGAGCAGGTAACAGCACAGCCAGAAACTCAGCGATGGTAAAGATCATTCTGTTGTGGTCACTGAAGTAGTATAAACTGTGGTGACACAGAAAGATGGAGGCATAAAATGTGCATTAGACTACAAAGTCCATCAGGCCGAAGTAATTTCCATGTTTTCTTTCTCCAGCATTTATGGCACCTTGCCAGTCATCTAAAGTCCCCCAGGGATATCAGACACTGACCCAAACCTTTATTATATCATTTGTTTTTCCATATATGTATGTATGTGTGTATACTCTTTCTGTCTGAAACAAGGATACAAGTCTGAAATCGCTCGGGGATATCAGACACCGACCAAACCATTTATTGTATCTTATTTCCCCCCACATACAGATGTATGTATGTATATTCTTTCTATCTGAAACAAGGACGTGTGAAGGCGTAAAGGTCACACTTACTTGCTCTGAGAGTTCGTGGTTTCCCAGAAGCTGGGCTGTAAAATGGGCATTATCACGACTGTTCCATGAACTGCTGCATTGATACTTTTTAGCCTGGAATGGAAAAAAACCAGAAACAAAGCCTGAATCTTTTGACTTTAGAAGGGAGCGTGAGCCCTTCTCCTTCTCCGAAGGGCTGGGTGAGATGCGCAGCGCTTTAAGGGACATGGGAATAATCCTCTGTCCTCCAAAACTCGTTTCTGTGTCTGGAGGATGTTCTGTGTGAACGAACGAGCGTGGACAGGGACTGCGAGTCCCGCGTCTGTGCGACCTGCTGTGAAGAGTAAGTAATCTGACCCACGAACAATTTAAACATCTACTGTATTTACTTTTCAACTTAGTATACAGGATGTTGCCACTTCTTAACTCAGCTTATTGGACTGCTTGTTGAATAAAGTCTTACGCTGTCGGTAACAGCAGCAGCTGAACTACTTGCCTGTCGGCCTTCTCAAACAATTAATGAATTAGTTGCATCTGTGAAGAAAGAAACATTTATATCAGAAAATGTTTAAAGAAGCGTAATGGCATCCAGGACTAAAAAGGAGATGTATGAATTTTTACAATAGGATTAGATTTATAGCAAGATGCCCTTAATTTTAAAGCTCTGGCTTTATCTATTGTGCTAATTTTAATACCTATTCTTCAGTCATAGATCATCTCTCCTGGTGTTACCAACAGTGCAAATAGAGCTTCCAGCGTTTTAATATAATGTCACATAGCTGGAGTGAGCAGCATTTATATCAGCAAGACTATTAACAATGGGAAGAATATAGTGTTGAGAAAGAGCGCTAATTTTCCTATCACTGATGCAATGTCAGTGACTAATACTTTGAGACAAATTCAATTATCAGTTCTAAGCTGAACTCCACTGAAAGACACATTGAAAATTAGAGTTGAAAACCTGGAAAAAAAAAAATCTAAGTCCTTCTTTATAACTAAAAAGGAAAGTGACGACTCTTTAGCAGAATTATTCATATTATTTTTCTGATAATTTATTACTACAAGAGCAGCAGCTGAGGTTAAATGTATTTATAGGGCGTACTAGAAGAATAGAATTTTTTTCCCCTCTTCTGAAGAAGCCAGTTAATATTGTTTAACTTTAATAGCATTAGATTTGAAATTCATGTTGCCATTTGTTGCCATCGTAGATCACATCTAAAATGGGTTTAATAGAATTTTAATTCCAGTAGGGAAAAGAATCGTTGCAATATTGATCAATCTCATTTATTTACTTCTTGATTCTTGCCCGCACAAAAATCTTTATGAGAAAAGAAGGAAGATGACATCTTTCTAATTTTTAGTGTTTAAAAGCACATAAAATGAGTTCTTTATTTTTTTAATAATTTCTGAGACTTTACTGAATTTTACTGTGTTTTAGATTTCATACTGTTACAGTTAAAACCAATAATATTCATATATATGGACTAGCTGGTCCGAGCTGGGTATTTAGAATGTTTGGGAATGCTTAGAAAATGTAGTTAGATTCTGGGAAAATTTTGATGGAAAATGAGATTACTTGAACTATATAACTGGATATAGGTTTTTTCACTAAGCTTTCTTGAGTTTATTACAACTTGAATACTGCTGACATGACTAGCTCTACTGAGTCGCTTGGTGTGAGTATGAGCAATACTTCCACAGTGTTAATCAAACAAGCAAAAAATATACTCAGGTACTCATATAAGCATAGTGATTAGCATCACGAGCTATACATTGTTGTCAGTGACATGCCTCTAGTGATCACTGTGCCAGAAAATAAATATTTGTGAGCCTGCAGAATTTATTATGAAGTTGTGATAAATTTTCATTCCTAGCTTTTATCCTTGCAAAACAAAGGTGAGTTTCTGGAGATTCCTCATCTGTGTTTTTTTTTCTGGTAGAAGACTTTTCTTTTGCTTTTTTTTTGTTTTTTTTGAGGACATTTGGGACAGTGACAGAAATGAACTTCTGCCTCACTGGCTCTTCTTCTTTGGCTCAATGTGGGGTTCTGTATACCTGGAAATCTATTTTGAATTTCATTGTGACTTCTGGATCGGGAAAGATAAGTATCTCCCAGCTGGCATCACTTTCAAGGAAGCAAGTAGCATTAGCTTCAGCAGGGATTGCGTACGAGTCACACCTATGGAGGTGTTTGGAATAGTGTGCGATGGATGTTTCCTAATTTGATGGTGGCTTGCTGGTTAATCCTGAGGGAATGCCTACTACCCACTATTGTGTTTCAAGCACAGTCTTCTAGCAACAACTTGAAAAATCATAACTAAATATAGACTTCTCTATTATATTCACCTCTGCAATATTTAATTTATCCTTATCGCAGTCTGGTGCAGTGGGCAAACATTTCTATGATATTGATGGGAAAGCAGGACATTGCTAATTTCCTGCGAGCTGCTGGTTGGAAAACAGCAATCGTGTCTTGTTTTCAGTGCTCAATCTTTTTGAAGTTTTCACCAAATCAAGGAGACCTACAAGGCTTTAACCTGGAAAAGATGATTGTCTCTGGGACATCCAGTTTAAGGCCTGTCTTCGTCTAATATGGAGCAAAGTTCTGAGCTTTGAACCCAAATTTCAGCCAATTGCTCTCAGTTACAAAGGGAAAAAAAGGCACAAATAGAGGGGAAAGAAAGAATGGATTAATTTTGTTAGTCTCATTTGGATCTGAGAAAACAATCCAAAGAAACTACTATCAAACCCAGTATCTTTGGAAAATCTAGTCAACAAAACAGCATACTTTGATGAAGACTCTTTTGTTAAAAACTTTTTAAAAGCTCTAATTAAATTCTTTCCAGCGCTTTAGCTATGGGATTTTAAGTGGTATTTCATGATAAAGTTTATGCAGCAGAAGTATTGTTATCTTTTTCACTGCTGAATGTATATAATTTAAGGCACTTATCTAGGAAAAGAAATATCAAAATTGTTTTGGAGAACAACTGCTTTCTAATTGCCCCAAAATAAAAATTAGACAGCTTAAAAAAATAAAAATTGTTAAAATGCGCATGTGTACAGACACATATACATATATGTGCTAAGGATGAAAATTAACTTCAGTCCTATGTAAATTCATTTATCGTTTACTATAAGATTACCATACTGTGATAGAACCTCTATATTCTCCTCAGTTTAAGGTAATGATAATAACTGCTGCATGTCCAAAGTTAGACTGACAGAAGCGGTACCAAGGAAATCAGCAGGAAACCCAACAGCTGCAAGAATAAAGATGCTGAAAACAGTAACGCTGAGGCTCTAGTGGAACCGTGGGACGCCCAGCCCCAGCCTGGTATCCCCTAGGCTAGCAAAGTTTGCTTTTTCCAGACTAAGCTTGGGATACACATACAAACTGAACTTGAAATGTACAATTCTAGGCAGCAAGGGGAAAGGAAGACACTAAGCTTAACTGATGAGCGAGAACGTAGACAGCTATTGCAATGAGCAATCTGCTCACTTCAGTATGAAGATGAAAATAAGGGGGCTAAAGGGAACGTGAGAAAGCTTTCTGGGGAAAAGTAATGCAGAGAGCTTATTGCTTTATGGTTTTATGCTATGTGGTACTTACTGTGAAAACAATATATTAGGAATCTATTCAGAACCTGTCTTCTTCTAGTCATTTTAATCGCTTTGTTGTTCATAAGGTCCTGGAGGGGAAAAAAAAGAAAGTTAATAGGCACGAGAAAAGTTAACTTGTTTGTGAAAAGAGCGTCCAATGCATCTCCTCATTAATTAGTGATAAAGCTGTGCAGTTCCAGAGTGAAGGGAAACGAAGGCCGTCAGATTCAAATATATTAAGATAATCTAAGATACTAAGATAAAATATATTTGAAAGAGCTTGGCACCTGTAAAAGACAAAAATATATAGCTAGCCATCTTCAATTTATGTCTTGTCCCTTGCTATCAACTTCTGAGCAAACTGTCACAACAACTTTTTTCTGGTGAGCAAAGATACTGTTTAAAAGGAAGTTTTGAATATTGGTGTAGGGACCGCTGCTGTTGCTGTCTTTAGTAGTGTCACAGCGTCCGTATTTCATGCTGTCCTTAGAAGCAGAACAGGAATCTAAATTACACTCTTTAGTATTTTCGTAGTTCAGACAAGACAATCTTAAGTCTATCAGGAGCCAATTTGGTGAAGTAAAAGGCAGCAACACCAACCTGTTTTGCTGCAAGTGGTCTTCAAATACCCCAAAGTTGGAAGACATTCCAAATGAAGCAATGTAACCTTGTAGTAAACTAAATTTCCTGCCTATTCACCCAAAAGCTTGTTGGAATTTAGGCTGACATCCAATTTGTAGATACCCACAAAATAGGTATGTAGTCTTGATTACTCTTTAAGATTTGATTTTACATCGAAGCGTGATTCTTCTGGTTAATTATTTGCAAGCATTTTCTCATCAGCACTTTATAAACAGAAATACAAATATATTTATATATTTATCAAATCTTTCTGAACCAACAATTTATCACATCTGAACAGTGAAAGTGTTATCTGCAAAAGGAAAGGAGCTGTTTAAGAAGGAATAATTCAGAGGGAAGGAAAAAAAACAACACTAATTTCTTCAAGCGACTATACAAACCACACAAAGCACCGCATAGGAAGGGTAAAATTCAACTTTGTCCTAGAAGTGAAAGCTCAGCACTTCTTTCAGGAAAGTACATAAGAGGGAGGTAGATCAAGGGAATTTGTCTATTTGCATTTACATCAGCTCTTCAGAATCTGTTGTTTTTGTTAAAGTTAGTTGCAGTAGCTGACTGACAAAATAATGAATCCTTTCTAGTTCTGCTGAACAATCTGAGGCCCTTGGGACCTTATGTCAGTGCAATAAATGTTGTAAATGGCTATAAATCTCTTACTTGATTTCTGTTTCAATGTTTTCCTTCTTTCAGCTCAAAGTGAAATTTAAAATTTCCAAACTGGGAGTAGCAACTAGTTTTTGAGTGCAAACAAGTATAACAGTGAAAGAATTTTTAAAAAAAGAGAGAAGAGACAGAGGGTGAGGCAATATATTAGTAATGAGTACAAATGTATTCAGTAGACTATATAGACTATATATATATATCAGCAGGCGGAGAGGAGAGGAGAGGAGAGGAGAGGAGAGGAGAGGAGAGGAGAGGAGAGGAGAGGAGAGGAGAGAGGATACAACTGCAGCCAAAATTTAAACCTAACACTAATTCATGAGGATAAGTGCTGCTGTTCTTTCAAATGAAAAATATTAAGGAAGATCCAAACAAGTGGGAAAAAGCCTGCTAAATCATATCACAAGTACAGTGCCTGGTCCAGCAATGAATGAACTTAAAAATACCGTTGGCCATAGTCAATACTGGTGTCCACTGTGAATCAAGCCAGTCTGGTCCCGTATAGAGATCAATATACCTGGAAATGTTGCTTTTGTCTTTGCCATTCAGAAATTTTTCTTCAGGCAGTAAGGAAGAATATAGTCTCTGTATTCCAACAATATGAAGAAAGCCTCAAGGCCAAAATGTCACCTTCAGCCTTTTTAAACTTTCTGTGAGTACTTTAAAAATATAATGGGGTTTGTTTGATTCGTAGCCTTGTCATCAGAAATGGCGCAGTAGCACTGAGACTGGAGCTGCAGGATGTTCAATCAGTGCTGGGCACCAGGTCAGAAGTTCAAAAAGGTCCTGGTACTAGGGCATGTGAAGGCAGATGAATGGAATATATTTATGCATATATATATATTTATATACATGTATATATACATACATAGATGTATATGCATATATAGTGCTTTAAAAATAAACAGCCGAGCAAGACCTATTGAGGTTACTTTCTTATTGGAAGGAAAATAAAGAATGTGATTCTAAAATATGGATGAATATGAAAAACACAGGCAATTTTTTCTATATGAAGTGGGCTGACCCAGAGGTCAAGTGCAAGGAACTCCCTCTTGGTAATCACCAGGAGAGGAATGGAATTTCTCCAGTGCGCAGGTCATGGTACACCAGATTTTGAGACAGCTTCTGCAGAGGCGGAAAGTACAGAACTGATTTTATAATCTGTGGTGGACAATAGCTCTGTATTTACACTATGTTTCCTTGTTCCTTTAAAAAGGGAGAAACTCAGTCTGGTGGAACTCCCTAAAAAGGTGGAGCTTTGTCCTCTCCTGGAAGAAATTGAATAAACTCAGAGACAAAGTCTTTGAGACTGCAGATTTTGAGACAGAAAGAGCTAACGCAAGGAGCTGGAAGCTTGCAGGACAAAGAGAAACTGCTGAGGAGAACGGACAGCAGCCAGGAGGAGCTGAGAAGTGACAGCAGGGACTTTCTGCAGACCGGTGGAAACTGAAGTATTTGTTGCAGTTTGGTATTTGTAAAGTTATTTTAAAATTTTCTATTCTTTTGAATCTCCTTTTTCTGTGTAAATTCTAATAGAGATTGTATTTACTGCTTAATTATGCCATTTGATCTTCTTGGGATCTCACTATGAGGAAGAAGTCAAGACAGATTCATCCCACAGTTCCAGCTGACCTCAGTTCAGTGAGCCCCTTTCCCAAGAATTCTTACGGACCTGTGATTGCCCAAAAAACGTTTAAAGGTTTTTTTTCTCCCCCACCCTATCTTTCTAACCATGTTTTTGTTTCAAGAACCAGCAGTATCTTTGCTCCTATCCCTGTTCTCATGCTACTTAGTATAATAGTACGTATATAGTATAATATAAAGAAAACCTCAGAAATATTCAGGGACAGCAATTACTTCAGGTACTCAAAAGCAGGGAAGGAAAAATACTTGCAGTAAGTCTACAATGTGCCCATTTATGTTTATATCAAAAATAACCTGTCTGTGGTGAAGTGGTTCACTCTGGTTTGGGGGAAAGGACCTGCTATTCCAGGATGGCAAGTGGCTCGCAGAATAGATAATAAAAATATTAAAACATTGCATTCTTAAGGCAAGATTTTACTTGCACTGACCATTGTTCAAGGAATCCTAAAATATAGAAGTCTGAAAAAACAAATGTGGGAAGAGAGGACATAAACAGTATTGTAATACTACTTTTTTTTTTTTTCCCCAGTCATGAGTATTTTAGTCTTTCCTTTAAAACTTAACACCTGTTGACTGAAGAAAAAAATCCTCACTATTGTTTCCTAGGTTAGAAAATGATTACAGAAGAGCAGGATCAGAAGGATAAAATGGAACATAGGTCTTTCAGGACCGTCTGTTCTCTGACCCATGGGACAAAATGTCAACATAATGAAATGAAATTATTTTCCTTTGTAAAATTATTGGCACTGGCTATGAAAAAAAATTAACACTTTAAAGTGGACATTGAAGGCTTGATTATTACATTGTTTTTCTTAAGAAGTAATAAGACAACGGTCTTGCTCTAAGGATTAGGATAGAGCTGAAAGCGAGAAAGAAAGACCGTTAGAGCTTGCAGTTTTTTAATACTTTATGCTATTTATTTATTTGATGTTTAAGTCTGTGGCTTCCTCCCACACAGACGAGAAATGCAGTAGTTATCAGTAGCTCGAGGGCTATCGGAGTGCACACCATCTATTGCAGGGCAGTCAAAGTGACGAGAAAGTGGTAGCCTGCCAGAGGGTGAAAGGAGAGGAAGGAGACAGTAAGAAGACAGCGAATTAAAGAACATATGAGGGGAGAAAAAAATGGTAGAGGGGTTAATGTAAGTTCAGCGCAGTGACAGAAATGAAGTCAAGAGGCTAAATAGTGAGTTCACTACCAAAAAATGAAAGTCCAGTAGCAAGCTAGGCAATAAAATGAAACTTGGTGATTAGAAACCAAGAGATTTTGTGCTACCCCAAACATTTGGGAAGGGATCCACCTTTGGAGCTGGATAGCCAGCTGAACCAAAGCTATTTTAGAGGATCAGTCAGCTACAGTGTGCAGAGCCAAACAGAAAAAGCAAGAAACATGTGAGGCATCAGCGATTCATAGACAGGTTCGAACACACAGGCAGAACGGTAGTTGCCTAGGGCAGCAAAATATTAAGGGCAGCAAATTGTTTAGTGACCATTTACTGTGCCAGTGGAGTTTTACCTACGTGACGGTTTTCCAGATTGCCTGTGGCAGCAAAAAACGTAAAGCAGGTGCTGTTAGTGTCAGCCAGATATCATCAGGAAAACGCAGAGATTAGTTTTTCTTAAATGAGGGAAAAAATCCTGAAATGACTCATCAAAACTAGAAATGAGAATGATAGGAATTATTCCCCAAAGTCCATTTTGTATTTTACAACTGTAGTTCCCACTGCCTGCGCGTGCGTGCGTGCATGTGCGTGTGTGTGTGCGTCCGTGCGTGCACGCCGCTGGTTTTGGTTTGTGTGGTTGGTTATTGTTTTCAAAAGCTCTTCTGCTGCCAGATCCTATTGCTGCTGGAAAGGCTCACGCTTGTCCGAGTCCTCTCTTCTCTCTCATAAGTGCAGTCATGCTCAATACTTAGGGATCTTTCAGTGACCTTGGAGTCAGATCAAGCCGGGCTGAATTAAAGCATTTAGGTTTTTCCATCATGCTATAAAGTGTAAAAAAAATAAACAAAAAAAAAGATCTGGCTGTTTCCAGATGCTGCTCCTTTGGAATTTTTATATGCAATGATTACGTCCAGAAAGGTTTTGGCTTCTAGTTTTTTCCTATGTACAATATTCCATATTTTCATAGTTATATGTGAGAAATTGCCCTTTATGTTTGAAAAGGAGTTTCTGATTTTTCATTTTCACTTTTCTTACTGTCCTATTTTATTGTCTTCCAAGTTCAGTATAAAGGCTTTTGCATTATTTTAGATCATAGAGAGATTTTTTGACTTTGAAATAGATTGTTGAAGATCATTACAATGATTTTAAGTTGGAATCTCATAAATTATAGGAAAAACTTGATACACAATTTTTTTTTTGTCTCATACTCATACTTTGTCTTTAACAGAAGCAAACTAACCAGGAATACACAAAGGCATCTGTTATGATGGCATTTGTCAAATCACAGCTACATAGATGATGTTCATCAGATGGTTTCTCCTCACTAAGTCTTTGGGTTTTTTATGAGTGATGACAACTTTAGGCCACATCTGCTTTCCTGTCCAATTCCATGGTTTGCACAATTAAGTTAAGCAAACATGAAAGAGAATCACATAAAAAGAGATCACAAAACATTATTTTGAGAAAGAAATTGGAAGAAATAGCAGCCGTATCTTCCATTAATGTTGTCAGTTTGATGCACAGAGAAAGAAAATGATTCAGCACTGCAAAAATGACCTTAAAAATTATTTCTTTGAACTGTACTTCCTTCCTCAAACACTGTCTTTTGGCTCCACGCTGAAGAGAAAAAGAAAAGATCAGTAACATCTGAATACTTAACTAATGGATGTTAAACATTGACAAAGTAAATAAATACACAAAAATTTACCTCTTTTCTGATGCTGTGCACATTTTAGTTCTCTTCACAAAAAATAGAAGCTCCTTTTTTCTTTACAAGAGATTGATATTCAATAAAAAATGTAGATTGAAAGGATAAAGATTTATGTAAAATTTAAACAAAGCAATCAATTAAGGGCAGGAAGAAAAGTATAGGGACTGGATAGTTGATGAGAAGAACTGGTAAGGTCTGTACTTTAGATACAGAGCAGTAATGTATAAAAGCAATAACTGAGAGTAAACTAAGAATATTAAGTGGAAACACCAGAAAATCATCATACTCTATGAAAAGAACATTGATTATTTTTTTTTCCCATTGTGGTTTTTTTTTTCTGGCTAGAATGCTGCAGGCTGAAGCAGCTTTCTTGCAGAAAATGTTTTCTAAATTACATGATTTTTGTATGCATTAATGTGCATAATGTGTTAATATTTGTTGTGAAAAGAAAAAGAGAACTTTTTTCCATCCGTCACATCTATTGTGACAACATACTGTTTCATTACATAAGAAGAAAGGATTTCTCAGAGTAAGGGAAAGCATCTCAAACCTACCTTCTGTGGTACAATTATGTCTGAATGCTTTACACATTTTTATGAGAGATTAATTAATTTTAATACATTTTTTCCCCTCCTCCCTTGAGATCTTGCTCATTGGCGAATACTTGTCAGCGATCAGTTAGATTTCATTTCTAATTCATTTCAGTTTGTCCTATTCAAGGAAGAGGAAATCAGATCAGATTTTTAATCAGAAATTATATAAAAGATCCAATCGCAGGTGTTGCTAACAAGCCTTATGAGCTTGTAACATCCTGGACACTGGTCTAAATAGTGCTGGGTTCCAAAAAGGCAATTCTGGTGACATGCAGCCTGGCCAGGCTCCCCATGAAACATGTTGGAGTGATTCTGCTGACTCGAGGAGCTACAGCATTGTTGGAGACTGTCAGCTGAATTTGCAGAAGTTCTCTGCTTTGGCTGCTTTTATGGACGCAAATGAGAATGTCTCTGTTAACATCCGTGTAACTATGCTAATAGTCTTTGGGCTGGGAAACATAACCCAGCAGAACGTGGATCACAGCAAACCCAGGAAAAAATCCTGTGGTAGAAGAGTTGCCAGCTGCGATATGTGATGGCTAACAAGCAAAGATACATGCCAAAAGAAGACAATTTGTCTGAAACCACAAAGTAATCCTTACAAATATATACAGCTTTAAAAATCAGACAAAAAATACATCCTGCCTGAAATTCATGGGCCTTGAAATGACATCAAGAAAAAAAGAGAAAGTTTAAACCAAAACGAAAATCCAAACTCATCTCATTAAAAACACAAATAAAAAAACACAGAAATCGAAACCAACAGTGAGACCTACATATAAATTTGCACCTCAAACTTTCAGTTTTTTCATTCATTTGGATAACAGACAACTAGGTGGAGGGCAGCATTCTGAAAAGGTGCATGTTAGGAAAGCAGCCATGGCATACTTCTAATAAAATCTGTCTCCCTAGGAAATTATCAAAAAGTGAATTCAAGCAGAATGTCAGTTCTTGTAGAAAGAGGTCTAGCTAAACAGAGAGAATAATAGCTTTAAGCTGCCACTGCTGTTCTTTGATTATCAAGAGGTGTCAAACAAAATTTGACGCAATTTTGAATAGGCTGTCAGTTCTGCAGGTCAAAAGCCGTATCTCTAGTTACCTAACAAACCAGAATTGTGTTTCTTACAAAGACTGAAAGAAGAACCTTATTGCTACTCTCTGCATCTTATTGTTGTCGTTTGAACTATTTAATACCACTTTATCAGCAACTGATGTCATATGCAATATTTAAATTCTTATGTGATTACGCATTAATATTTTTGCTGCTACAAATCTGCCATTTCCCCTTTCTGCCTTAATAAACTGCAAGCCCAGCTCACTGCCCTCCAGCTCTTTTCTGTCCTGTGTCCCTCGGAAACATTGGGTGAATATTCACCTTTAAGTTATAGAAAATCAAGGTATGAAATCCACGGACAGTCTTAATTGATAATAATCTAAATGTAAATATTTATAGACAGGAACTTTTATTTTTTTCCAAATAACATTAATCTAATTCTGATTCACATGTCTAAAGAATCCAAAAAGACAAATTATCAAAATGATATAATCTTCATAACTGCTACACATTTCAGGCTGTTTCTGATTTCCTCTAGATTAATCCTTTGGCATGTGTAAACTCAAAGGAACACGAATCTTGGGGTAATCTCATGAAACAGCAAATATTTGCCATTAGGCAGGAGAGTTGAAGAAGAAACCTTCTTTTCTACAAAGACCTATTCCATTATGGTTTTATACCGTTAACATGCCTGTAAAACCTTCAGCAAAGAAAAAACGCTCCAGAGACATAGGGACATTTTGGATTATTTCCCTGATGAAAGCATTATTGTTCCCAAAATTCACTTTTGCTGCTATCCTAGCAATCTGTCTCTTAACACCCTAATTTTATTTAGGAAACAAAATAGTTCACTGTCATTGTAACATCATCAACAACGGCATGTTTTTTCATTAAATCTCAAAGCAGATTGTTATTAAATGCTAGCCTGTTAGGCCTTTCACAGATATTTGTAAAAACCTGTGGTTTTGCTATCCAATGTAATTGCAGCATATTTTCCTTTTCCTGCATGTGGGAAAGGAGTTTGTTTGGTCAGGTTTTTTTTGTTTTATTAAGGCTTGATCCAGCTGAGTTTGTACCCCCTGAGGTCTGTATTTGGTTTGGAATAATGATATACTTGGACACAAGCCTGAGTATTAGCTGACTGCCATACAAATCACACATCTACTACAGACCCAGCCTCAATCAGTAATTCTGTGACTGATCACTGCACAGCTTCTTTGAGTTTGAAAATCAACCCAAGTTCTATATGGGAGATTTTGTACACTTCGGTTCAAAGACGACATCAGAAAATACATGTAATATTCCAGGACCCCAGGAAGAAAAAACTAACAGAAGCTCTGGGCAAAAACTTGGCCATGAGGAGCTGACTAGTGTTAGAAGCAAGAGTGCTTTTCTGGTGCTCTCTTTTATTCTAGCCTTGTTCAGCTTCAGAAAACAACGGATCTTCCTGGATTCCTTACAGTTGTCACAAGAAAAACTATTGCACGTCTCCCAGCTCTTCCAGTGAATTATTTATTGGCTTTCCCTGTTAGATTTAATTGTCTTTCATTCTTTACCAACGCTCTGTGACTACAAACTCAGTCAAACTTTTTCCCATTTGTAAAGGTAAACAGAGACACTGCCTTTCTTCTTAGTAATGAGTCTAATTCAGTCAAAGCTTTTAAAAAAAGCTTCATCAAGATCCTGGTGAGGATAAAGAGGAATCAGATCCACAAAAGCTCCTGAAAAAAAGGATTTCAGTTCCTTTACAACTGTGGTTTTAAAAACCCCATCTCAGTAGCTACCAGGCTTTGGAGACAAGCAAATATCTTCGGGGCCATAAGTTTTATCTCACAGTTCTTAGATATTTCCTATTTTATCTTTTTGCCTGTTGCAAAGAAAGAAATTCTACTCCAGGCTGAACTCTCTCTCATTTCAGCCTGACCCACATGTAGAAATCTTCACAGATTAGGAGAGCACATGCTTCCCAGAGCACGCCTGTATACACCTAGATGAGCAAACTCCTCACAAAGTATGGGCTAGGATGCTTTGGAAGTAAAAGATATATACTAGGTCCTCGTCAAGGCCTCTTAACCAGATACATTTATATGCAAATTTATGGAAGAAAAAGTAAGAGACTGCAACATCACTAGCTGTGTGAAGAGTGACTTCAATTTTTGAAAGAAAAAACAGGGTTCTGCATTTAAAAAACATGAAATGATTAAAGCCCAACATCTTTTGACAAAATATATGCTATTCCCTTAGCCCATTCTTGGTTGACCTCCAGAGATTGTTAAGTGGTTCTACTCCTACATCTGTAAATTTGAGGTTAAGGATATGTTTCTTTATAAGGCGTATTCTTTTCATAATTACACTTTTGTATTTTCAGAGCCTTAAACAAATAGTTTTAGAAAAAAATCTTACCGTGTTTCCGTATGTGCTTATATTTGTGTTCCAGGGATCTACTCATACTTCAAAAATTAAATACGTGCATGAGCCATTCCAAATTTAGGTCTCTATTGCTTCACATTAATATATATTAATACTATAAAATTATCTTTCCATTGGAATATAGACAATAACTTTCATATCACTCCTGATAGCTTGTAGAGAATCTG
The DNA here is from genome assembly GCA_026212715.1 of Elanus axillaris. NCBI lineage: Eukaryota > Metazoa > Chordata > Aves > Accipitriformes > Accipitridae > Elanus > Elanus axillaris. The sequence goes on along the minus strand of JANZLQ010000050.1, from coordinate 6,288,507 downwards.
GGAAATTAATATCAAATGTATGTACATTTTATATAGCAATTGTCTTGCAAAAATTTAGCACTGTTGGCATTAGTCAAGCAAAAATGGATTCCTGAGGGAAAATAAAAACCAAAGATAACTGGAGTGGAAGACTAGGTTTAATGAGTGCTTTATTTCAGCTGCTGCAAACTTGCAGGCAATTACAAATATTTACAACTCCTAATTTTGGGAATGGTGCATTAAACTAAAACCACTGAGAACAAATCTGTGTCCCTATTCTAGCTGCTTTGCATAACTTCAAAACAGCTGCTAGAAAGTTGCCCTAAAGACTCATTCTATGTTTTCTCAGAAGAGTATACAATTATCCTGCACAGACCCTTAATTCCTGAGACAGAGGCAGCTCTAATGCTTTTCAGCTGACAGGAATTTCAACAGAAAATTTTACAGTAGGGGTGTGTGTGTATTTGCCTGTATGTAGCACAGAGAAGGCTTAAAGGAAGAATATTGCACAAACCAACAGTATACGCCATTGATTATAAAGACAATACTAATAAGATTAAAATATTTAGTTGTAATAAATTGGAAAACAGAAAATTAAGCCACTCTTACTTTTCTGTTTTCTCCTATGCACCTCTTTTCAACTTAGCCTGAAGTGTCCACCTTGTGCATAGCCAGAAAATTCCCAAGTGAGGGCTACTGAGCAGGCACACAAATGCAAGAACTTTGTAGTGCATTTACTAAACCTGATTTTCAGACTGAAAAAACCAGTTGTTCACATTCATCACAAGAAGGAGGGCTGAAGCATACAGTTCCATAAGAGACTCACACACCTCGCCTCATGGACAAAATCACAGGACAGCTGGGATGCTGGGGTTTTTCTCCTCCATGCTGGTTTTCACGCTCATCCTGAGTTGCCTTATGCCCCCCTCTCTAACTTTGGGTATAACGAGAACACACACACACACACACACACACCCAATAAGTACAACTGTGTAAGATGATGGTGGACTTGATGACAGCATGTGAACTTTCTGTGCTTAGCAGGAGGGAAATATGGCTCAAAGAATTACAAAAGTGTGTTGCTGGGGGTGAATCTTACTAATCCCAAGGTATGAGCTACCCCAGTATGAGAAAAGGAGAGGGAACGCTAAACGTAGCAAAGGACACAGGGCACAATATCTAACACCCAAACAACTTTTGGCAGCCTAATGGCCAAATCAACTCTTGACGTAAGCCGGCTGTAATCTTCCACTGCCATGGGTATCTCACCTCCCCAGGGAGTGTCCCAGCCACCAGACTGCAGCTCTCCTGAAGACAAGGCAAAGGAGAGGATTTGTCTCCTTATGAAGAAAAACTGTGCTTTTTATTTTAAGTGACGTATTTTCTCTCAATTATATGACCCTCAGTGCTCCTGAAATGGAGGGTGAATCATCTAAGAACAAATGTGCATTTTTATTCTCAAACTTCTCCCAGAACGAATAGGCCAAAGGGTTGAAAATGTGCCTACACAATTAAGAGCTGGAGTTCTCTAACATTTTGCTTCTAAGACACTTACATATCTTGGACAGTTTTCTTTAGACCCTCTATAAATTGCTGTCATTCTTTCAGAGTCAACAGAGTGGTGATAGCCTGTAATACAGGGAAACCTGGCCCTATGTTTCTAACGCAGTAATTATTATCATGTCTTTAAGTAGCTATGCTTCCCTAAGAACATTTTATCTTTCTATATTCTAAATGTCAAGTATTTCCATAGGTTAGTTATCAATAAACCGTAGATTTAGGAGAAAATGTTTGCTTTACAGAACAGACTGAGATGAATTACAGACTTACACAACACATTTTATCTTCCAAGTCTTTATACAATGGTGCCTTCACCCAGATTATTGTACAGTCTTTACCTGTTATAATTTTTCTCACCTGTGTAATCTTTTATCTTAAGATAAAGGCTATGAGAGCACATGGTCCACAAAACCGCAGTCAATAAAAAATGTGGCAATTTAGGAACTTCAATTCACTCCAGCTCAGTTTACTCAAAAGTCTTTCTTTCTTCCTTTAGATAACCAGAGCTATGAGATTTAGATAACCACCAAAGAAAGAGGAATACATTGATTAATGTAAATCCCTGTACCTTGCTTGGCTAATAATGGCTACCTGCAATTCAGAGTATGGCAATTTGTATACTATGCTAAATTGCTAAGATAGAACTGTGTTATCATTATGCAAATATAAGTGCAAGGAAATGAATGACTAAGAAATAAGTATATATACTGAGCTGTAATGGTGAATCAGGTAAAAAATGTAACAGCATTCCTGAACTCTGACTGGCTGAAACATTTCCAATTTTGAAGCAATAGTGCTGGGATAGTTAAAATATGCAGAAATGGGAGGAACAGAGCCTGCAACAGTTTTCAGTGACTTTCCTAGAAGATCATTTTCTGCCAATATTCCTACTGCAAAATGAAGATAACATTTGTTCACCTTATGAAGATGTCCGGGCTCTTAAACCAGTAATGAACTCTGAGGCCCTTAAATGAAGGAGATAAACGGGAAGTCTTAGGTGCTATAACAATGACGATTAGTGTTAGGAATACACTAAAAAAGACAGTTATTTTATTCATGCTTCTATTTAAGTTTTTGTCTGAGGAAAACTATGTTTTCATGACATTCGGAAATTATATTGAATTTTGGCTATTATTTAAACTTAGTTGTATTTATTCTGGGTATAAACACTATGGAATGGGTCTAAATGTATCATAGAAATAAGGCTTTTCTTATTTTTTACTCATATCCCATTAAGCGCTCATTAAATGGCATGTTAAAGCAAACATTCACTATGTATTCTAGATATTCTAATTATAAAGGGGTCCCTGCTCATCTCAGATCAAATTGTGTGGTAACTATTGCTATGATGATGTCAAACCTGTTATACACGATACAATGATGGGATCTAGGAAATGGATAATTGTGTTACCTTGTCCCGTACAAGATTTTCCTTACATTTCCACAAAATTGTCATAGGAGGAGTCTGCTGCCTGAGAGTATATCAACAATATTGATCACCAATTAGTCTGTAGGATTCAGCATGACGTTGCCTGGCACGAGACTGCAGGACTTAAGGAAGCTCTGTCTCCAGGAGATGTTCCCCTCACCTAATTGCTCGTTTCAGCAGCAGAATGAATAACCAAGCTCATAACATCTCCTTGGACACAGTAGCAAACAATAAAATAAGCTGTTCTAGAAAGTTGCAGAGAAACACTTATGGTTTCTGCTGTTTACATCATTGTTTACATCCTCTATTTCAAGTCAGACTTGCTTTGCTTTTCTTTTTTCACTTTTCAAAATGGCAATCACGATTTCACTGCCAGCAGCTATAGAATACCACAGAGTTTTTCTTTGCCAGAATTGTTGTCCTATGCCGCACTCTACAGGGACGTGCTCACACTTTATGCCTGCGCAGCCCCAATTTACAAGCTCTGTTGTAAAAGGATTTCCACTTCTGAAGATAAAGCATTGTCTGAGCTCAAGCAGAGGGGATGGAAAGGGATGGAAAACAGGGGAACCAAAGGTATGTCTGCATGGTATAGCACCCGTGACATGCCATCCATTGGATCATGTTGCTGCTGTTTGTCAAGGAAGCATTTTGCCATGTCAACATGACATTTTACTTTCCTGATATGCTTTTTTTTTTTTCCTTTGCCTGACATGTTCCAAGACAAAATGGCAGACCCATACAAGGCATTACCAAAACCAGCACTCACAACTATGAACTCTCGGTGTGGTACCAAGAATACTTTGAAAAACAGCAATAGAACCCAGAGAGACACTTACCAGTGACTCTTCCTCCAAAGGTCCCAGTATAAAATTCACATGGTGATGTCAGGGCTTTAAACAGTCTTCTTTTTCAGCTGAAGAATTAACGGTTAGAAATGATAAAGGAATTCAGATGGCAAGGTTGATTTTTTTTCTCACTGTCTGTGAAATGAAAAGACATAGCCATATGTTTAATGATGAAAGAAATAATCACTAATTTCAGAAAGGAAATGTGTAAGGACATCAGGAGAAAGCGAGAATGGGAGCAGATTGTAAGGAAGAAGTTAGAGGAGACAGATGTTGAATATGGGAGGTTTAATTCCTCATCACATGTCTGTCTGGTCTATGCTTCTGGCCAGAATAAACTATATGAACTAGGGACCATATGAAATAGGGTACTTGATATGTTAACTTCCCCTTCTGGAGCTTCACAATAGCCAACAATGCAATTATAACATTAAGAGACTTACAAAAAAACCAAAAAATACTATGCTGAAACATGTTTCCACAATGTTTATTTTTCTTAATTACACTCGGAGGACGTTTCTATAGAAAATACACCTGGAAGCATTGAAAGATATTGATATTTCAATCTGCATTCCATACAGTCAGAAACAATGTCAGCTGCAGAAGATGCAGTTGTGACATGATGAAGTAAGACAGCTGAATTCTTAAATGTTAATTATTAAACAATATAACAATATGATGTTTTGGTTCTACAAAAGTTTTTTAAAGCTTTTTAAAGTTTCTTTTTTTTTTTAAAGAGATCTTTACCACCATCTCTCTATGAGTATTTTTATAAATATAGATCTGTAAGAATATGATAAATAAGGGAATAAATAAAGGATTCTAAATTATCAAAACCAGAGTCCAATTTCAATTTTTTGCTTGTTTCCTTGCTTGTTTTTGTTAAGTCTAATTTTGACCCAGTTCCTTCCTACCCAATTTCTGATTTGGAAAGCATGGAGGAAGACTGTAAGAAGATGCTGTGTTTCAGGTAAAAACACAATACATCTTTCACATATATTTGTGACTTCATCCCTTCGAAACAGCTTTCAATGCACGTTGAATAATGTTAGGGCAGTGAACCATGAATGGCTTTCCTGAAATGGAGACAGTTTTTCCTAACAGTACATGAGATTCATTCTGACACAAAAGAAGAAAAAGCAATTCTATTGTCTTTTATTCTTAGATATTTCATGGTGGTACAGAAATATTTGGGAGAGAGTGGTCACAGGCATAATTCCTTTTCTGATGGCAAGGTGAAGTAATAACCACAGTAATTTAATAAATAATGCTATACACTGACGTACGTCTTAGTTAACAGCAATACATAACATTATTTAGATAAAAAGGATGAAGATTAGGGAACCGTACACAGTCCCTAGGTTGAGCTAGAGAAAAGGGAAAAGTAAACTGCAGAGAAATAGCTAGCTGAAGAAAAAGCAGGGGAATTTCTTTATGAGACTGAGTTGGAATAATGGCTCAGGTGATGTGAGAGTAGCCTTCTTCGACACAGCATTACTCGAAACATCTTTGAAGCCCGAAACATTAGGTTTCTGACAGTAAGATAACTAGAGAGTTTCTGTGCCATATTTTTTAGAGCTGAAAGTCAGAGAACAGAAGCCTTCAAGTAAGTGTTGATTGAGTGAAAGGGATGCTTTGTATTAGCACTTTTGTGAAATGGAAGTTTGCCCCACAGGACAAAATGTAATCAGCATCTTTCACAACCAGGACCACTCTTTCTCTGCCTAGCACTATCCGTAATGTTTGCTATTGATCATTCTTTCAGGGAAGGAATTAGCAATAGCAATCTATGTCCTACCTTACAACATCTAGGATATAAACTGATGGCCTGATGGAATTAAAACATAATTTAGGCCGAGATTCTAGTAGAGACTCACTGGTTTGCCAGTGCATTTAGTGCACAACACGGATGTAAATTTTTACTACTCTGAGTAGGCAGTATGTTTAATGTAGAACAGAATTCAGACTATTTAAACACCCAAAAGGCCAGTGACATCTTTCTAGAGGATGATTCAGAGGACTTAAGTTAGAAAATTCTCCTCTAAGGTTTCACATAACCCTAAATCATGATATTCAGTCCAAGAAAGGGTGCAAAGTTTATGCAATAGGCAAGCAGATATTATATGGTCAAAATATCTGGATCCAAAAGAATGCATTTCCATTGATGCAGCATCCATGGAAAAAGAAAGAGATGAGGTTAAGTGATACTTAACAATATTGCTTCAGTAATTCTGCAGACTCAGAAAATTCCCAAAGGCTTAAACCATACTTAAAATTTGTAGAATGGCTGAAATTGTTCATGAATTAATTGCTCATGGCTTAGCTTTGGGCCATATAGTTTCTAATCAGGGAAATTGATGAGAAGGGATCTGTTTCATCATACTTTACAATGCCTATACAAAAGATAACATCCAGAATATCAAGAAGAAGTAATGTACATAAATTCAAATGCATCTTTTTCTCACTCATATCCATGCATACATCACTTCTGTTTTGTCCCCCTTAATGGGAATCCGTGTTTTTAGACAACAGCATTCTCAAAGACTTCAATCTTTGACCAATTTCTCATTTTGCCAGTAGCTAGAGAAAGTATTTTTCTTTGGTTTTCCACCAGTTGCAGACAGCGTCAAACCCTGAGGTAAATGAGTGTTGGTGGTCACCCTTGTCTTTATGCTGCAAGCAGAATGATATCAACTGATGTGAAAGAGACAGAAGGTTGAGAGATGATTCTTCCCCTAGTTTGACAGTGAGAAAGAAGTTGGCTTTCCTGACAGCTATTTACATATATAGGGGCATAAGAAGGGGCTTGAGCCTAAAAGGCTTAGCTGTGATATTTCCTCATTCACAAAGTGGTTGTCACCCTTTGCTCTGATGTTTTTTTCTTTTTCCCATACTGCTCTAAGGGATGCAATTATCTGCAGAAATAATATTCAGAAAATAGTTTTCAATAGCAATTGTATTGGATAAAATTCAATTTCTTGAAGAATTAAAAAGTCATCTAAAACTAAATTTCTCTAAACCAAACTGCAACGGGAAGGAGGTACCTGGTACAATTTAGCAATCCAGATATAGCAGTTTATGAGCACATCTACAAATAATGGGTGCAGCTTTCAATTGCATGCTTCCTAACTACAACTGTAAAGGTTATTTACACATCTCAGTATCTATTCCTCAAACTCCCATTTTTAAAGAGACTGAAAACCACAGCACCTCCTTTTCAGACTGGTCATGTTCATAAACAGGACGTTCCTCTGGATTTCTAGTGTGAATGTCTGTCCAGTGGGTGTTCTCAGAGGATACTTAGCATTCACCAACTTCAGGAATTACTTTCAAAACTACTTTCTTTTGGAATTCTGCTGGAAGTATCAATAATGTTAGTATTCTTTACAGCTTTACTTATTTGAATTGTTGGTGGCAGTACTTACAGCTTTTAAGCATTGTTGGGTTTTTTTCTAGATTTGGAGACACGTTTTGTTTAACCAGAAGTCAAAGTGCTGAGGCCAGCTCAGGAAGTCTCTTACATTCTCAAAGTGAATGGGAAGGATGATGTATTTCTTTATCTGGATAAATAAATCTATTTTAAAAAGTAAAATAAATAGTGATAGGCAAATAACAGATCCTGGAATTTCTTTTCATGATTTCAGATGTACAGAAATAGAGAAAAAGAGCAGTTTCATTACTGAATTATTCAATATACCGAGAAAATGTCTTGCTACATATTGGATCTTTTTCCCATTTACGCTACTGGAATGAAATTCACATAGAGAAGTATGTCCTCAAAATGACCTGTTCACAGAGAGCCTGGAAAATGGAGAAATATTGTGATAATACACAAGAAATTTTGTGGTCTAGAGGCTTCTATTGGATACAACAGAAATGTTTCTAAAAGACCAATTCCTACAGTCTTTAGTCATTCTTCAGTTACTAGTCATCACATCATGTCCCTAGGAAAACTCAAGAGAATTTTTAGGAACACAGGTAATAACTAAGCTCTTTAGTAAAGACAGATAATGCAAGTTTGCTTGGTATCTTTGTGTTGGCATCTTAAGATCTCAAGGGGAAAAACATTTTGTATGCGGTATTTTCAGGAAGCAATACAAAATGATACAATCTTTGCTCCTTTGTTCTTTGATGAAAAGGAAAAAAAAGGTAAGATTTTCTAAAATTGGTACTTCTCAATCAAGCAGATATTTACTGCATGCTAGAAAAAAACCTGACTCTACACTTTACTGCATTTTTTAAGCCATTGAAATATAGGTAGCAGGATATAAACTGTTCCCACCTGTTTATGCCAATAAAGAAGGTGAAAATCTTAGAAGAATTATCTGCAGAATCTTACTCATTTTTAAGAGACTGTATGAAAGCAGTATGTCATCACTTTTGCACTGAGACAGATTTCATGCTGCACAAAGTCAGTTGTCATAAATGGGAATCCATATGTGAGTTTATACCCTCCTGACACAGAACAAGGTCTAATTTTTGTATCTCCTAACCTCCTGTTGTTCAGTGAGTTTTAGAACTGTGGAATTCAGATTGTTCAGATTACTTGGCCTAACCAAATTTAGTTGTATATTGTTACATAAATGTTAACAGAAACAAGCAAGACCATGACTTAACTAAACAAATAACCTGGAATAGACCTGGCATAACACATTTGGGAAAGGTCAGGGCTATAAATAAAATTGATTTGATCATTTTAATAGTTTCAAGGGACTGAAGCAGTCTTCACAATTAGTACATTTTAAAAAATCTTTTAAAGAAATGATACACTGATGCTTACCAAGGGAAGTTAAACCAAATAGTTGGCTGACAAATACTACAAATATTGGCCTTATGTCATCTACAGGGTGTTTCCTGAATATACAGACTTCACCTGAATATCTGCTAAAAGAAACTCTCATTATTCTGTTTCTCTCAGGAATGATCATTTTAAGAGTGAAACCTTGCCATCAGTTTAGTCATATTTAATTCACGTAGCAGAGACAGTGGAATAGAGCAATGCCTCCTGCTTCCTGCCTTGAAAATGCTATCCCTCTTCATTGGGATATTCAGAAAAGAGGTCATTCACAGGACAGAGAGGGAAGCATTAAGTTCTGACTTAAGAAACAGGCTTCGAGCATCTCATGTTCATGCCAAAAGTAAGTGAGGAATATCAATATGTCTCCTGTGGTCTTGGGAGTTAAAAGAGAATTATATTACAAAAGCCTAATGCAAATCAGGAGTCATACACATTACTGTAATGGAGAAATACTAGATTACTGCAGCTGAAGTTATGTTCCACAAATGAATGTAACATGTGAAACACAAATCAATTTTCCATCTCCTCTTAAATCCTAGAAGCTCGAGAGTATTGCAGACATCAACCTAGGATCAGCTCCTTCTCTCTGGAGAGACTGATTTCCTACCAGGGGAACACTGAACTCTAACAGAAGGTGGAAAAAGATGTAATACTGTCATTCTCCCTGATTTAGGGTTTTACGACTAACTAAAACAGATAACAGTGTAGGATTAGCGGCACTTCCTTGTTGCTGTTTTCAGCATGGCCCCGGTGCAGGCCTGGCCGGCGGATGCCCAGGGCACCCCCAGGCCTTGCGCTGGGCCCGGCCGCCAGGAGCCTGAAGGCGGCTCTGAGGGGAAGATCGTGTAGGCCCCTGCCTGCAAGCGATGCCATCCCATCTGGCCTCAAAAGCCCGTGCAAGTGGCCCCTGGCCTGTTATATTGAGAGAGATGCTATTTTTTTGACTATTTATCAGCCACCAAGGGAGTGTATACCTGCAACATGCTGGGCGGCCCACCATATCTGCAGCCTCACCATGTGGCTGTAATAAACACCCTACAGGCTACCCAAACGTGAAGAAAACCATGTTCAGGCATGTTACGGTGTGTGTCTGGCTAGAAGCCACGCTTAGGAATTCAGAGGTCCTGTGCTCTGGAAAGTGGGTTTGCAGATTCGCTCTCCCTATAGATGATGATAAACTTGGTCTCAAAATACTGCTGAGCTGTCCCCTGGGTACACCGTTGTTCTCAACTAGTTTGCCAGATTTTCTGGAGGGTATGCTATCGATGATGCCTGAAAGATAAGGTTATGATGTGGTTGTTAGATGTGATTCGCCTAAAAAGCAGTTGGCTTCATTAGGGCATGTTAATATTTGTTGGCTGCTCAGTCCATAAGTCAAGTTACTCATTTCCTTTCAGCAGATCTGTCTTTAATCCTTTTTAAGAAGTATTCCACCCCAGGCTTTCTGCTGCTAAACAAATGAGAAGGAATACATGTAGTTCTTAATGTGTTTTTAGTGGTAGTCAGATATTTTTTCCCATTTTTCTGTTAAAGGAAGACTCTTGACCAATTTAGCCAGGCCGTGTCTACCCATTACATCAAATGAGACGAAACAGATGAATTGATCTCATTTCCCCTCACAAGCACTTGATGTTAAACCAGAAAAACTAGGATTGCAAAGCACACATAAAAATGTAACGAGTGAGTCAAAAACCTGATTAAAATTTTAAGTTTGAAATTAAATTAGGAAAAAAAGGATAAATGAAAAGAAAAACTCTTCAGCAATGACAATATAAGGCACAAACTTTTCTAATTATCACTAAATCGAACAAAAAAAGTAATTTTCTTCACATCAGAACTGCCATAATATTTTTAAATGCATATAATTAACTTTTAAAGCATATGTATTCTGCACAATTTTTCATTTTTATAAGCAATGAGTAATCATCTGGATTTCAAAAGTGGAGAGTTCTGAGTAATAAACACATCTTCACCAAGTTATTAAAAATATTATTTATGCAAAATATCCCCATTTGGACCATTCGTGTCAAGCTAAAGAAGGTTTTTGAAAAAGGAGAACCCTGACATGGACTTTGCTGATTATGTTCCCTATCCATCATAAGTTTTATGTTCTGCCCTTTAAGTCTCAGATGCCCAGAGAGATCCTGGAGGTCAACTGTACCTTATTTGTGGTTCTTGGTTTTCCTCTGACTTTCTGAGATTTCTAAGAGGCTGCATGAGAGAAATTATGCTGAGGCTGAGCAGTTCAAATAATCAGCGTTATAGCATTTGCATCTAAAATAAATAGAATAATTTTGGGTTATATTAACTAAGGATTTTTAAGTTTTATATTACGCAGAGATAATTTAAGGAAAAAGCCACTGAGAAGATGTTAAAAAACCTAGCATTGTTACATTTACGCACTGTATTTTCATAGTAGTTCGTACCTCATTTTAAAGACATCTGCTGTGATATATATGAGATTAAATTATCCTATGTGTAATAAAAGGATTATTTTCATCATGAAGAGGGAGAATTAGTAGGAAATGTTTTAATGCTAAGAGAAAGTAAAGCCAAATGTTCAGATTTTTAAAAATATAACTTTATGGATAATTCAATTAACTCAAGTAAAATAACAAAGTATTTCATAGCTGCAGAGAAAGCTGAAAAGGAGTCAGTATATGACAAATGAGAGTAATTCAGAATTTATATAGAATAGTTCTGAAAAGAACTACAGTTCCATCTGATAGGGTTTTTTTCCAAGTTATATATTGAGGAATAAAAGGAGAAAATAGTTTTCCCCTTAGTTTTTTGCTACTGCCAATTTGATACCCATAAGTGCATTAGCTGCCAAAAATAAAAACTTGACTGAATCTCCAACTGGACCTTGATGATACCTGACTTGCATAGGAGGTCATAATTCTCCAATGTTTCAGGTACAAAACAACAGAAATAACAAATTATCACTATTGTGTGGGACTCAGACTGAAAAGGCTTTCTAGGGTTGCCCATCATACTTAATGAACTTTGACATACCACCCAAGTATTTAATAGCATATTATTTAAATGGTAAAAAAGTGGTCCTATAACAAAAAAGAGCAATTCTGGATTGAAAGAGAAGAAAATTTCATAACACACTTCAGCACTGACACAAGACATTAATGTATTGAGAAAAATGTTATGGCTACTTACACATAGAGATTTTCAAGTAGTGTAATGTCACAATAGGGGCTAAATTGAGTCCAAAGAAAGCTGGAGAAAAAAAATTCTCTATAGTGATTTTGCATTGGCCATAATCTAAACCAAAAATACTTCTTTTCCCTTTCCTTGAACTTTGAGGAAATCACACATGATGATTTAGGACTCAGATTGTGTCTGTCTCTTGAAATGCCTCTCTGGATTGCTGTTCAAAAAACCACAACATATTTTGCTTAAGCACCCATGTTTTTTAAAAAGTAAGCAATGTTTTCCTTACACTGCAGTACTTTGTGTTTTCTTGGTCATGTTCCAAACCCTGGTAGGCTGTAGCTTTTTTTATATGCCAGCTGGATTCAAGTTATTAAGTTTTACAAGATATGGACTTGGCAAATCTTAATTCACTGTGAATGAAAACATAAAAAAGTAAGTTTCTTCAATGATCATTTGCACTTTCTGTACACATATTAATAAAGGTAAAATCTGACTAATAAGTCATTATTTCCACATGGAATAGCTTTATGAAATTAAAGTCAATTCAAAACTTTAACTACACAGTATTTAGTAAAAAGTATTTTGTGGCTAGTTTGCCAGTATTGATTTGGACTTCAGATACATTCTCACTCACTCTATTACACCTCTACTATATGTGATTTATGGTAATGTCTACTTTCTGCAGCCACGACTCCCATTCTATTTGCCAAATTCCCACTGGTTTCAAAGGTTAAAATAGGCTTTTAACACTGACTTGAGACTACTATTTGTATCTTTCTGGAGGAGAATTTACTCCTGCTGTATCAACCTGTAAGCAAGTCGTAAAGTATGCCTGCTTTAAAAAAAATTGCTAAATACAACGAAAGGGAGCTTACAGCTGGAAATCAAAGCAGGACTGATAATCCATGGCAATCCTGTTGTAGGAAACACTTACCTATGTGGCCCAGGTATGTGGGGGCTGTACTCCACCTGTACTTCTGTGGGATTTAGCCATGAGCTTAAGTATATCTCGAATGATGGGGCTTCCTTAAAAGGGAGCCTAAGTAGCTAACGAAAGCACACTACTCGGAATCCATCAAAAGATGTCTAGGATTTAAAAATTCATAGCTCTCATAGAAACAAGAACCCCCAAAAATTAATTTTATAGCATATTATAATCTTTCCATCAGCCTATGTCCTATTAATATTCTGCAGGTGTCAAACACCTCTCTTTTACTGTCTCGCAGGTTTTGTAGGTCCTGTCTGTACAAATAAATAAAGGAGGGTCAGGTGTGAGATGGTACCACAATTACGGTCTGTAATTGTATCACGGTTATAGGCTGTTACAGCTGCGTGCTCAGACTTTGCCATGGTCCTTCCTGCAGCTCTGGCCACAGCTGGGTGGCATTCTGCCCAAGCAGAGGTTGGCTCAAACAGCACATGACAACGACCGTGCCACACAAGCGGTTTTGGCGTTGCCCACTTCTTTGGGGGGAGAAGAGAGTACAGGCGTGTGGGTGTGAGCTAGGCAGTGTCATTTGGATCTCAGAGCCGGTGAACAGTTCCTGCCAACCTTTATTAGCCACTATACTAAGCCCCAAGGACCACCAGATGACGTCCGACTTTACAGAGAAGAGATCTGTTGGCTCCTCAAATGCTAATAAAGCCTCTCTTTGAAGTTTCTAATTGACTAGTGAAAATATAACTATCTACGATTTCATGGATGTTTTGCAGCCAGTATAAGAACTTCCAGCCTCTATGCCATGTCCTACTACTTTTAAAACAATTATTGGTAGCTACACGGTACAGATCCATAAACTGAAAATAAAATGTGCTCTTAGTTACAACAATGCTCTCGCTTAAAGATAATTTGGGAAAAAAATTAGTTTTTCTGAGGATTTTTATAAATCTGTGGAGCTTCGAAAAGATACAAGGATCAGGCTGCACTTCTCTAACAGGTAAAGTGAACATATTATTGTAGAAGGAGGAGGAGCAGTGGATGAAAAGGATAATGTTTGAAGAAACACAAGTGTGAAAATTAATTTAGATTTTTAATTGAGCAATGACACTGGTGTCAAAAAGGATATGTATTTGTATTAATGATGCTTTAAAATGTTACGCAATAATTTATTCCATTGTGATATATTCCTGTTAGCCAATTACGAAAGGAACACTGTGCCAAATGCGGACTAATTCTTCATTTAAAGTGAGGATGATATGAATAATTGCTATGTTTGGCCAGAAAAGGGGAATTCTATTTCATAAAAAAAAATTAAGTTTAGAAAACAAGTTGTTTTCTGGGAAGTGGGGGGAACAGAAAGTGTCCTGAGAAAAGCCCATACTGAGAATATAGCTCATAGCCTGGTGCTTATGGCTGTCATCTCCTTTGTGGATGGCTGAGGTCCAGCCCCTATTATGTTGGTAACATGCAGAACATTTCAATGAATAAGCATATGTTGAACAACTCCCAGAGAGCACCAACTGTTTTAGCTGTTGTTCCCACATAGAGATCAAATCTCCTGCTGCTGTCTAAGAAGCAAAATGTCAATTTGCCGTTGGGCAAGATAGAGTTGACGGTACTTTACACCTGTGGAATGCAGACACAGAAGATGAAATCATTAAGGCAACTCTTTCCTATAGCCAGCCCTACACTGTTGTTGGAGGAACAGAATTCAGGCCTCTGGTGTTTCTAGTCACGTAAAACTATATTTGAATAATACGTATTTGGATGCTATGACAACGCTTGTCAACAGGGAGAGTGAGTGTTGTGGAGATAGTTAAGTCTGCATCTGTGGGTTATTTCAAAGCACAGAAAGACCATAATATACAGGTCATCAACCTTCTCTTTAGTGACTGAGAAAGGCCTCTGCAATCTCATGAAGTCCATTCTCCCCCTGTGCCAGGCAGGAAGCCTCTCCCATCTCTGTGACTGGGACGGATCCCTCTGGAGCAATCCGGCAGCCAGGGCACAGGGAAGCACCATGCGCCAGTGCCGGCGCTGGTCAACGCAGCGTCAATGGCCGCTGGCTGAGCTGGCGGTGGCAGAGCCAGTTGTTTGCTGGGTCTGAGGATTAATCCTCATCTGAGATTCAGGGTCATTTCAAACACCTCAGAAAACTTTTTCATGCAGTCTACAAACTCAGGCAAACAACTTCTTGCATCCCAAAGGGCACAGGATTGCAGAGACTGTAGTCACAGGCTCCTTTTAGTTAGCCTGTAGTGTGGCCTGTAGTACCACACTTCCCTTGCCCTTGGATATAATTTGCTATTATCAATATTTCTACAAGTTTAGATACAATATTTCTTAAATACCTTGGAGAATAAGCATCTTGGAACAGCATGATCAATGCTTGCATTACGTTATTGCAGCGGGAGCACACTGTTACATGCGGCCCGGCTGATGGATGACTGCAGTCATTCAATCACTTTCTGTCATTCCTAATACATCAGGCTAAGCTCACGCATTAGACTCCAGAGGGTCCTGCAGCCCACATTTCCATCTCTGCTCTAACACCATGTAGTATATAATTATAGCACACTATATTTCAATTTAAATGATTTTTGATTTTAATGAAATCATTGCATCATTCACCTTGTAACATATCATGACCTCAAAAGAAGGGGTAGGGAATTTGTTCTAGTTGTGAAGATAAATCTTTTGTAGTCATTTTATGATTGTATGGTACGATGCTGCCATTGTTGTGTGGCCTATACAGTTGCTTGCTCCCACATCCCCTCTGTTTCTGTGTCCTCCTGGGCTTTGTTTAGTAAAATAAAAGAAGACAAGCTCTACTAGTCAAATGAAAGGTTCTTTGTCTCTATACCCATCCTAGTGGCCCTTGACTGCAACTGTTCCAATGGGAATTCTGTTTTCCTGGACACTGGCAACCAGATGTATATGTAGCTTTCCAGATACGGTGTCCTCCAGTGCCTCTCATTACTACTTCCTCTGCTAACAGCAAAGTGCTTCTGAAACCTGCTGGTGGCTTCCTCGCCCTTCTCAGTTTAGACTAAATATGTCCCAAGATTTAGGAGAAACACGATTAGTTTCTAATTACAGAAATTTTGATTTCATACTGCTGCAGCTCTTTCCATTTGTATTACTTAAAGTCACTGTGTTGTTTGGTTCTATTTCAAGTCTATATGATATTCCAGTTCTGTTTTGATTG
>JANZLQ010000050.1:6224283-6262422 GCA_026212715.1 Elanus axillaris | reverse complement strand
GTGTCCACTTGGACATCGAGCTGTTGACTGCAACTCTTTGAGTGCGAACATCCAGCCAATTCTTTATCCACCAAGTGATACATATACATGAAGTTCTATGCTCCTTCAAAATGCCAACAAGTTTAGGACCAGCAGATCAGAGAAATCAATGACTTTCTTTTGCTATCCTGCTCTCTTTAAAATTCAAAGAATATCAAGCAAATGCAAGACCATAATACCGATGCTGTAAAAAGACCATAATGCCAAAAACATTCAAGACTTGAAGATGCAAACACTATTAAATGCAGATTTTTTAATACAGCTATATTTTTTTGAATAAAGCCTCAGATATTCCGGTTCTCCTAAAACTGCTGTAAAGCTTGGTGAAAACACTTTTGAATTGTTCTCAAACTCCCTGAAATTTCTGTAGTTTTCTGTAGTTAGCTTAATCCCAATCATCTCATGTGATAGAAATAAAAACCCCAACAACTAAAAACACAATAACAATCCACCACCAAACAAACATGAATCTTCAAGCACACGTGATAGGCACATTTTTCTAAGTCAAGAATTTAGCAACATATTCACTCTGCAATAGAGAAGGCATTTTGAAAGCAGTTGCTTCTGAAAGCAGCTGGTGTTTGAACAATTAAGTTTAGGAAGTTGCACTACAAATCAATTTCTTTCTCTTCCATGCAGTTCCTACATCTACAGGAAGGAACTCCAACTAGGTCCACCTCAGCATTTTAAGCCTCTGTTCTTTATCCTCTTGATCCTTCTCTTTACCCTCTAAGGAAAAATATCATGATCAGAAATGAAGGAATGCAGTAAATGAAGTGGATAAACATGTTGGGGAATAAAAAAACACATAATAAGAGAGTTCTTTGACACAATGTGGGCTAAATACTGTCCTCACTTGCCAGTCTTCTTAACCAGCACTGGCCCGTCAATAAGTCCCAGGATCCATCTCTGCACTTTGTTTCACCCATGTTAATCCATGATGCGCTCAGCATGGACCAGTCCCAACCTCTGAATTCTCATCAGAACTGGGACTGATGACTTTACTGAAACACTGTCATCAGTTTAAGCATTTAATGTTGCAGGAGTTTACATCTCAATAAAATAGAAGCTTCTGTAACATCTTAGGACAGGAATTAAGGCTTTTGGAAAAATAAATCACCTTTGTTTCTACCAACATAATTAATTTAACCCTCATTATGGATGTCTCTTCTCCCCTTCCTCTCTTACTACCCTTACCTAGCCCATTTCACATGAACTGAACCATGTGAAAAAACAAATTGTTTCTGTGGCTATATACTAAACAAAGGACAGATTTCTGGAGGGACTGAGGGTAAAGATAAATTGTATTTTGTGATTTTGCCTCAAAAAGCTGATAATCAGTAGTGCTTACGGGGAAAAGAATTACCCCAGCTGGTATCCATCTAAAAAGAGCAATTCTAAATTACTCTCTGCAGAACAAATTGATCAATTTTCTTCAGATTTTCAGGATAGTTTTAATTCACTTGAAAAGTTCATCTGAAAAAATAATTATGATAAAAAGAATCTCCAGAGGTTAAAAAAAAAGAAAAAAAACCGATAAAAAACGGGCTAGTAATGAAACACTTATTGAAGCCTCAATTAAGAGGAGATATTTGATCACTCTGTAATCATTGCCTTGAATTAAATGTCTCAAGTACAATAAGTAAAATATAATGAATGGTACCATTCAAAGCAATAGAATGGAACAACCTACCATCTTTTTGGCTTATTCTCGGTTCCTCCAGATCTCCTTTTGTAAATACCATTAAAACTGCATATTTATATTGCTTGGAGGTAACCTCTTCCCATGAGCTCAATCACATGAACAATAGAAGTAGCAATTGCTAACATACTTCTTGGATTAAGAATCTCCTACGGGTTCAACATTTGTATATGCAGAGTAACAAGATCTCGGAAGCTTTGAATAATTAGGCTTCCTGCAAGGAAAATGAGAGCACTTTCCTTCACATCAGGGTAACCTTGAAGGAAATCTGTTGAAGTTACTTTTTCACTAACATAAACAAGAAGGAGAAATCAGGGAGATGAAGGGGAAAAAGGAAATTTCATAGGGCAACACTGTAAAGGCAACAAAGTAAAAATGGACGTTGTTAAGCAGTATGCAGATGACATGAAACAGTGAGATAAAATTAAAGAAACAGAGAAAAAAAAGTGTCTTAATTTTCATTTTTACAGCCTATAAACTTCAGACACCCTTGTATTCAGGGGATAGAGTACATACATGTGTAAGTAAGTTTTCAAATCCTTATTCTGGGTTCTTGTCTTGCAGAAAGTTTAATACTAGGGTTTGGGGCTTTTTTTGACAAATACAGTAGCAATACCCTGGTGGATTATTAAGGAAACAGAAACAATGTTGAAAGCTGTTTCATTAGCAGGTTACTTCATTGTAAATTAAAAGGCCTGCAGGCAAGCACATATGGCATATCAGGTATGGGACAGAGACATCAAAAGCCTGAAGCAAGTTTCTGACAAGTACTGAGGCAAAATCCAGAAAATTAAATGCAGGATGTTCCCATATATTCAAAATATCATTCAATTTCTAAAGTCTCTATTATCTGTATAACATGGAAAACAAATAATAGGGAATAGTTTGGTTTGTGTTACTCTTTAATGTAATACCAAACAAACAAAATAACAACAAAAGAAGAAAAAAAAAAGGAAAAAAAAAAGGAGAAAAGGAAAAGAAAGAAAGAAAAAGAAGACAACAAAGAAAAGCATCTCTTAACTGCCAGTGTAGTAGTGGGGTTCTGGTTTTGCTGTACAGTTGGTTTTATTTTAACCAAATTTGCTAAATTCTGCTGCTTTCAGAGATAGAAAACTATCTGTTTCCAACGGGGTATCTTTCATCAGGCTGAGTCTTTACTTTTTACAGCATAAAACCCAACCAAACAGAAAGCTCTAACTTAACAGTCATAAAGGTCATCAGGAAAACCAAACCAACCCAACCAAGCAACCCCCCAAACACAGAAATGGGAAACATGACTTCTCAGGACTCTTACCAGCTTCCTCCTGGCCAAGGCAAAGGATTATATTCCCCAAGTATCAAAGGAAGTTAAAGGTCTTCATGGACTTGTCGGCCCTTCTGATTACACAGATCCCATTGAAACTTAAATCTCTGAGCTGTGTCCTCGTCACGGGTTCCTGAGCTCACGGTGCCTGTGAAAGCGCTGACTGGAATAGCTGAAACCTGGAAGAAAGCGGCAGCAACCCCGGAGTGCCTGCGCGCTCCATTTCCCAGGAGAGAACTGGGTGACTCGGGTCATTCTGAAAAGTTTTTTCTCCATCATTAAGAAAGTTACCCCAGAAATCGCCTCCTAGAGCCCAAAACAGAGCTGAGACTCCCGCAGAAGCCAGAGGCTGCTCTGCAACTCCTGCGTTAATACCTGAAGGATCTTTCACTAAGCTTATGCCATGCTGAACCCAAATATGATGTGACAAATGGGCAAAGAAATTCATACTGTAATTAGACCAGTTAAGCAATTTTTATAATTGCTTATAGCTCACCGATTGTTTATTCACTCCTCTGCCAGCTTAAAAGTATTAACAGTTTAAATGGAGAGAAGTGCAAATGAAAGTTAAATCAATTACTGATAAAATACACTAAAAATGACACAGGACTAAGTCTAGACAGACATGCTAACAACTATGCATTAATTATCTTCATAGGTTTTGGTAGCACTTAATCTTTTTGACATTATTTAAATTAGAGAGCAATGTGTTGCATTACTGGACCTGCAGGAGGTAGGATATCTCTAAACAGGGGGGAGCCTGAATTGCAAGTTAGTGGGCTATGCCTTATTTAGCACATTTTTTAATGCCACATGTTGCTCACACTGAACTTCAAACATTACGCTTAGCAGACTCCCACATTTGAATTGCATGGGCGGAATTCTTCGCTGTGATAGCTCCACTCAGGCTTATGAAAAAATAAGGGGCCTAGGGGGGTTATAGGCAGTAACTCAGCAGAATGTTCAAGTTACCAGCCTGGATTTAATATTAGGGTAGAAATCCATCAACTGAACTGTGAGGGCAGAACATTATATACATCTAAGGCACACAGCAGTTAAGTGCAACCCCTGGCAAGGATACTGCAAGAAGAACTGTCCGGGGATTATTCAGCAATACGTCTGAAAGGGCATTAAAAGCTTTAGTCAGGGAGACACCATCTCCAATGCAAACCTACGCCCGTCCTTGGAATAACAGCAACAGGGCATTATACCACCTTTTCTGACTCACCCTCTCAATACGCACAGGGACACGATTTCAGCTTGGATTTTTAATTATGTTTGTTTTCAAAGTGACAGGTTTGAGGAGGAATAAGGGATCTCTTCGCAGCCTGCCTCCAGAGGAAAAAACTGATTTACATTCATAAATGCTAAACATGGTCAAACCTTTGCTGACTTCCCAAGTGGACGCTGTTCATGTGCCTCCACCTTCAGCTGGCACTCAGCACCTTGAAGAACCTTGTGCTCTTCTGAGACAACGGGCAGCTTTCCTTTTTCCTTTGCACCAGGTACACGGAAGAATTAAATGCATAACGAGATACATGGGGTTTGCTTTGGAGGAAAAGTTTCCCTTGTGGAATTCTTGAAAGAAAAATCTCCGGTTCTTTTTCCATCACTTTAGTATTCCTATAAGATAGCAGCACAGATGCTGTTTCTAGAAAATACATATTCTCACAGGCAAGAACTCAGTAGATTGGCAGGGATGACTCTTTCTTGTGTTGGATGGATCCGGGAAGCAAAGTATTTAATGCGGATTCTACTAATGTTTTCTGGAACAGCTGTTTCTAAAAAATAACACAAAAATTGATGAAAGTATATCAGCTTTCTTGTGAGTGCCATCAAAAATTCCTTTGAGGCAAAGCACAACAGATCAATTCTCAGAGGGCTTTTTGCACTAGCAGAACGCAAAATCTCTGCTTCACAAAATTATTTTTCAAGACAAAAATAGAAAAACAAACCACCACACACACTCTTCAAATTTTAACAACATAATAAAGTCAGAAAGGCTCAATATATAACCTTTTTGCATACAGATGGCAATTTTTTTTCTCAGACATAAGGTGATATGTACCATATACATTAGCATGGTATAATACTGCTATACAATTGTATTTCAGACACATATTCGGATGTGTTTGTAGATGTTGGGGGGAGTGGTATATATATGTATGTAGGATACTGTGATATAATCTGAATAATAGTATTTTGCTGCTCTCTAATTTCTTCCAATTACGTTATTGCTATTGCTTTAAGATACAACTCTTTTCTTATTTTTTTGTGATCCTTGAATATATGATTTTCACATATACTGATAAACTGGAAAAATGCATACATAGATGGGGGTTTTACAACTGTTTCTTTCTTTCCCAATTTGCTAGCTCCTATCCCAGTAAACTCACTAAAGTATACAGCACACATAATGTTGGTAAGGAGACGAAATGCAGGAAAATCAAATCTCTCTCCCCTTCCACAATAACCAGGTTCCCCACATAGGAAGGTTGAGATACCAGGCCTGGATCTGGTCCCTTTCTGTGCTGTCACTCAAAACAGTATGCTGATTTTTTTTTTTTTTTTTTTTTACTTTTTCCAGAGACTAAATTAATAAAACGCACTCTAATTTCACCTTAATTCAAGCGTTAGCTAGTTAAGCAAGTAGTTCAACAGAATGGAAATTTATCTAAATGTTTTTGGGAGAATGTTGTTTTATAATTGTCTCATACAAATATTTCCTTTGCTCTCTCTTGAGATAGGCACCAGCACCTCCGTTAATCTCCATTCTTGTCTCCATTTCATGTCTGTCCTTGCATTAAAAGCCCTCTCTAATTTGGGAAAAGAGCATAAACAACCAAATAAATAGATATGAACAAAAAAATAAAAAAAATACCCCTGGATAGGAAAGTAAGTCATAAGCATCCAAACTAGTGAGCAAAAAGCAGGAAAAAGGAGAGAACCACTAAAGAGAAATAACTCTTAGAAGGTGAGCTAGGAGCAAAATAATATTGTCTTTGCCTGCAGGACTGAGGTCACCACCACGGCACGCGCCTCGAGGTCCTTCCCTGCCTTCTTTCTTCCTGCTCCCGAGGGAGGTTTGTGGGGATATTCCTGCAAGGTGCTGACAAAGAGGTGTCCCAAATTTTTGTGGGTTCACAAGGGTGTGCAAAGGAGAGGAGATGTGATGAAGTCCGGCCTCTGAATGAGATTCCAGAGGAGACAGGAGAGGAGTTGCAACCTGGGCAAATACGGAGAGACATGAGTCAAGCTCTTCTTCTTATAGCAGCATATAACGCCAGCTCAGAATAAAAGACCAGCTAGATAGCTGGGCAATCCTACCATCTTTGGTTGCAGGTAAAAAAGAAAGCTAGATACCCAAAATGGAAATAAATAGTTGCTCCTGCACTGTAAAGCAATATAGTAGAGGAGATGCAAAAATCTGTAAGCATGATGGAAGGAAGAACATTTTTCCACAACCACAATGTAAATATACAAACCTGCCAGTGTTTGATTCCATAATCCAATGCCAGAAAATTCTGTTTTCACCATTTTTTCTCTCCTATCATGGAAGAAATTAGTATTTTTAGCTTTCAAATTATTCTTAGAATGACTAAACTAATATTTTGTTAAACTTTATGGATTCTCTCTCTATACAGCTATCCAGCAAGCAAAACATTTTGTGTGTCCCAAAAGATTACTTCTTCACAAAAAAAGAGAAGAAAAATGTTATATTCCACGTTAACCTTAAAAATATTTCAGGTTGCTATTGGACTTTAAAAGCTCTTTCTTGCTCTTCTCTCTTACAGACTCTTTGCACCTCTAGTAGAAAGCAAAAAACCCACCTCACCAACAAAACTCAAATGCTGTTTCATGTATTAGAGATGACTGAAACTGATTGAATTTTTTTAAAACTTCTTGACTTAAAAATCTAAAATAAACATTAAAAAGAATGCTGTATCCCCTCAGCTCAGTTCAGTTTGAATCTCAGTCACCGTTTTCCTTTGATAGTCTTTGTAAGTTGCAGGCAGAGCCTCAAGCAAAGACAATTCCAAAAAAATGCTGGAAGGATGCATTTTTCATGCCAATAAGCAAGGGAGAAATTTAAACTCATGAGTCTGCATGCAAGAAATATAATCATACTTTAAAAAAAAAAAGTTAAAATACAGAATATTTTAATATAGTGTTAGATATAATTTCAAGGTAATAATAGTTAAAAATAGCATTACTATCTTCTATACTGCATATGGAAATAAATATTATTTAATATTCTTAAATGTGTAATGTAAATTTCTATCACTGTTGTATCATGATGCTACTTTGTAAAGCACTTCAGGATTTTTTTCCCCATCACAGAAAACTGCAGGGGTTTTCTATTCAAAATCTGACCCAGCTCAGCCTTGTTTAATTCATAAGTTCTCAACAGTTAGCGTTAGTTGCTTATCTCAGAAAAGGATAAGCAAATATTTGAAAACAAACAACAATTCTACATTAATACATTGGTATGATTGAACACCTTGAAATGCTAATAACATGGAAATGCTAAAGATTTTAAGTCCCAAGGGCAACTTTAACATGCATGTATTATATATACATAGTATTGTATTTTCCTGAATATATTTTCTACTTAAAACCATAAGAGGAAGGAAAAGCTTTGTGGCCTTTTCTTCTGTTGTTGGCAAGAAGCCCTCCTAAAAAGATAAAGATTAATATTTCAGATTGTGCACACAAATCACAGAACATAACATTTTAAAAGCCTGATTCACATTTCACTGGTGCTTTGTAAGATTTATCCAGCCAATTAAAAAAAAATACTAATGGTACTGACAGCCTTTCAGAAATTCTCAAAGAAATCTGTTCACCCATGGAGTCTGTAGGTCTTACTAAACAGAAATCTGAAGTGATGCCAACAGGAAAATAATCCCTTGAGCCTTAGAAATGCTTAGGGTTTGGCTTGAATTTCAAGTCAGTTTCCTTCCCATCTTCCTTATTTATTTCTTGCCTACCTTTCCGCTTTCTTCCTTCCTTCCTTCCTTCCCCCCATGCTCCTTCCTCTGTCCATTCTTCCTTCTTTCCCTCTCTCTTTCCTACCTTTCTTCCTTTCCTCCCTCCCTCCTTCCTTCCATTTTTCTTTAGTTAAGTACCTATATAAGCAAAGAACCAAATTTTCTCTTGCCTTCCTCCATTTTTTATACCAATTCCATTGTGCTCCATTTATTGTATGCCATTATAAATTATAATAACTACACAGCTTTGCATTTTTGGCACTGGAGATGCCACAGCTACAAATGACTGACAAATACTCAAAGACATGCAAACCTGGAGCTTGATAAAACTGGTTTTAGGATCAACAAAGAGAATGAAGAAATAGTATCTAACATACATAAAGGTGACCATATATTGTAAATATGAATGTAATGCGGAGCTGCAGACCAATGAAGAAAGAGAAAAGTGTAAATGCATGTTAACAAACATATCAAAATGATCCAGAGCGGATCCTAGAGTGAGGAATAAGAAACCATCAACATGAACATCATATTCCTCCTGGCAAAGGACTCAGATGCTGACAATTCGCTGCTAACATTGGTGCCCACCACCAGCACCAGAGTGAAGCCACTGACCTCAGGACCCAGAAGAGCAGGGGAAGGGTTAATATAACTGCAAGAAATGGGGTAGGAATTAAGTGTGCATATAACTGAATTAAACCACATTATTCTTTTTTCTTTTCCTATAAGAACCACATTTGGACTAATAACGATTAGACTCTTAAAATATTAGTTATACTACCAATAAATTCTTGTGTTTACATATATATGTAAGGTGTGCTTTCTCTGCCTGTTAACAAGATTTGAACATAACATGCAAAATAGCTTGTAGTCAATTTAAAATATAGGGCTAAGTATCTGCAATATTTTTAATGACAGCTTGTAGGAAAACATTAAAATAAAGGACCAATGAAGAACCTAATTTAAATAAGCAATTTCTTCTTTTGAATGTTTGCTATCTGAACTGAAGTGAGGAAATAGCGACTAGACTGAATTGTGATTACAAGCTTATGGTATCTCCAAATTTATTTTGTTGTTTTTGCAATGTGTTTGGATAATAGGGACCTGAACAACAGAGAAATACTCAGGAAAGGATGCTTGTGCATTGTCAGTACTCACTGTGATAGCATTTACCCAGCAAGAGGGAAGCATATCCCTTGGTCCTTTCTACCTAGAGATAGGGTTGCCTTATCTCCACACCTTGCCTCACAGCTCGCTCAGGTCTAACATTCATCCATCTCTGAGAATGCAAGTCTATGAACACAGTTCCCTTTCTTTTGCAGACATGTATAGAAAGCATAGAAGGAGTCATCCTCCCAATACCTTTAAAGGATCAAATTTGCCCTTGTGGTAATCCCGAGGTATTTTGGGTAAGGTATGCAATAGCAGATTTCACCTTTCTTTTTTGCTTGACAAACACATCTATTGGCGTGCTTTCACTTCTGAAATCCAAATTAACTCAACTTCATCAAATATATTAGGAATTCTGAGTGCAGCCTCTTGCATCCAGCAAAATCATCCTGAAGGCCAAACCACTAAATGACGACATAAACGCATTTGCGGAGATTTTACAGATCAAAGACTTGCATGGAAGAAGTCCCCCAAGTTTTAATTTTCCAGTTTCATTTGTCTTTCCAAGTAAATATTATGTGTGCTGAGGACTTGCTTTCCAGGGAGTACATCTGCCTGCCACTACATGGGAAGTAGTGAATGGATTTCTTGTTTTGCTTTTCTTTGCTTGTGCAGCTTTGGTTGACCTTTTTTGCTTGACTGGTCAAAAGAGGTCATTATCCCGCTGTGTCCAGCGCTGGTGCGGCCTCCCCTTGGGCACGGTGTGCAGTGCTGGGCCCCGCCATCTCAGAAGGACCTGAAGGGCCTTGAGCGCCTCCAGAGGAGGGCACCCAAGCCGGTGAGAGGGCTGAAGACATGTCCTCTGGGGAGCGGCCGAGGACTTTGGCCTTGTCCAGTCTGGAGAGAAGGAGGCTGAGGGGCGACCTCGTTGCTCTCTGCAGCTTCCTGAGGAGGGGACGTGGAGAGGGAGGTGCTGAGCTCTTCTCCCTGGTAGGACGCGTGGGAATGGTTCAAAGCTGTGCCGGGGGGGGGTTAGGCTGGACATTAGGAAGCATTTCTTTACCGAGAGGGTGGTCAAAGACTGGAAGAGGCTTCCTAGAGCGGTGGTCGATGCCCCCGGCCTGTCAGTGTTAAAGAGGCTTTTGGACAAAGCCTTTGACAACGTGCTTGAACTTTTGGTCAGTCCTGAAGTGGTCCGGCAGTTGGACTGGATGATCGTTGTAGGTTCCTTCCAACTGAAATATCCTACTCTATCCTACGCTGTCCTATCGTAACTTAAACACAGCGTTAAGCACTGTTTCACTATCAACTATTAGATGACCACCAGACCACCTAAATCATCCTTTCCTATCTTTCTGCATTTATACCAATATTAAATAATATACACATTTATGGTATTAAACAAGGTTTAATGGAACTTGCCAGTTGTGCAAGTTATTTGTAGGTCTTTCTATTACTGTGTTTATAATCAGTTTGTAAAAACTGATCCGCATAAAACATTCATGCTACTGATAATCTTAAAAAGGAAAACAAGCCTAGATTTTGTGAAGTTTTTCTAGAGAAAATCCACTTGTTTAGGCACCACTCATCTCAAGAGATCACCACTCGTGTCGAGGGAGAAAGAAGAACAGCTCAATGGTTTGCAACCAGAATTAGGGTTAGGACCTTTCCATATTTATCCTTAGTGACCTTCAGTGAGTCCCTTCTGCATAAATCTGTCTGTCTTCACTGCCCAGGTATAAAATGTGAAGAGGAATGGTTGGGAATACTGGTATATAGCAAATATCATAGATGTATACTTAAGATCAGGAGACATTCTAGTATTATGATGAAAAGGTCATAAATTAACATTTTCTGACATTCTCAACTACAGCAAGGGCAATCATGTATCATCTTATTTTGGCTTATTTTCAAGTGACTAATTTATGGTTTTACTTCTTCACAGAGACCTCTGAAGTTGTCTGTGTATGTAGTTGCTGAAATAAATATTTTATGTAGTTAATGGAAGTAGCTGAGTTTTCTCTTACTCAGGGAATAGGGAGAAATTATGAAAAATGAAAGCATCTTGTGTGATCTATCACAGTCAAGCAAGAAAACTTAAACAGCACTACAAAGAAAGCACTTGAAAGTAAACTATGATCAATAAGTGATTACAAAGAAGTGTGTGGGATAAATGTGAATATTAACTATCCCACAAGAAATTATAGTTTCCTCATGAGAAGGAAAAGACACTGTATTGATATTCTGAAATACAAATTTTAAAATTAGCATCATCT
Organism: Elanus axillaris; assembly: GCA_026212715.1. Taxonomy (NCBI): domain Eukaryota; kingdom Metazoa; phylum Chordata; class Aves; order Accipitriformes; family Accipitridae; genus Elanus; species Elanus axillaris. Next base: position 6,251,001 of record JANZLQ010000050.1, on the reverse strand, counting down.
GATCATCCTTTTATTGTCACCATGACCTTTGGACTAGCCAGGTATATCTCACCTGTTGGGTATTACTGTATTACAATACAGTGAAGATGTACTACAGGTTTGTATGGTACAGCCAGACAGAGCAGCAGAAACTAGCTTCTAGTTTAATTTCCATCAATATCCATATTATGCTACCAAGCTGTTAGCGCAGAAATGTTGTCCAGCACCAATTAAACATTATTTGTTTTTCTTATGTGTTTTGAGATACAGAAGGGGAAAGACAGAATCCTAGTTTCCCCAGTAACTCATAAAACTATTTGACTTGATTTTTAACCACAGATATTACTGTGGGTTGAAAAGAGACCCTGGAACGTAAAGAGATTTTGCCCAGTTGCTGAAACCCTAGGGCTTTATCTCTAAAAGAACCATATTTCTAATGGCTTCTTTGAGAAAAAAAAAAAAGGAGGGGCTTGTCTCTAAAGCTTATCTAAATGATACAAGCTTTTATCAGTAAACTGTTGTGTGGCATTACTGTATTTTCAAGTGCTTCAGTCTAACCACAGAAGCACATTTGGCTGTTACAGTGTATGAAAATCAATAATTATGCACTTTCCATTTCTGTTGTGCACACTGACATTTTCAATACAGCTATGTTACACGCTGGGCTGTCATGAAGATGCTAGCATAAGAAAAGCAGATGGAGTTTTAGAGAAAGTCAGTGTGATTTCACAATGCATGGAACAAGGCCAGAGTTCTTTTGCTTAATATAAAACCTTGAACCAGTAAGCTAAGAAAGGGAGGAAGTCTAGATTAAAAAAACCCCACCCAAAACAAAAAAAAAAAAAACCAAAACCAAAACAACACAAAAACCTATTATGAATCTTATTTTTTTTGTCAATTCCTGTAAGTTTTAAATGTTTAAACTCCATTTAAAAATAAATTGTCTCACACTATCTTTGTACCTTGTTGACGAGCTTGTGCATCAGCTACTGGCAACAGAAAGAGAGAATCCTTCACCGTGTATCTCTTCATGTGTCCTGGGAGGTAATGGCTGGGATTAGGTCAGCACTTGTAAACATGAAATAAGGTTAAGAACATAAGAAAGCAGTCAGAACACAGATCCTTCTACTTTAGTATCCCATCTTCAGCCGCGGCCAAAAGCTGGTGCTCTGGGAAGGCCATAAGAACCAGTAGAGCCTGCTGGCTGATCCCAGCCTCCAACTCTTTGCAACTCAGGGAATTCCTGGGCAAAGTGTGATTCCTATGTAATCAATAATCTTTAATGCTGTCCATTCATGAACCTGACCAACCTGCACCTGAAGCTAAGCGAATCTGAACTATAAATGCACTGTCTTCACAAAGACTTCTACAGTACAGTTGCCTGTTGTGAAAATAATTGTTTCTTTTTCTGTGGTCCTAGGAAAATTACAAGAGAAATCAAGAGGAGATCACACGATCTCTGCAGCAGGCTTTGAAGGAGAACGTTATATATTAGCGGCAGGAGAAACACTGTTGGCTTTAAATACAACTAGAATTCTCTTACAAGTTTTCAGTTTATATGGATATAAGGTATGAAACAAACATATTGCTGAGCAATTAGAATGACTTTACAGAATCTTTGTGAAACAGAATCTGCATATACCCATTAACAACTGTATATAGCAAACAGCAACCCATTATAACTTGTGTCTGACTTGATGGCTGAAAGTTGCTGTTGCTTTTATAAAGTCATGAATTTTCTAAAATTCTCAAAATCTACTTTTTCAGTTTATCTTAATATATTCATGTTACTTCTTATGTGATACTTACAATTTTTACATGGAAAGTTAATAAACTCAAATTTAAATAAAAATGTGATATATACATTAAGATAAATTTGAGATGCATTGTTCTGTGTATTTCTATTATGTCATGTACATTCTAAAGTATTTTTTCCCAAAGGTAAACTATGAGACGTGTTAATTAAAGTCCACCTTTTGCTTTAGAAGAGAGCAATTAAGATGACTGAAAAAGAGAACAGACAACTGCCAACAAAAATTCTAAGTTGGTACACACTGACATTAGCATATTTTCCTTGGTTCTTATAAAAAAATCTGGAATACATAGAAACAATGCATACAGTGCTCCCATATATGTCTGGCATGCACTTCTTCAATGAAATTTTCCTGTAAGTCTTTTGTCCCTCTTTATTGTTAGCCGTGTTGCTGCTGGGCTGTTTGATGATGTCCTGCATCTTCACTCACTGTCTTTGTAGAATCTCCAGCAGCATATAAGGGACTTTGTCTGGTCCCAAATCCTGAGTTCACTTTCTTCTGTCTCTTTACTCTGAAATGAAATTTTTAAAAAAGTGTGACCACAACACTAAGCAGAAAAGCCAATTTAAGTTTAAAACAATGGCAGATCAAATTTCTTCTCAGAATAAAGTTTTACTAGGAGACAGTAGAATTTAGATGAGAAAATCTTTCAGTACTGTTAACTTTATAGAACACATTGGATACTTTTTCAACTGATTCCTTAATAAAGAAGAAAAAAATATAGGGTTTCAAAGAAATTACTTGGAATTGTCTTTCACTGAGAGAAACAGGCTACACTTGCTTGCTTCACTTTTGATGACTAGGAGCCATTATTTATTGATTGGCAGTTCTGAACCACGGTACTATTGCTATTCAAGGTACATTTAAAGTACTTATATATAACTCATGAGTCTTTATTGGAAGAAGGGAAAGTGGAGAATAGTGAAAAAGATCAAAGATATCTCAAACTCCTCATTTGACAGAATCCTAGCCACTAGTCCAGCGTAATATCTTCATATTCCATAAACAGCAATAGGGAGAGATTATTTACAAAAGCATAACCATCATAAAGATTAGCTTTGAAACGCAACCATGCTAAAAATATGTATTAGCTTTTATAAATATTGGTCTGATAAATCACATTCTGAACAACGATGTGCAGCAGAACAAGAACATCCACTCAATCTGGGCATCAGAAACAGGCTATTACACTCTCTGGAATTCAGAGCACAGTGAACAGACAGTAACCCTGCCCAAAACAACAGAGATTTATCAAGATTTAGGAGCTTAAGTACTGCCCAAAGTAGCTACACTGCAAACTGACCCAAGAAGACCGCATGTAAGAGTGAATAAATCCTGGCAGATCTAAACCATTTCTGTGTATTACTGCGTTTTCCTGGTTAATTGAAAATTTCCTGTGCTTTAAGCTTAGGGGCATACCTCTCCAGTTCTCTCCATCTCGTCTTTGCACTTCCATTGAAATCCTACCACAAGCCACAGTGCAGTTCCCGTGTTTCTTGTCTTTTTTATATATCTTGAACAAGTTTTCGGAAAAGGGAATTCACAAACCCCTTGGTTTTGTCCTGACTCTGGGACCCTGGAAGTCTTGTGAACAACGTCTGAACAACAAACATGTCAAGGAACCTGAGAGCTTTTACCAAACTGTGGAACATGGTGATCCCCAGTTACTTCTTCGTAGCTGTAACCCAGTTCCTGGCAGTGTGACTGGGTCAGTCATACCAGTATGCAGACACACCGAATCAAATCTGTCTACTATTTAGAAACTACTTTGTTCTTAGAAAAACCCAGCATCACATGTCAAAATCACACTGGGTTAGGGAAGCTGCCGACGTGCAAGAGCCTTTAAGCTAGCACAGCAATGTGATTGCTTACAGCACCACAGACCCCGTGATGCTCCTCTCTGCTGATGAACATGTCCACTAATCATTCCAGGTACAGGCTGATCGCCAAGCCCTGCGTCAATCTGAATCAATAACCTGGCAAATTCTTCACCCCACTGGACACACAAGATTAGGCTGATCAGAAACTTAGTTGTCACCACTGAATTGCACTGGAATTTTTTTGAAAAGATGGCTGTTTCTTTTTTAATTACCTTAATGATTTCCAATAATAACTTTGCCTTATTAAAAATTTTAGTTAAGTTCTATTAACAATTCCTTGTTATTAAAAATACTTGTGTGAATATATTCATGCAGTATCACTCCTAGTTCTTTCCTTTTCCATTCATTTTGCTAATCTAAAATACATTAATAGAAACTGAAAATAAAATCCCTAAACCTAGAAACTGAAGGAGTTTCAAATTAAATTTAAAGAAAATAAACTAAAAATACATCAAAAATATTAGCTATAACTGATGGCCATGGGCTTAAATTACCTCTTGCTCCCCTGGGAATACACATAGTACATTTTCAAGACAAATAAAGTTATTTGCTTCTAATATGCCTTCCTTAAACATTTTAGAAACACATAATCTGGTGTTTCTAGTTGGCATGTTGGTCTACCCAGCATCTCTCAAACAGTAAGAGAGTTTCATTCTGACTTCTATTTCATAACCAAATTAATGCAGTTACACATATCATGAGCTACTGCTAAAACCAGTACTTGAATACATAGAACAGTAAGCTTTGGATGTTTATTTATACAAAAGCATACACACTTGCCAGAAACCAACAGCATATAGACAATCTTATTTAAAGGACTAGTCCCAATCTGTAATGAATCACAAAACTTCAGGAGTGCCTATCGACAAGCTAACGAACAACAACTTCTTTTCATTTCCATGCTGGTTTACAACAGTCTCCAAACGCCTCCTGTAAGAAGCCCTGGGATCACTGCTTTATGGAAGGGAATTTTTGCCAGGCTATAACTGGAGTGTGTCACATGGATGTCAGAAGAGTTCGGCTCCATTGCTCTTCTCTGTTTGCAAGATATAATTCCTCTGAGTAGTTCTGCACTTTTGAGACTTAGTGTGTGTGTTCCATGTGATGGCAGTAATGAATAGCCTATTTAAATATGAACAATTATGGAGCTTGTGCCATAAAAAAACCTTGTGCCATAAAAAAATCTTTCCTGTTGGTAGTCTGCACCAGCCAACCTTGACAAGGCCTGGCAGGGAGGGAGGGATGGAGCAAGAAGTTGTTCTGGTGTGGCTCAGCCACACGATGGAGGGGCAGCAGGAGCCCCGTGGAATGGGAAATGTGTCCGCTTCCAAACAGAGCATGCCGAGGCTCCTCGGGGCAGGCAGGGAAGCAGTCAGCTGCACAAGTGCCCAGCCTGGTTGGGCAAAGGCCGTCAGCTCCGCAGCTCTCGCTCTTGCTTCGGCCGTCTCTTCGGCCAGCGCTGAGAGTGAGTCAAAACTCCTCTCTACGGGGAAGGACTACACAACCACATTCCAAATTATTGCCAGACAGGGAGCAAAACTGTGGAAAAACTCATAATAAAAGTAATATGCAACTGCTCTAGAAAAATAAGTAAATAAATAAATTTAGGGTACAAATGAATAAGCAAAGTAAAATGTATGGGCTTTGAACTCCAGATAAACGAGCAAAACATTTTAAAGCCCTTTTCCTAACAGCCTACAAACAGAAAATGCTATCAAAGTCAGCTAACAAAATCATGAAAATGCACAGGCATATAAAAAGGCAGCATAACATATGTCCACCAATATCTAGTACAACAGGAACATTAAGAAAGCCATTAAGATAGTGTCCCCATTGCGCCCAGGTATACAATAACATATGGTACTTTTCCTGCTTCACTGTGCCTTTCCTTGCTTTCTTTGTTTAGCATCACTAATTTAGAGCTCAATTAATATAGTTTGTGTGTGCAGTTCTCTGAAGAGTATTTTAAAATTCTTCATTGCTGCTTAAAATCAATCTTTTTTTTCAGTGCAAGTGCACAGTAAGTATTGCGTAAGGTAGGAGTTTTTCCAAACCTTAATTAAATGGAAGAGCTAGATAGAATTATTTTAAGGTAGCTACATATGATACTTAAATTATTATTCTTATTTAAGTCCTCACACAATTTGCTGTAACGATGCTACAGAGAGACATTACAAGGTTGTTGTTGGTTTTAATCAATGAAGACCTCCCAAGGACAGATGTGGATATCTTTCAGGAGTGTAGACTAGAGACAAAATAATAAGGGACTAATGTAGCAGTGTTAAAGAAAATACAACAAGAAATATGACTATGTACTGATAAATGTCCACCTGTAGATGTGGAGAAGAGAGGGAAACCAAGATGTCTGAAAGATTTTTCCTCTTCATGCACATTTATTCTCAAAAACCTAAAGAAGGTTAAGGAATCTCAGGATTCCCCAAAACAAGATGAAAATTATTTGTAAGACACATTGCCTCTCTTTTTGGTATTTACAGATTCCACTTGTCTCCTAGAAGAGATGAACTTTCCCACACTAGCTCAATCATACCAAGGTTCCTATTTGATTTCAAGACTCCTTATGGGGCGGGGGGGAAAGTTCTCTTCTCAGAGGAATATTGTTAGTTATTTTATCTGCTTTGCTAAAAGATTCATATACTGTTTCGTGAGTTTGATATAGAAAATGAAATTAGTGAAAATAAAAAAGCCCACCAACTTCTCAGATGCTTGCATCAGAAATGTTTAGATCAAATAACTGATTAGATCAGATAACTAATATCCTAATATTTAATTTTAAAATATAAAGGGTGAGAGCTCACTTAATAATAAAAAATAATAAAATCAGTCCAGATCCACTAAGATTTGCCATCTACTGTCTCACCCGTGACAGTGGCGCTATGCAGTATTATTTGAAAAATCATGCGTTATTTATTTCCAGGTGTGGATAGGGAAGGAAGGAATCTCAGGTATGAAACCAAATCAGAATGAAGAAAGGAAATCATTAAAAGCTTGAGTTAGTATCTTCACTGGTATAAACTATAGCTCAATTTTAGAAATTTATTAATGCCTAAAATAATTAATATTCTGAATGGAATTATAGGTTCCTGACCAAATTATAGTAACACAGATTTATGTCAGCTTCTGATTTAATTAAAACACATTTGCCATTTAGTGTTAGGGGACCGTTACAGACCACGAGAGAACATATGGATATTGAATTACATTTCATATCTTTACAAGGCAGAAATTGCTTAGACCCTGTGTAAACTCATCCACTATGCGATTCCAATCTCTAAAAATACTATATGGGCTCTCAAACAGTGTAACTTTTTCTCCAAATGTTGTGTTTCCTTTGAGAGCCACAAGAACCCAAATCATGTTTTTCTGTATTTCTCATACAATTATTTTTAATTCCTTGGAACTCATGCAAAAATATGCATTTTGATTTTCCTTAGAAGAAAAAGTTTGTGTTTTGCTGTATAATTATATCCCCTTTTAACTTCAAAATTCATCTCACAATGAATTTCCATAGTACATTTCTGGGTACAGTGTATTAGAATAGCTACCACTGAAACATTTGCTCCTGCAAACTAGAATCAACACTTAGCAACTGAATCATTGTAGTCGTACAGATCAGAACCTGAAATTATTTCTAAAGATGCATAGTTTGAGTAAGTCACCCACTTTAAGAAAGGCAGAGGTTGAACATTATGCAGTGGGTACCTAACAGAGAAGGACTCCTTGAAATACTCATTCATAACTTTAGGTGTTGTTAACAGTCAGGTTTTCCAAAAGAAGAATCATTCCCATTTATATCATAACAATTTCACTGTTCCGGCACATAATAAGAATTAAGATGACCTTTAAAAAAGGTCTGTTTTTTCTTGAATTGTTTTTCCTTAATTCTTATATAATCACACATTTTTTCTCAGTTGGCTTTGCCTAATAACATCTTTCTTCAATTCTAATATTTTAGAATCTGATCATGCCAGGTTATGGCATGGCCAAATAAAATCAGTTTTGTGAAGAAAATGCTTCCTTTCAACTACATGATGGAAGAAAAAATATATCCACTCTCCCCAACAAAATAGACACAATAAATAAATAATTTTGGCTTTTAGGGAACTGACAGTAACCTTCTGGCTTTTCTAGCTTTGATTTTTAGAATACTCTGAACCTACTGGAATGAACTAGAATATTCATATCATCTGTGTTTACAGTGAAAGAATGCAGAAAAAAAGTACACTTTTCACAACTTGCCTGAAAATGTTTTTTTTCTATGTCCGTCACTATTTATCAGTCTCATGTAATTCTGCCAATAAATATGTAATTCCTTTCATATTAAAATAATGGAACAGAAAATGTCCTTGTATTTGAATACAAAGCATACTTCAGTTCTTTTCCTATTGCTAAGCATACATTAAGGCTAAATACAAACTGGTTTTGCCATTATTCCCTGCAAATCATTGTGTTTGACATTCATATCACAAGCCTTCAAAATTTAAATACACTTAAACGTAAAAATTGAAAAAGAGATGTCAGAAATATTTAATAGTGATCAACACAGTACAATCAATACGGTGGGTTTTATGTATAGGGTCAGATTAAATTAGAGAAAAGAATAAAACAACCCACGAACTTTTAGCTAAATTACTTATTGTTAAAGAAAAGAATCTAAAGTCTACCTGGGAAAGTAGATACTGTAAGTGGCTATTTTAAGACTAATTAGACAGTATGAGACTTATTTGTATAACGTGGTTTAATATTTATTTACAAAGTACCTTATGACTTCTGAACACAGGAACAGTTCTTCTAGTCCCACAGAGAAGAAGATATCAGTGGTATATACACTCCTTTCTTTATTAAGAAGTGTGATTTGCATGGAAGGCTTTTTGTGGGTATTTTTTTTTTTTAATAGCTGAAAAAAAGGATAAGAAAGTACACTTGGCACAAGCTCTTTTCTCAGTCCTTTTTTATACATTAAGATTCACTTTCGACAGTAATATTTTCACCTACATAATCTCCAGGCCAATAAAAAGCATGATCATTTCCCTTCCCAGTAATTACATGGTTGCCAGCTTCAATTTAGCTCCATTTACCCTTTCAGAATTCTTAACTTTTAACAGTTGCTCAACATGCATCTTCATTACTTTCCTCTTACTTCTTCCAGGTATGAAAGGTATTCAGCTCTGTAGTATAGTAGACATTAACTTTCCTCCCTGCTCTCCCCTTACCCACTTCCTATTCTCCATCCAAATTTATCTTGAAACTAAGTGGGCTGTCTTCAGAGTCATGTCAGGTAGGTTCTTTGTTATGTAGTTTTTTTCACACTGAAACCATTACACTACCCTAATACTTAAACTGAAAATAAATTCTCTTCAAAACAAGGAGAAAACCCATGTACACTCAACAAAATAAACCATTTAGTTCCCGAAAAAAACTACGCATTATACTGCAGTATCATTCATTATTATGCCTCCTAGACATAGTCATTGAATGAAAATTATATGAGAGTTCTGGGAAGCACTGGAGAGGTCTGCCATACACCATGTTCTGCCTTGGACCATTGCCCAAAACACCGTTCGTCTTTGACAGCATTAAAGTCTGATATCTCTTGAACTGGCTGGAGTAGAAACAAATACCGTGCATCACTGCTGTGCTGTGATTACGAGCTTTGCAACAGTGAAAACATTTCTTTTAAAACGTCTAAGGCTGAGACAGAATGTGAATGTGCACATTACAATTACTTATTCTGCTCCCTTCCATTCCTCCCAGCTTCAAATTCTGACATGATAGTAGCTACTATCTCACAAGTCCTTAAAGGTAGCGTGCAGCTAGAAAATTATCTAACTGGAATTTTGAACCTCGGCTTTCAAGTATCACAAAGCACTAATCTTTAGCTCTGTGGTTTGTAAAGTTTTGACTGCAGAAATCATTTGGGAGATGAAGTGAAAAGCAACAAATGGTGATGGTAATCTGGTGATGTGAAGGTTTCATTATCTCAGTACCTACCATGTCCGATAAAATAGTACAAGTGCTCTCAGGACCAGTAAAATTATCTTAAGTATGCGAACAGCAGAAGGAAAGCACTGATCCCTAAATGGCAGTAAAGCAGACAAAGCCAAAAGCACACTAAGAGTAAAGCAGTTAAAGACAAGAGGTAAAACATGATCAGATAAGACATAGAGCACTCTTCCTTTTTTTCCTTGTCCATTTTTTATAACAATATTTTATTTATTTACCAACGTGTTAGAATAACAAATTGGTATTTGCCAAATACCAATTATAGTTCTGTTTTCATAATGGAAAAAAAATAATATGTGTTTTGTGAATTTTGGGGTAAGAAAAAATGCTTGAAGTTTTCCACATCTCAATCACATTCATAATGTACCTAATTCTCAATACAGTTCAGGACAAGTTGACCTATTATCTGTGAACTCCTTTGAAAAGTCTGATTTTAGTGTCTCTGTGACAGTGTGAGCACATAAGCTGGCCGTGTTTCTACTGTCTATTTTTGTGGTACTCCTCCAGCATTCAGAACCGTTGTATGAGGAATGTTTGAGGATACATTCCTGCTTAGTACTTTCAGGATGCTCTTATTGACCTGTTGCCCAGCAATTCAAATAATCCCTTCTGGAACCAGCCAATACATTCTGCCTGAGTAATCTCTTAAGGCAGATTCACAGCAAAGAAGTCCTCAATCATTTTTGTGATCCTTTGTAGACTCCCCCTGGTATGTCCATGTTTTTCTTATACTGTGGGCCCAGAACCGAGCCCAACATTCCTGATGTGGTCTCACTGGTGCTGAGTAGAGGGAAAGGACCATCTCCCTCAACCTGGTGGCCATGCTCAGCCTCATGTTGTTGGCCTTCATTGACTTGAGGATGCAAGGCTGACTCGTGGTCAGCTTGTTGTCCAACAGGACCCCTGGCTCCCTTTCTGCACAGCTGCTTTCGGCCAGTTGGCCCCAAGTCTGCCCTACTGCAAGGGGTAGTTCCTACCCAAGCACAGGATTTGGCATTTCCATTTGAATTTTATGAGAGTACTGTCTGCCCATTTCTCCATCTTCTTGAAGTCCCTCTGAATGAGAGCACAATTATCTGGTCTATTAATGACTCTTCCCTGTTTTGTATCATCTGCAAACTTGCCGAGGGTGCACTCTGTCCCATAATCCAGGTGATTAATGAAAGTAAACAGCACTAGCCCCAGTACTGACCCGTGGGGTACACCGCCAGTGACTGCCCTCCAGCCACACTTCATTTCACTAACCACAAACCTTTTAGCCCGGCAGTTCAGCTGATTTTCAGTCCACCTCACCGTTCATTTATTTAGTCTGTACTGCATCAGATTGTCTATGAGTATGTTATGAGGGACAGTGTTGAAAGTATTGCTAATGTCAAGATAAACAACATTCATTGCTCTCCCATAATCCACAAAGCTAGACATTTCATTGCAGAAGGCTGTCAAGCTGATCAGGCATAATTTCCCCTTTATAAATCTATGCTGACTGCTTACAATCATCTTCTCATCCTCAATATGTCTGGAAATGGTTCCTAGGATTAGCTGTTCCATCACCGTCCTGGGGATCGAGGTGAGGCTGACTGGCCTGTGGTTTCCTATACCCACCTTCCATCCCCTTCTGCAGAAAAGGCTGCACAGAATTCTGAGCCTACTTGCTGCCTCTGTTATTAGTGCTCTACCTGGCTTCAGTGCTACCAGTTCTCATATTTGGTCAGCAACAGTGCCATGCTCAGCTTATCCACTGCCCTCATGATTCTGTAAATCTCATTCATACCCCTCTCAGTTCTCTTCTGTTCAAGTGAAAGAGACCAAGACTCTTCCCTTGAAAAGCAACCTATCAATCTATTTGACCCATTCAGAAGCTGAAGCATATCCCACTGCGGTTTTATTGTGTATTTATGCTCAAAAGTAAAAAAAAAAAACCCAACAAAAAAACCAAAAAAGGCATTTATCTATTAAGATGGATATTAGCAGCTCAAATTATATGTAAATGTAATTGAGATTAATTTCATATCTTCTGCAATTTTTTTTATAAATTTCAGTGATAGAGAAAGCCTCATATCTTGCACATTCTTGCTTTCATTATCAATACAGAAAACTTGTATTTTCTCTTTTGTGTCTGGACAGATTAATTTTATTACTGTTGAGATTCTCCTTCTGTCTTTCACTTTTCAATTCCTTGGTTTTTCATATCTCTAAATCTTTTGTTACCTTCAAAGATCAAATCTGTCATACTATTCTTTAGATACCTGAAACCCTCTACTTTTCAAAAATATTGTTGCAATTAAAAAAAAGTTGTTTATCTTCCTATTTATTGCATCAAAAATTAATAGAATATTGGACTGACATGCTATGAAGCTCTTCTGTGACCAGAATCCAGCTTTTTGTTCTGTTGTTAAACCAGGCATAACTGATTCAATGTATTCTCTTTAGTTCCTGAAAATTATGAATCACAGCAGGGAATTTCAAGTGAGGATCATTCTATTGGGATCAGAGATAATGAAAGCAGGTTGAGAAAATTGTCTGCATGATAGATTTCTTAGATTTTAGGAACTTTTACGGGATTTTATAGAAGATACAGAATCCACATGTTTGTTAGAAAGTACATGACATCACCACAGAATATGTAGAAGTCAGAGGCACATGCGTTATCTTTGCTAAATTTAAGAAATACAAAGAGTGAAACCGAAAAAGCTATTCTTTTCATCATATGGTTCTGAACTCTGCTCATATATTGTGTTGTAGGTGCTGAATTTGAGCAATTTTGTGCCAGTATAATTCCATTAACTTCATAAACTGATACAAGAAGAGTATTAGGAATATTCACTGTGAGATTCTAGAAATGGATGGCCATGTCATTTTGGTAAAGTAAGCAGCTCATCTCTTTCAAGTTACATTAGATAGAAAACAGAGGGTAATATAATGATATAGGAAAATAAGACAGCTGTTTGTTACAAATACACGTATGTGTATGAGTTACTTTACCTCTGAATAAGATGTTGCATTTAATTATTCCTAAATTCTCCTAATGTGAGAAATATTCCCCCCCCCCCCCGCGAAAACTGTGAAAGAAGCACCACCGACAGCTCCACACCAATGTATCTTTAGCATCCATTATTTTCACAAAACTAACACAAATCCAGAGCATACATAAATCATTTCCATGGAACAACTTTTTTAGTGTTAGTAAGAATTCATAAGTTTTCTTAAGTCTTCCCTCCTTATAACCTAGAAATTTAGGAACAATACACAAATGATATGAATAATCTTGGCTCAACTTTTACTTTACAGTCTTTTAGTTTGGCACGGCTATGACTTGGGAATTTTTATGACAAGTGCCACTGTACTGGGAAGGGAAAGTAGTTCCTTAGTGGCAGTGTCATCTTCAGAGTGAAGCACTGGAAGTCCCTCCAAGAGGAATACATTTGCATTCTCCAAAAGATCTTAGGTCTGAGGGAAGAATATATGCCCAGAACATCCTTCCCCCCAACAGACTTCTTAGATTTGAACCGAAGAACTGTGAGAACCTTTGAATGCTACATCTTCTCTTTTCTACTCATTTTCTCAATTTTGGAGCATATCTTAGCTGAAGCTTGAAAACGATAATGAAAAAGTAACTTTGGCAAAAACTTTACAGGTAATAGTAAAGAAGCACAAGGTTATAAGCAGCACAAATGCTGACAGGCCCATGAATATCCTCCTGTTCATTTTTTGTAGATAAATATATATGTCTGTGTAAGGCACACCATAATGGATACAGAAAACAATACATTACTGTTTCTCTGTCTAGAAAGGTAGAAGAAAAAAAGTGCAGTATTTGGAGTTTGAAATAGGCTCAAGAAACAATTTCACACATCATCATTCAGGATCCCTGAAGGATGGAGATGAATTGCAGTTGCTCACAGTGATACGGAAGAGAGTTATTCCTTGCCTGCTTCTAATTTGTCTTTCAAAAACAACAACAAAAAATCTAAACAACTTGCATGCACATTTACGAAACTTTTTTATTAAAACTGTGATCTTGAAAGATGTCAGGCATTTCTGAGCAGGAAGAGAGTATTTCAATTACTTGTGATTTACTAGACATGCCTGTACTGTAAAAATAAACTAAGAAGGCAAGAAGCAAAGATTATTTTTTCACTCCTGTGTATCTTGCCTTTTAAATGCTCTTTCTTTATTATCTTCCACTGTAAAATTTCACATACATATATATTATCACAGTTTTCCATGTATACTTCGCTATGTGGTTAGGGAAGTAACTGTATGCATACATCTGACTAAAATCCCATGTAAATCTATATAAAAATTTGGTGTGAGTTTTGGACAGGTAGCAAGCTGCCCAGTGGACAGCCAGGATTTAAAATTTTTCTATTGTTGTCTTCATGCAGCAAAAGAAGAATTTTAGAATGTTTTCTAACAAAAGAAAAGGAAACAAAAAGAACATAACTAGTAATCTTAAAGTGAAAATTTACAAAGAGAGAAGCTTTCTGGAATAATTATTTCCTATCAGTCTTTATGTAGCAGAATAGAACCACTCAAATTGGGGTGTTGCACAGAATTCAGAAAATGCTATCCAAAAAATGTAGTAATAAAACCTTGTGGTATAGAAAAATCACCAGTGTAATGGAATTCAGAACAGAAACTAATGAAGGTTGTAGAAATATCCCTATAAAGATGATAGTTTCAGGTAAGTGAAGTGACAGTGAGATCAATTCAGTGAGAAGTGATCATCAGACTGTCAATATTCAAAAAAGAAGAAAAGTCATTCAGGAATAGCTAACTTCTGATTAGTTAGAGACAAGTAGATTCTAAATAATCTGAAGGCAGGAACTGGAAGTAGAAAACTTCTGAATTATTCTGTTTATAAAACTAATTGGTTTTTTAGTTACCCCATTGTTTTTTCAGTGAGAACATGCTGCTCTCTTCCTTGAAAGCAAAAAAGTTGTTAATTATGCAGAATTTGAAAAGTGGTAAGATAATGCAACTACGCTATGGAACAGTGAAGAAAAAAAAAAGTCAACACTTAAAACAGAAATGGAGAACACAATAGTTATTATGCTACCATATTAATCCAATAAAATCTTGAATACTGAATACAATATTCACTGTACCTGAGAGGAAAACACACAAACCAGGAAAAGCTTTGCAGAACAACAAACATGTAAACAAATGTATGGGATGGCTTCCACAGGAGGGATGACTAAACAAACTTCAGGATGCATATGACAGAGTGAACAGGAACAGGTCACCATCTCTGACACTATGGAACATAGGGAGCATCGGATGACACCAGCAGAAGGCAGGTTTGATGCAAGAAAGAATAACTTTTAACGGAACACAATTAAGTCTTGAGAGCCCTTGTAGTAGGCTGTTACAAAAGCTTTACAGCGATCCAGAAAGCTATTGAACAAATTAATAGAAGAAGACTCAATATAAGGCTTAAAAGAAAGCATCTCTCCCTGAGGAGTCCTTGACCCTGATTTTCCTGGAGTCTGGCACTGTGCTCCTGGGACACGTATCTACCTGTCTGCTTTGCTCTTAGTCTTACACAAATCCGCTTCTGTGTACCACCAGAAACAGGATACCAGTTTAGATGGAACTTTGTCTGGTATTACTCTGTCAAAACCATTAAGCATTAATGAGCATAGAGAACCACATTTGAAATTAAGATTATTTTTTTTTCAGACCTCTTCTTAAGGTTGCATCAGAAGAACTGCAAGTGTGAAACACACTCTGCTGGGACTTGAAGGACTTTTGGCTTCAGCTGTTTTATCCTCCAGCTACATTTAAGACACATAGCCTTACTGACCGGGAGGAACTTCCAGACTTAGAAGCATGGATTTCTATTTTACATTACATCATTACCAATGTCTCAAAGTGCAGGAAAAGAGAGCACAAAGTTCAGACTTTTGTATTTCAGATTGTGAATTCGCTGTGTCCAGGAAAAGCCAGTGGTATTTTGTGTGTATTACGACATCAAGGATGAGAGGAAGTTACAGTTTCTCCTTTGAAAGACATCGGGCTATCTTCACCGTTCTATTTCCTTGCAATCAATGTTAATTTTCTTGTTAATTTGATGAATTTAAGGAATTCATATAATTCTAATAATTGTACTTCCTTTTTGAGATTGAATCTGGCCTAACAAAATGTCAGAATAACATCTCCCTATTTCTCACTTAAGAATTAAAATCCATTGGAACAGTACTGGACTCCAGCAAAGCTGCACCTTGTTAAAGTACGTACAACTGGAAGCATCACAACTCTCACAGCTTTGCTATATATCCTCCAGTTTCACACAACATAGCTCATTTGGCACAAATTTTGCAATATTGCTTCTCTAGCTCTATACTTTCCCATCGTCCCATCAGAAGATATTTCATTTTTCAGATCTTACCGAACCAGTTATAGTTGCAGCCTTTTTCCTTAAAAGGGGCCATGACACTAGAATATGGAAGTAGATCTTCTAGGTACTTATGAAAATAATTAATCATTCAAATGACAGTTTTCCATGACCTTCTGCAAAGTGCATTATTGCTTATAAATCCCAGCAGTTGGTCATACATCACTTTCTAATTAGTGTACCTCTTTCACGCTACTTTCCATATTCTCACTTTTTCGAGTGTGTCTCTGTTGCAACTGTATTAAGTACTTAATTATTCTGAATTCATATATTTTGCAACAAATAACAAGCTTTCTGGTAGTTCAGGTCTGGGTAGAAGTATTAATTTTTCATCTAGCTCTCAAACACAAAAGTTGTGCTTCTGAACAATTCCTATTTGTCTATTTAAAACTACAATGCAATAAAGAATATACGTTTATATTTATTAACTGGCTTCTTAAATTAAATAACAAGTCATCAAAACCTGATTTGTTTGTGTCAAATAAAAAGCTTGGCTTGAATTTTGAAAATTTGTACTTCTTCAAAATCTAAATATTGATCGTTGGATTTCCTCGTGTTTAGGCCAGTGATCACAAATAAAGAAGTTTCACTGAAAAGTAACTTTACTCCAGCTACTGCTGTGATGGGATGATACCACACCCCAGTGAGTTTTCTCGGACTGTGTTTTGTGAGAGTCGTCACAGAATTTTAATTGGTAATGATGGTCACTACAGATCTGTGATGATGCTTCAAAATTCTTCCACCTTTTTTTGTTTGCTGTTAATCTTTAAACATGCTTCCAGTGCGGGCAAGCAGACAAAATCAATTATTTAAAAGCATCTCAGAAGCTCCTTTCAAGAAAAATGAGTAACATACATTGATATTTTTTTGCAAGTGACAGTAAATGCAAATCACAGCAGGAGGCTTTCAAGTATGGAGGTGATGGATGACAAACATGTTACCCTAAAAAAAGTGTATGCAATGTAAGCTTTAACTTTTAGGAAATACTGTTAAAAGAAGCTATCTCATAAAAATGCTTCACATTACTATCTGAAAGCTAGAAAAAAGTGACTCTTCTGGTCTGCAGAATAAAATATAACTGAAATATGTGCTGAGAAGTGATAAGCACATCTAAAAGATTTAATTAAACCTCTCAGGAATAAAGGAAAGAGCTACTGACACAGAAACTGTCATGAGAAATTATCTGTTGAAGAATCTTTAAGAACCAGAAAATACACAGCTGACTACAAACAATGTTTTAAAACTCTTACTGAAGAAAATTAGCTAATCTGGGCCATGATACACATTTATAATGTTCAGTATAAGGTCATCCACTAATGCTGATACAGTCAGAAAAGTTGAAATTTGAAATGATTTGTAAAAAGAAGTGTTTCTTTTATAACTCGTATGCAACCAGTGAGGATCTGTAAAAAACTTTTCCATAAAATTACATTTCAAGATTGTAATATTTAGCATCGGCAGTAAAGCATTTGGCTGTTTCATTACCAGACTAGTAATTCTATTAATCATTCTACAAATGGCACTTGTGTTTAGTGACAGTACAATTTCAGGAAAGATCAACGACGCATTTTAAGAACAATCGTGGTGACACTCCACCATTTTCTGCATCCTATATTTAACAAAATCATCAAAGGTTAGCTTTAGAATAATACACTGGTTACCTCTACTTTACATAAAGAATTTATGTTTTTATGTCTACTTTACATTAAAAGAATTTAATCCCATTGAAAAAAATGGGTTATTACCATCAATAAGAAGCTTAAGGAAAAAAAACCCAAACACATATTGAATCTAATCATTTGTTGCCTTAAAAAATGTTAGCGATTTTACCAAATACTTCCTCCACTAGTAACCTAATCACTGCTAAATAATAAAGTGAAGTAGAAAGTATGCATCTTGTTCATGGAATTGTATGTCAGGTTTTTCCTTTTGGATCAGTTATAGAATAACGTCAAAATGCCTGTGCTTACTGAGGTGGATATTTAGTTCAGCTACAAAATACAAAAGAAGATGATGTTAAGAAAACATTCTTTGCTGATAAGTTGATAACAATATATATATATATATATATATATACACACACTATTGATATTGGAGATAATCAGCATAACATAAAAATATCCTCATATATTGAACTTACCCAAACCCATAAGAAGCAATGTGGATGATACTGTGAGCATTACTATATTGTCAGTCAAAATGAAAAAGAAGTAAAAAAGGACTTGGATTATTAGATAGCTAATTTTTTTTTTTCTATTATGGAAATGCTGACATTAAATCACTAGCATGAACGGCTTAGCAACTTTTGCAGCTTTAAAGAAACCGATGAAAACTGCATATAAGAGGGGCTAAGTGCAGAGAAGCAGGCTATAATTTCAACAGATCATTGATCAAAGACTATTGCTTGGCTTTCCAATCTAACGAGAGAGGGCAAATACAATTATAGAGCGTTCTATGCAACTCAAAAAGCATGGAAACTCTTTTTCTGTTATGTTCCCCTCAATCTTTGTAAGTAATCCACCCACCATCTCCTTACATTTCCTCCTGCATAGGTTCTATTAAGCATCAGAAAACTAAAAATTAGTGGCTTTTTTAAGAGATTGTGTGCATGCAAACAACACAGCAATGTCTTATGAAATGCCTGCTCAGAATCAGCCTGCAAAGAAGTTTTAGAAGTATCAAACAAAACCAGCTTGCACAAGTGTATTTCTCATTTTCAAAAAGCTGTAGGTGAAAGTAATCGAAAAGAATGGCAACTTAGCTCAGGCACTTTCTAATTAAATAAAGAGAATATAAAAAGAAGTAAAAAAGAAGCAAAATTTATCATTTCCTTTCCTTAGTTGATTTCTTACTTGAACTAAGGACCTGGGGAAATGTATTTTTCCATCTACATCTGACAGATAATTCCTCATAAACTCTATGAATGAAAACAAGTACTCAAGGTCTTAATAAATACGTCATGAGACGAATTTGTTGCTGATGTTAATTTAGAAAACAGATTCGATTTTGAGAATGAAGGATAAAGAAAATGTAATATATTTAATTATTAATTTAAATTTTCTGGAAGACCAATTCTAAAGCTACGGAGTAACAGTATTAGTATTTTCTTACATTGCAGAAGTTAAGAGCGGCAGGATGCTCTGCAGTTTCTCTTTGGCCTGAGATTTTTTATCTGGTAGAATAAGTATGCAAGATGTTGTCTTTACAAAACTACTATGTATCATTCAAAGTTCTTCTCCCACATTCATTTTACACAACATAACATAATCTTTGATGTTCATATAGTATCCTCGTGATTCCTGCCTGCCAACTTGGTAGGTCAAAAATGTGAACAGTTTAATCTCTAGATTAGAGGAAGAGTTGCTATGGTACTACAAGTTTAGAATCAATCAATCCCCATTAAGTAATTCACAGTTCTTTGAACTGTCACCCCCACTATGATAAATTAATATATGTATACCCATTCAAAATTTAAAATAAACTAAAATAGAAAATTAAATATCCTTTCAAGGTACTTAATATCCTCTCTGCAGTGGCAACAGCATCAAATGCAATTCTTCACACTGTTTTGCTAAGGGGAAAAAAAATCCTTTTTTAGAGCCAACTTTCAAATAAACTTTCCATGTTGAATTCTATACGAGCATAAACATTTAGCAGCGTTGATGAAGTTACAATGTGTTAATTTTTAGCCATAATTTACTACTCCTGCAGGAGATAATACTGTAGAATGCACAACAATCAGATTTTAACAGCTTGCAGGTTTTGTCAGTTCCAAATCTTAAGAGTATCTAATTTTATATTACTCAAAGATTTACCTCTTGCCATTACCTGAGTAGCAGGATCCGCTTAAATACATTTTTATTTTTAGCAGAAAGAGTTCTTTAAATAATCATTTCAATACTTATTCTAGAGATTTGTTGCTTAACGCTGCTGGTAAGCTAATCAACTATATAATTTTAATGAAACTTTTTTTCATTCTTCTGTGCGTGTGTAAATACCTAAAGAAATATGATCAAATCCTCACTGAATGCCTTTATCCAGTAAACACAAAACACAGAAAAGAAAGCAAACTCAGAATAATTAATATCTAAATATTTGCTGAAACTCAGTGTTTGACAAGTATTAGGGTAGGCAAGTTTTCAGTGAAAGAAGGTTAAACTAGATCAACTAAGACTACTGCCCTGTAAGTATTTGAATAATGCATTTTTCATATAGTCTGAAACCTGGAACCTTATTCCCAGATGCCAAATTTCATTTCAAGAAATTAAAATTTTATATATTCATCTCAAACTATTTTTCCATGGAGGTAACTCGTCTACTTCCAACAAAGAACTGAATTACACTGGATCGCAGATTCGTAAGATCATACATAGACTGGAGGTTAAGAGGTCCTTTAATACAGACAAAACATTTATTTTAATTCTTTCAATCCTATAGAATAAAAACTTAATTTTCTTCAGTAAAAAGTGGAGATATTGATCAGTTTCATCAGATTAGTCTTTCTGAAAAGTTAAGTTTGCTTTCTCCTCCTCCCCTGCTCTTGGGAGACATACTGTTACTGGCAAAAAGCAGGAGAAAGAGTTTGTCTCCACAGCCATTTTGGGCAGAGGGAAGTGACACAGAACTGCGGATTTTATCTTCCCCTCAGCACAGGGGAAAAAAAATGAAAAATTCAAATGGTGGGGCAAATGTGTTATGGAAAAGTAAGACTTATGGCTAGGCCGTCCTATTGCCTGTTGCTACAAAACCTAGAGAGGTGTATATGGTTTCAAAATTAAACATCTGAAAAATTACAGATTTGAGACCCCCAAGGTCTGGGTGTGGGTGTCAGGGGGAGCGTTGCAAACACAGAGCAGAACCCGCCCCAAAACACGGTGGCTTCCCGATGTCCTCCGCAGCTGGAAGGAGCAGTTGTCGGAAATACGGTATTACCTTGTGCGTCAGGATTGATGCATGCCAGGTACGCAGAGAAGCTACGAGGTGTTTTGCTGCAAAACTCTTTAACAAGTCTCCGATGAATGCGGGAAATTGATTTCTACAGGCTTCATCAGAATATTCAAGCTTCCGTGGGGAAGGCAAAAGGCATATACCTGACAGCAGAATAATCAATCAGCCTAATTTAAAGTCCCTACTCCAAAGCACTATGAGCAAAAAAGTTTAAACTTAAGAATTATTTTAACATAGGCAAATCAGCGCATGTTCCTGGAGGCTGCCAAACCCTTATAGCAGCTTTATACAGCTATATACACAGAGAGAGGCACGTACACCCATAGCTTCAGGCCATCCAGCACAACGTAATACTCTACCGTAGAAGTCTGCCAAACTTGGAAGCGGATGCCAGACAAAGGGTTTTAATTGTACTATTATTATTATATCCAGGTACAATGATTGCTATAACCATAAGCTATTTTTTAAGCAAACCACTATAAACCCAATGTCTTTTTCTGGACACAAGCAAGCCTAGGAGATTTTGAAAATGGAAGAGTCTACCTGGTAAGAGTCTGATCCATCCAACATTCTGAATATCAAGATTGGTCTCTCCTGTTGTCTACAAGCTGTTCGTGCATGCTAGCCGGCTGGAGCAGAGCTTTTCAACATTTATGGGTACAGTTTTACTGATGTCCACAGGGGAGGTGTGAAATTCTCTTTGTTACCAGGAGGATCTTTTCCAATCTACTAAACACAGAAATAAAGCTGTACTCATTGCACAGCTGTATTTTTCATTAATTTCAGAGAGCTGCAGGTTTCTTAATAGCCTCCATGGCCTCCTCTGGCTTAAAGTTTAAAGAGATTATGGGAGCTAAAATCTTGTCATCCTTCCCTTGTAACCTGCAGGAGAACAGGACATGAAGCTATGATACACGTCCCAGTGTGCAATAAACCCCACACTTACATCGTCACTGGTGAAATTAGAGTGGGAAGAACTGAGACAATTGCAATGTCGATTCAAGTATTTCAGAAGAGACTGATTGATTTTGAAGGGGAAAAAACAGCATTTTCCTGTTGAGCCAGTTCTAAAAGCAAATACACATTGTATCATACACTGAAATAATAATCTTCAGAAAAACCACATCTATATTTTGTATTATATTGTAATGTGCATTTGGGTACTGGTCTAATTAATTTGGTAATCTTTTAGTTTGGTTTAGTTCGTTTTCCATCTTTTCAGTCATTATCTAATACCTTTAAGTAAGTGGGAAATACGCTAGATGTATCGCTTGTGAAAAGGAATTTCAAACAACAACTGAGTCAGGATTTTGAAGTCCAAAACAGATGAGGCTGAAAAATGTGCTAATGCAAGCTCTGTAGTATTGATTTGTCAACTTGCTGTTCAACTTCTACTCCAAGTCAAAACCAGTTCGCTAAAATTGACAATTTGTATTTGAGGAAGAGCTGTGGGTGGTGCAAACGGTGTGGGAGAAAAAGTGTAGAATGGTTTGGTTTTCCTTTTTCCCTAAGTTTTTTTTGGTGGTAATTATGCTGTTGTAGCAACTGAAATGAACAAAACTCATGGAGTAGGTATCAGTTTAATTTCTTAATCTACAGAATAAACTATAGCACTAGTACTAGAGAAAAATATATAAAGCTGGAGGTATAAGAATCTTCCAGGAAAATTATCTGGAATTTTCCTCTACTATTTCGGGGTTTATTATACGATTGCTAAATATTTTTGAAAGGTGTCAGTTTATAGATCTCAGGATAGCAAGAACAGTATGCAGAAAAGTATGGACAGCTCTCTGGGCTGCCTGTACTCACTTTTGTATGTTCGTAACAGGCAAACATATGGCTTGCACTATAACAACATCACCTAAGAAACTCATTTCAATGTTGAAGACTTAATTAAGATTCTTAGGAATAATATCTAGGCAACTTAAGCCCTTCACCGATGTAGAATCTGGCATATAACTATTTATTCGTTGTTGACTGTAGTACATGGCGCACATAGTAAGTACTGAATTAACTAACAAAAGTGGATACAGACAGATTGCCAACACTTTGTATTTATTACACCCATCTTAGAGAGCTGTCATTAATAACAACGAGACATATGTAATTTTATATTTTTCTGAAATTTATAAAATTGATTATATTTTATACTTTTATAAAATTACATGTCTCATATTAGGTATTTTCCCATTATTTTTATATATATGAATTAAAAACATAAAATAATTTAAGCTCTATATTAAAATACCATCTCTCAGCTTTAACTCCAGCACCATGTCTATAGAAGTTATCATCAAATAGCATGGATTATACTGTTTCAGTTGATTTATCCAAAAGTAAATTTTAATCAGTTAAAAGAGGAAGGCTCTCGCTACGAGGGACAGTGGGTCCACCCCACCATTAACTCTATAACCTGCTGACTCTTTCTGGACTTATTTCCTTGTCGGACGGGCTGTATCGGTGCCAAACCTGGCACCACCGGGCGCCGGAGGAGGAAGGACACGCCGGCACGGGCAGGGTACGGGGCCAGAGCTGCAGCCCTCAGAGTCTGCAAGGTGGAGGGGGGGGAAAGGGGACCCTCACCAGCTAAAACATTAGAGACAACACTGAGTTAAAAATGAACCAAAAATAAATGCACTGAGCAAACCCTACAGTTCAGGACATCAAATACAAGCTTTACATCCACTGACGAGAAAACAAACTTTAAAACCCCACCTCTCTAGTTATTTCAGGTTTTCACGACAAATGCAGGTGTGACTGAAATACCTGCAAATATTTTCATTTATTCAGAGATCTTTGTTTTTTTAAATTTCAAAAACCTTAATTAAATGCCAGTAACATCCAATACAGACTTAGCATATGAGTATTTTAAAGAATTTAGGAGACATCCCTTAAACGTTTCAATTTGCTATTACTGAGTATATTTTGCAGCTACATTTTATCATTCAGTATCAACAGTTTCAATGAAATTGTGTAAATCCTGACTTTTTAGAGAAAGGCTTTAATTTCCAGTGATTCAGAAAAAAAACAAAAAGAAATTAGGAACATCCCCCAAAAGAGATATATTTATCTGAAGAATCAGGTTATGTTTCTAAATTATTTTCAAAAATCCTGAGAAAGCTGTCGAGATCTTCTTGATGGCTCTGTGGGATATTATATGCATGCAGGAAAACAAATAAAACACTAAAGTCTTTTAAATTGAAAACATTCTATTTTATAACATTACAGTGTTTATATTTTTAGAAAAGCCAGTACATCATATAAACAAAATGAGCTACAGTATTAGTATCTCATCTGACAAGGAGATGCAATCATGCTACTCATTTTCCTCCAAAAATGATTTTGTGTTTGAAAGTGCAGCCTTCTTCGGGCACTGCAATAGCTCTATAAGGTGACGATGTTGATCAAGCCAGTGTATCATTAGTCTGAGGATTCACCCCACCCCTCAGATAGTATCAGCCATTTTACAAGAATATATATGAATTCAACCAAAGGCTGACTGGGAATAATTTACTTGTGTAATAGAAGATATTTAGTATTTGCCTTAATCCTGGATTTAAGAGTATTATACCCACTTTCCAAATGATTTGTTTACATATGCTGACTATGTCTTGTTAATTAGTCTCGCTAATGCGTTTGAGAATGCATTCTTTAGCACCAGTGGTGCCGCAGGTTTGAAATACACCTCCTGATGATTGGAGCCTGCCATATACAACAAAGGCTGGTTGTGATAAAGATGCTAGGAACTCGATGAAGAGTATTACACATGATCGCTCTCCTCTTTGGTTTTACTTTGATATGAAAGTGTTATAGCAGATAATTTTTACATTCCTAATATTGGTGCTTTGTTTCAAAGAAGTTTGTCTTTGTTCTTGGTGTTACTGTTTTGCTCCTCATTCATTTTATCCTCTGTTGAACAGGCACATTAACATTGGAATACACATGCCACTCCATTGTATTTCTCCAGCTAGTTCTAGCTGCTTTTTCAACGCAGATACTTCAACAGCTCTAGACTACTATCATTCATGGTTGCTGTGTTGGAAATGACAGCAGCTATCACACGAGTTGCAAAAAAACCCCAAACCACAAAATCCCATATAGCAACAAAACTCATATTTTGAGCTTTATCCCTGGATAGAAGTATGGTTGCTTCTCAAACTGCCTCCTAAGTTCATTAAAATGACATATGACTGTTTGAGAATACAGGTTTAAATTACTTTATAACGTGTCTCAAAAGATGGCTCTATGGCCTCACTACATTGAAGTAATATTTTGATATTTCCTTGTTGAAAAAAAAAATCCCCCCCCAAATAAAAATAACGGCTGCAGCTGGGAATGGTAAATGCTGAGATACAATATCCAGAATCAAGCACCATTCTATAAGTTCTACTGGGCATTCCTAACTTTTAGCTGGCATTTCCAGCAATTCTCCCATTCTTTCCACACCACAGCCTGCAATTCCCCCACAAATGTACTTTTCCGCTTCCCTGACTATCTGCCAGCCTGTTCGTATAGGTGGTAGGTCGTTTTGTGTTGTTAGTTTTTTTTTCCTTTGTTGATCTCTCTGACAGTATTTAAGTCTATCTGTTCTAGCTGAGGATTTCCAAATATGCTGAGAAAAGCACTGTCAGCATGAGTAACACTTTTACGTTCAGTATGATTGACTATATAGGTAATCAAAGCTCGGAAAGGGATCAAATGCTGACCATGGAGAACAAGTTCCTTTTCAGTCCCTAATGTGTTAGACAATAATTAATACAGACAAAAGTTTTGGATAATTGGAATAGAGGGATCGTAGTCAATACAGACCCTGTAGCAAATTACTGTGCTAAATTACAAAATGTCAGAAGCAGTGGTTGAGCTTGGCTTTCCCACTTACAAGATTAAGAAAACTCATTTTCCCTCACATACTTTCTTTTCTTTTGCCTGTGATGGGAGGAAGAAAGGATTATTCTCTCAGTTCGTCTTCAGGTTAGATCTTTGGAACTGGGGTGGATATGCTTTTGGTGCCACTGTAGATTAAAAGACCCCATACTACAGAAGGGAAAATACTGGAGGAGATATAAGAAAGTTGGTCTGGAATCCTAGCTGTATTCACAAGTCTGGTGAAACAAGTTTTGTCTTAACAAATGGAACCCACTGAGTTTTATAAACAAAAATTTTCATGTTATTGCACAGTAAATGGGACATGAAACTTGGAGTCAGTGGTTACTCTAGGGGAAGCCACAGCAAAGAAGAAAGCATAATTAACAAAGCACGTGAGAAACACTGTGAGGGCACCATGGAGGCCCTCAGGATGCTGTCAGAGACATATTTCCAAACCAAGAAGAAGTTTGGACAAGACAAGGTAGTGGAACGAAAGGTAAGCTAACTTAACTCTTAGCATAGGTTAAGAGTTAACATAGGTTAACTCCCTATTAACATAGGTTAAGAGAGAGTAGTTGAGATGATGAGGAACCAGGGCAATATGGGAAAAGCTTTTCTGTGCTCCCAGTAGGAATGGGAAGAAAACAACAAATAAGACCTGTTGCCAAGGTTTATTCTCACCACCTAAAAATAATAACGATGTCAACAAGGTCACATAGAGTCATGAATATCTCAAATTGGAAGGGACCCATAAGGATCAAGTCCAACTCCCTGCGCCCCACAAGACTACCTAAAACTAAATGGTGTGACTAAA
>JANZLQ010000050.1:6198716-6218380 GCA_026212715.1 Elanus axillaris | reverse complement strand
CCCACTCTGCTCAGCGCTTGTCAGGCCACACCTGGAATACTGTGTTCAGTTTTGGTCCCCACTAAATGGAAAAGCTGCGGACAGGCTGGAGAGGGTCCAGAGAAGGGCCACAAAGATGATCCAAGGACTGGGAAGCCTGCCACATGAGGAAAGGCTGAGAGATCTGGCATTGTTCAGCCTTGAGAAAAGAAAGCTTAGGGGAGGCCTTATCACCATATTCCAGAATTTAAAGGGTGGCTACAAAGAAGATGGATACTCCCTTGGAAAATACAAGGGGTAACGGGTACAAATTACTCTTGGGGAGATTCTGACTGGACACAAGAGGAAAATTTTTCACAGTGAGAACAATCAGCCACTGGAATAATCTCCCGAGGGAAGTGGTGGATTCCACAACATCGGACACTTCCAAGATTCAGCTGGACAGGGTGCTGGGCCGCCTTGTCTAGACCGTGCTTTTGCCAAGAAAGGTTGGACCAGATGATCCTTGAGTTCCCTCCCAACCTGATATTCTATGATTCTGTGATAAAATGGCTTGTTAATCTTCCATGAGACAAAGCCAAGATATTTTGGGAACCTTACATATGTTGACTACTGTAACTCTATTATTTCATTTGGCAGATCACAACTTGCAAAGGACAAAGTAATATCCAACCTAAACTCTTTAAATAACTTACTTATTCTGGAATTAACGTCATAAGTTGCTTAATTACAATGTTTCTTTCTTTGGTAGAGTGGTTGTGACTATTTTTCAGGCTTTTTGTTTCCCTGTGTTATATTTTGTGTGTTTGTTTTACAATGAAGATTATTCAAAATATTAAGATTGAATATGACAAGCTTTTTCAGAGATTCTCTTTATATTTCTACATAACCTCAAATAAATTCTGACTTTCTTCAATGGCCTTTCCTAAAAGGGTTTACCTCTAGGTGTAATCTTTGTGCCAGGAACCTATCATTATTCATGAGTCACATTAGTATTCACAGTAGATTCAAAATTGAAGGAAGCAATTAGAAACTTTTTGGGGAGCTTAAGACATCACTAGGGGATGGCAACAGCAGAAGTAAGTCAAGCAGCCTGCAATATGTTCTTACGGTTTTTAAGATCAAACAATACAACAAACGCAAAAATCTTTTCCCATGATGTGATGCAAATATACTTCAACAACATCAGAAATGAAAAGACTTGGGGTTTTGTTGTTGTTCTTGGTGTTACGAAAAACCTAACAATGCTGACAGAAAACAAAACCAGCACCCCAGCTATTCCAAAAACATTTAGCTCCGAAGAAGGCAGTCTCAACAATAATAACTTAATCAGGCAGTCTGGCAGTTTAATACATAAACACAGCTATTATAGTAGAATAAAGAAAAAACAACAACCCAAAGCCCAGCCTTCTCACTCAGCAGGCTGAGTGGTGTCACTCCTGACAGTAATTATACGGTGCTCTGCTACATACAGCACATAATTTTGTGTTTAGCTGATATTTGTAAATTACAAAAAAGCCAACCCAGCAGCCATAGCTTTGAGTCATACATTTTAATCATTGTTTACTGCAAGCATTTGCAGCTCATATTAATTTTAAAGAACTGCATAAGTGCTACATTCCTAGTCATCAAACTTTTAACTAAAAAAACCACAGCCCAACAAAAAAACCCAAAAGACACAGTAAAGTAACTTTATGTCTGCATAATTATTATTTTTTTTTTTTTTTTCAGCGCTCAGGGTTTGATGATGACCTCCAGCATATGAAAGAGTATTGCTCTGGAGCTTATATAGCGGAAAATCACAAGGATCCAAGCCAATGTTAACTGAAAACTCAAGAAGCATAACTGATTTTGCAAGCCACACAAGGCTGCCTGCTGCCCACTATCTGAGAGTCTTTACTAAGCCAACACAATAACACAGTCCAAGAGAGCTAAAAATTTGACTGTTAACACCAGAAATTATACCTTTATGAAACATTCCCATGGATTTTTGTCCATGTGTCCAAACAGTTGCCTACATATTACAAATGAGAATTTCTCAACGTTACCAGGAAAGTCATTGCTACATTCTGATGAGACTTCCAGATCTCTCTTATGTAAAAAAAAGACACACACCCACCCCACCCCCAAAAACAGAACTGTAGATTAAATTCCTGTTAGAGCTGTGAATGTTTAAGGAACATCTTTAGCCATGCAGGTCAGAGAGACCATGGAGGCCATGTTACATTTTTACTGCAGTAAGTATGAATGTCTTGAAGCTATGCAAGCGTGCCTTCCTTTATAACCTAATTTCCTACAGATGACAGGACAGAAGACATTCAACTTGGTTTTCCAATCAGAAACTCTGAAACCGAAAAGCTCAGGAAAAGAATTGGTTCTTACCTATGTATTCATCAAAAGAAAAGAACAAAAAAAAAATGCTGCTAGATTTGACCATTTAAATTATTTGAGAGCTCTTGATCTGTATAGTGAATATTTCCATCTGTAATCTATTTCTGTTTGTTAACATATCAAATGAGTCTCTTCAGCGTTACTTTCCTACTGGCTAAAATGAAGGAGGTTTGAGGATGACCTGCTGGAAGAGAAGAGCAAAACCAAATGGGAGAGCACAACTTAATCATTCGCTGAAGAAAGGTTACAGGCTGGCATAGTATGTATTTCTTGTTTTTTCTCAGTCACCACAGTATCTCTAAAAATCACGCTGGTAGTTAATTTATAAACTACAGCCAAACTTCTGATCAAATGCTTTTCATGGAGTATCAGTATATGAAAAAGTCCCTGTTTATTTATTCAATTAATTTGCTGCCAAGTAACTCCACTGCAGTAGAGATAATTTAAAAATAAACATGTACTGGTTTGTGATTCAAAAATATCATCAATAGCTCTAGAAATAAGCATTTTTTTATATCTGAATTATTATTACAGTTACTATTTGCAGAATAAGAGATCTTCTGTACTTGAATACTCACACTGAATGTGATTTGACAGACGGGAAAGGTTACCACAGAAGCGAAGCTGGAGGAATGCACTGAAGTAGGGGCTCTGATATTTGCTTTTCAGTTTCATAGCTGGAACAGCAAATTGCTAATCTGAGTAAAGCAAAGCAGGAACCCAACCCGGGGTCCCCGATGGGGATTCTCATCACTGAGCTATTACAAGGTGACAGGAACACACAGGCCATTTCAGAGTATAATACTTTCGTAAGGAACGGCTATTGTTTAAGAACATGAGAAGCTCCTAACTGAAAATAATTAAGAACAAATTTCCAGTGAAAACCTTCTTTCCAGATACATTTGTAAAGATACAACTCTTATCTGGCTAATGATGTGGGGCTGATTGGCAGGAATGTAGTACGAAATAGCACACTGTGTCTAGTATGATCCAGTCTGAGGCTGTTGTTATTAGCAGATTACAACTCTTTATCAGTATTATTTATCTGAAATGCTCTATTTAATAATAGCTACCCGTAGCCCTGGGAACAGTTCATAACACTTTATGCTTTGTAGTGTTAATGTCCACCCTTGACCCCACAATTTTCTAAAGGATCTAGTCTTGGGTTACAGTTTCTTCTGAAAGTCAAATTCTTGCTTTCTTTGCTTTCTGTACTTCTGAGCTTCATTTTTTATTCTAATTTTGACATGAATAATTTCTCAGCATTTTTAGCTACGAACTGTTATAATAAAACGCAACATTGTGAAGAAACTGGTTATTAGAACTCCCATTATAAATTTAGGGTGAACGATCCCTTCATCAATCCTTGCTTCAATTCAGATAGCTTTCACATTAGTGGCTACCCTAATTAGAGGGTAGTAAGAGCAAGGGAAATAAAACAAGACACAAAAGAAAAGAAAAAGGGTTCCTCTCAACTAGAGAGCTGGACACAATGTGAAAAAGAAAGTGATTCCAGGATGCTGTATCATAAAAAAATAAATTGGAACCCCATAATAACAGTAGAAACCTACAATACCATCTGAAAAATGGCATAGACAATATTTCTCTGTATTTTGCTTACCTTCTGATGAAAGTGCTTCCATACTCAATTTCCATAGTAGGAAACTATTTGTTAGCAACCTTATGCAGTGACACAACTAACACTGTGGGGTTAAATCTCGTACAGATATGCAATGTAGGAATGAATCTGTTTAATATATCCAAATGTCAGTTCGGTATCTATTTTTCCCTTCAACTTTCTGGAAGCATAACTGGAAGGTACCAGAAAATGATTGTAGGTTTTCTGTTCATAGTCTTTCAGCTTTCTCCACTTTGCAAGTGCAAACATGCAATCTGAATTATTTAGATGACTGCCTGTGTTATAAATTAGAAATGCCAAAGGAAAGTACGGGTATCCAGCTATGAATATAATAGAAGTGTTGAAATATCTAGCTGGATGTAAAATTCGGATGTCAGGTCTTTCTCTACAGAAGGTAAGGGCTGTTCTGAAAATGAATATTGCTTGCTGGAAACAATACATAGACCAGTTCTAATTTGTTCACAAATGCCTTGAAGCACCATCTAACTCTAACATTCCTCTTCACTGTGAGCTGTTCTTTGACTACAGAATTCATAGAGGCCTATGCACAAGCTCAACAGTTTCTGACTAGACATGGGAAAATGCTGATTGATGAACATCTCCATTTTACTTTTGTATTATACTGTTTATCTCAGGTTCTCTTTCTCAGCAAAAATTTCCATCAGCCCAAGTTTCATGCCATTACTTTCTGTTCCATGTAGTCCCCCATTATGCTATGCAAGTACAGCAAGGCTTCCGAATCTTATGTCGGAGAAATGCCACTGGCAGCAATGAGACCTCAGTCCTATACTATATCCATCTACTGCATTCCTAGAGAAAAGGGTTTTGTTCTCCAAAACAAGTCCCAGTTTTGTTCCAAGAGGATGAGGGGGTTTCGTGATTATCGAGAAGCATAAGACTCAGGAAATCAGATTTTTGGAAGTTACCGCTTTTGAATTCGTACTTCAAGAAAGAGAAACCTGCTTGAAATCTGGCCCTGCTGACCTCTTCGACTTCAGACCAGGATTTTAACCTGTGTTTTAACAACGGACATTTCCTCATTAGCTTGCCTCTTTTCTCAGGCTGGTTCCTGAATAAAAACGTGCTTTACCAGAATGTATACATTCCTTTAATGTAGGAGGAAAATGGTGGTCCTTTTTGCATTGTACATTTGCATTTAAATTGCTGCTATGGAATATGGGGAAAACATTACTATTTAACTTTTTTCTCTTATTAAAAACTCATACTATCAATATTCAGTTATTGTGCTTCCTTCACTATTAGCATGGCAGTACAGAGAGTTAATTAGTCATGTTAATAAAATGTGACTGTTCCCTAAAAGATAATTATTAAGTAGAAAATTGCAGCTTATCAGCAAAATACTAGATTTTCCTCCTGATTTTTTTTTTAAAATTGATTTGTCTGTAGAAAAGATTATTAGATTACTTCAATTTTCTCATGTTTTTCCTTTATTTATGTTAAAATAGGACAACTATAATTTTTCCAATCTACCCTTTACGGTTCATTAAGAATCTTTAATAGAAATAACATTTTTTCTCATTAGTTATGCATGCTTATTGAACGCTGATGTGAACATGTGACTTCAGCTTTATGAAACCAACAGAACTTACTTAAATTACCAGTTCAATGCATGTATTAAGTGGACATTTTTCATCTTCCCAATTTCCTGAAACAAAGCTTACATTGGGCACTAGATCAATCTTCGCTTATTCTGATGAATATTGTCTAGAATTAGGAAGGATCAGCACTTTAATAATGTAAATTTAAATCCCCATGAAAATACTGCTGAGTGTTTTCCTTTCTCATCACTTATGTTTACACAGTTCTTTACGTGTGTATTTTTTAAAAGTGAGGTAGGGGAAAAAAAACTTCGACAATACACTAAGACTAAGCAGAATGGTCACTGTAGCCATATCCATTTGTCCATCATTTGTTTTATCATTAACCTTGCACTTAGAGCTTAAAAACTGCAGATTAACTAAGAATAGTTAATGTCAAATTTATGCTTGTGTGAAGCTAGAAACCATTACCAAATAATCAAATATACACTCCGTTGTACACAGCCAACCTCTTTCCTTTCTATATTCCTTAGATTCTGCTATATTCAGTCTGGGGAGGTGGAAGAGAAGGAGTAAGCTAAAATATAAACCAGAGATAATAATTATGTCAAGTACTTGCCCCTGCCTTCTTACTTTAGTTTTAAGAAAGAAGCTTTATAATTTTAGTACCATCATTTTAATAATATTCCTCTCTATTTTCCCTTTTTTCCCCCCTTCTTTTTTCATTATTTTCTGTGTTCTACATTTTCAACAAGGACATCTATATCCACTTGCTGACAAACAGTGGTACAAACAAAACACAAGAACATTTTGCTATAGAAAGCAAACTAAGACATAAAATGCAAACTGCTGCCAGTTCAGTTGGATTTAGGAAGTGGTTATATTTGCCAAACAGGTTTGCCATAACGCCAGGCTTGTAAAGTCTTCCATACCTGACCTCACTACTAATTAGGTCACAGTGGCAGAAGAAAACTCAGACTGCAATACAGAAGTTATACACTGTTCTCCCTTGCATATTTTGTGATAATAGCAAGGGATTTAATGCCATTAAAACACAGTTTAATATTGTTTTAGAGACATTTAAAAACTGTGATGAAATCAAAGAATTTTAAATGGGTAGCACATGGCTCATTCCTCTCTACCACATAAATGTCAAATGTGGCCCTTGGCCATTCTCCCAGCATACATGTGATTTTTGTAACAATATAAATGAAATGCACATGTTAAACTGTCCTTATTTTACTTCTTTACTTCCTCAAGAGGAAAAATAGGTCTACCTAAGGTATCAGTATTTTAAATGTAATCTTATATAACTAGCAGCAGGTTGTCATGATGAAAAAAATTTCCTGAATTTTATTGATACTAAAATAAATTCTAAGCTTACAGAAAGTTTCAGTTTATTGCCACCTATCTTTTACAGCATACTTTCTTACAGAAATTATTATAAAATGCTAAAGCAGTAATGAAGACTAGTCTTTTCTGAGATATATATATATTTTTTAAGAAGGATATTATATTAGGTCTTATTAACGCTAAACACAAGAAAGGTGCTAATTTGCTTAGCAGCAAATACTGAGAAATTTTAGAAACTGTTCACAGTGAAAGGAAGAAGTTTTTACAGACAATGCTTCATGACTGCATGAGAAGAACAGATGGTAGGTGCATACAGATGCTGCTGAAGGCAGATGACTACTGCTCAGTTTCAGGTCTTGAAGTAAACGGAAATCTAATTATTGGCAATGGATTGTCATTGTAATGAGAGTAAACAGTAAAATAAAACTGAAGCATCATAATTTTCAGGAGCAGATGCATGCTCTAATCAAACTAAACAATACTAATTCTTATATGTAAATGTCGATAGTGTCAAGATACAACAAAGTACAAACTGAATTGGTAGGATAGCAGCTACAAGAAATACTTCCTCCCCTTGACAAGCAGACAGCCAAAGATGCCATATGCTGTAAAAGGACACAAAAATGAGTACCTCAAAAAAGACCCCCACAAAGTATGACTGTAATATAGTCATACTCTAACAGTTATGATTACATATGAAAGGAAATACAGGCTTTTGTTAAAAGAAATAGAAATATCTGCTAAGAAAGAAGAGTTGAAAATGAAATGAATAACATTATGGAATAATAGGTAAGATAACATCATTCTGGTGATCTATTACCCAGCAAATAAATCAGAAAGGCTAACAGATATTTTGCACACAGTATTTGCTGAAAATACAATCATACCTGAAGTTTTTCCCTCTCCTATTTTCTTAACATTTCCCTTGTCAGCTAAAACTCTAGATAAAAATATTCGTCCAATATTGATATAAAAATTGTCTTCTAGCTCACTAAGCTCGTGTAGGCTCAGTGCCCATTGTTTCTCTTGAAATTTAAATTAATCAAATAGTCAGTAATTTGAGTTCTTATTATTTTAAAAAACCAAACCAAAACAAAACCGAATTATAAGCAAATTGGACAAGAGAAGAACATTCTTTTTTCTGTGCTTGTTGCTTTGAATGTCTCTTCTGTTGTATTTTGTCCTTTAGTTTGCCACACTTTGACTGGCAGGAGTGATTGGTATAAAAACGTAACTAAGTATTACATCAATCTGCTATCACTGTTCAATTCCCATTTCAAAACATCCATACTTCTGAAAAATGAGTACTATGTCATTCAGCTCTTCATTTTGGACATCTCAGTAATAGCTCCTCATATTAATTTTGAATGACAGCCTCTAATGAAGGGCAACTCCATTAAAATGGAATGGTAAATGTGTTTACCTATGAAATTCATTTAATCATTTTGCAGATGGAACATTTAATCTTGGACTACAGGGAAAAGTGATACAGTAAGCATCCATGATTTGGACAGCTGCAGAAATAATGTCTGTTTATTTTGACTACAAGGTAATTGTTTTATTCAGAACACAAACGCCAGGATGCTTCTTTTTTCCCCCTTGAGAGACAAATTCACTTTGCCATGCACTAAGAATCTATATTGACCGTAGAAAAGTCTATACAATGATACTGTGTATCTAGCCTCTTGTTCCAGCTCTAGTCCAGGCAGGTATCCATCTTCCCTTTCCCTCAATGCTAGAGGCAGACCTCTTGCTCCCTGACTGTAACAGAAACAGTATTAACCTTAATCCCATTATATGGTACCAGGTATCAGTTTCTAAGTTTCAGCGTTTCTTATAAAAAAGGGAACTTATATTTTACTCTGACATATTGCGGAAATAATGGACTCACTTCTGTCACTTTATCAAAGATTTTCCTTCATCTTTTATAGCACTGGACTTTGAAGCCTGACTATGATTCATACTTTCAGTATTTTTAATGAACAGCAGTTGTCATAACGTATACCAGTGAGAAAAAAAATATCAAAATGATTTAGATAAAAGTTATGTGATC
Organism: Elanus axillaris; assembly: GCA_026212715.1. Taxonomy (NCBI): domain Eukaryota; kingdom Metazoa; phylum Chordata; class Aves; order Accipitriformes; family Accipitridae; genus Elanus; species Elanus axillaris. The sequence continues at coordinate 6,209,406 of JANZLQ010000050.1, read as the reverse complement.
CTGAATAAATAAAAAGTAACGTTAAATGAAGAAATAAGTAGGTGGAAAACCACAGAAAACAGGAAAATAAAAAAATACCTTAGCTTGAGATTACAGCTGACAAGGTTTAAGGAAGCTCTTGGGCCAAGATAAAAATGCATTGCCTTGACTAAATCAATGAATATTATGCTTGCTTAAACTGGATTTAGCCGTTTCTTTTACTCCCTTCCAATCTTTCAGAATCCTCTTAAAAACTTCGCTTTCCTTTACTGCCATAGAACTATTGCAAATACCTGGATAGCCGGTGTTTAGGTCAGGGACTGCTGTTGAATGCACAGAAGTAAAGTTCCAACAAAAGAGGTTGCCTGAGAACTTGTGGACTCTCTGTTGCTGGCAACATTCAAAGCATTGACTGGGTAAGGCCACGACGCTTAACTTTGCATAGGCTGGGGCGAGATGTCCTCCTTTTCTTACGTCCTTTCCAACCTAAATAGTTCTGTGATTCCAAAATGCTGCTGGAACTTGGCTGGAATGTACAGGTCAGCCTAAAATGCAAAACTTCATTTCTCAATTTTCCTTCTGCTGAAAAAGTAATGATTGTTAAGCGCTTTGAAATGTTTGGAAAACACAGAATCTTGACTGATTTTTTTACCAAGTATTTTAATTAGATATGATGCTAGATTCTACAACAGAGAATCTTAGGTACATTTAGGTACATTGACTTTTTTCCAGTGTGTTATTAAGCATAATAAGTTCACATGGTTTACATTTAATAGTCTGATTTGAAGAAATATACTGTATTGATGATAAAAAAGAAGAAATGTAGATGATTAATCATTTGCAGCTTAGTTACTCTGCTAAAGTCTTTAGCTTAAGTATGATGTTTGTAGATTGAGGAACAAAACCTATCAGATTTGAGCCAAGATTTGTATCAGTTGCAATTAATTTGATATGAAAAATCCTAAAACCATCATTTCATTACCTAAAGTCTACAGGAGTTTCAGAACTTCAATTATCTTCCTTATTAACTTCTGAAGGAGAGAGGATTTAAGTTTCCAGACACAAGGCATGAATATGAATTTGTTTAGGTAACAGCTATAACTTACTAAAAATAATCCGATCTTCTGTTATATAAACTGAAAAATCTGTTATTTTATGTTTCTAATTGTATGCTATAAATTCTACAGTATCTTTACTTCATATTAAGGAAAAATAGCAACATAAACAGAATTTAAAAAGGAAAGAAAAAAGTATGATATACATTTTAAACTATAAAGGTAATATTCTTCTTTCAGCATGCTATAAAAATATAGTCTTTCTCTTTTTCTCCCCCCCCAAACTAAGTCTAGAATCTTTATTTAATTTTTAGTCTCTTTTCTTGAATATCCTGAACTAAATTTACTTTTAAGCAACAGACTTTTGAGAATTGTGTTCACAAAGCTGCCTTCTTTAAATAGACTTATTTTTATGTTTACCAAGAACTCTTGTAGACTTTGATCATTTCTGAGAGTAACAACAAAGACAGAGTAATGTAGACAATGTGCTTCAACTTCTACTGCAGACATAGAACTCCCTTTCCCAGAACTGTGGGAGAATCAGAGAGCATGGAAATCTTCTGATAAGAACAGACTGAAATATTCACTGTGTCCTCTTTTCCCTAAGCAGCAATTTCAGTCCAATAAGGAAGGAGTATGGGGAAGAAAAAAAACCCAAAGAAACCAAACCCCCAAATTGTCTCTGCATGTTTACTAAAAAAAACCCAACAAAACAACAAAAAACCCCACTGATCACTCATCTTGATCAGTGGATGAGTAAGTGAAAGGGACTACTTACATAAAAAGATATCCAATAAAAAGGAGTTAACAATTTATTCTCAGAGGAGCAGCATATACAGCATATGACAGTGTCACATTTAAATAATCCCTTTTAGAATAGAATTGCATTTAATATTTTTATTTATCCAACTAATGGCAGCAGTAATGGCATTTTCTCAAAATTTCTCTGCTACCATTTCCCCATATGTCTTATCTTCTGATAAGAGCACTAGCCCTAGGCTCCCTGCTGCAACTACTAAAAGAAAACCCCCAAACCAAACCCCAAACAAAACAAAACAAAAACCCCAAACAATCAAATAAATAATAATAATAATAATAATAATAATAATAATAATAATAATAATAATAATAAATAATTAAACAAGTCCAATGACTGATTCTATGCATTTTACATTACAATGCAAGCAGATTACCCGGTGTTATCTTTACTACAATAGACAACCTTTTGGTTCCTGTCATAAAAATACAGGCAAATCAGTGCTAATGGAAAATACTAGTACGTAACTGAAATGAAGGAAGGAATCTGAGTTCTGTTTTTTGACTAACTGTGAAAAGATGGGAATGGACACATGCTCAGGCAACGATGCTGGTGCCTGGAGAGATGACATCCCAGAAGGAAGGAAGCTAGAACAAAGCCAAGGGAAAAAGACTGAGAAGAAATAAATTTGCATTATTAGTGCTTTCGGGTACCAGCCTAGCCTTGAACCTGGATCCTAAAATGGACTTTCTGATTTGGTTCCAGGTTGCACGTAATCGCTGGAAGTGGTTTGGGTCTAATTAATTGACTATAAAAGCCACTACAATTTGATGTGTTTAGAAGTGATGACTTAGGCTCTTCAGGAAAAGAAAATATCAGTAACCAATAATATTCTAGGTAATAACAGCAAAATACAGAAGTTCTAGCAAAGAGAAACACAACTGAAGTTTCTATCACTGCAGACAAACCTTAGATCTACAGGTTTATACTGCCAACATTTGAACTTGCAGAGTCATAAAACAGTGTACTGCGATAGACGAGGCTCTCAAAGCACTTACAACCACTTTATCTTCACAACAGACACAAACAGCAGAAGTAATTCATCAGTGAACTGACAGAGTGATGTGCTAGAGCAATGAGACTAAAATCTATTTCTTGGAAATACTGTTTTGTAGCACTAAGTACAGAAGAAAACATGGATAATCAAGCTGTACTATACAGAACAAATACTGAACTTGGAAACCTTAAACACAAAAGTAAGAGAAGTACGAACTTGCAGAAGTTTAGATATATTATGCTTAAATTGTTATGCCATAAACTGCAAAGCAACATTGGCTTTATATGCAATGAGCCCATTTACACGAAACTAATGGTCTACAAAAATTGAGGTTGGAAAGCTAGGACAGTGTGAACTATAGCTGAGTCTTGGCAACTAAACCCACAGTATTTAATGCTTTATGAGGGATATAATAAAAAACCAAACAAATGTAATAATGCTAAAACGGAAATCACCATTAGAAAGGGGGAAAGAAAAATAACATTAATGCATAAAATGAGATAATGTGTTAAATGCACAACATGAAGAAATAACAATGGTTACTGAGGTCTAAACTTTTCTTCATCCTACGGACTTAAACTGGCATGCAAAAGCACCCTGAAATATACTGAAAACACTATATAACTCAATATTATCCTTTTATATCAAACAAGGTCTCACTAAAAGGAACCATTAAGGATCAGGGATATGAAAAACACATGGATTACCATTACCTGGGCAAGGCTATTAAACAGGAAACTGTCAAAATCCATGAAGTCATCAGAATAAATTAGAGTAACTCCTTGTAAATGTACACTTCAATTCGGAACAGTTTCATTATAACCAGGATTTTTTTTCCTTGTCATTTAGAATCCAGAAAAGGAGACCATAAACCACTGAAGGATTCAGACCTCTTACCCTGAGCAGGAGATGATTCTTTGGTGGCCATTCATTACCCTTAAAGGTTTGGAAAATATATGCTGCTTTTAGGGAGGCCTGGAAAGTCAGCTGTCGCATACATTACGCACAGATGAATTATTTCGGAGGTTAGAACTCAGGCTGTAAAAGATCTAGATTCAATTCCTTCTCTGTCTAAATGGATCTGAACCCACATTTTCCACTTAATGGAACTGTAAGTTACAAAGTAAATGTCTAAGTAAAGTAAAATCAATAGACTATGTGTCAGAATATTTTGATTCTGTAATGAATAAATGAAATTCCAGGGCAAGAGTAAACAGGAACTTCATGGCTAATGCTACCCATCTAAGTGGACAGATTCTCTGATTATATATTTCATGAGAAGGACTGTCTTACTATTTTACATGAAATTATTATTTGGCTTGAATATAAACAAACAGAAATGGGTAAGGAACTTCAAGTCTGCTCCCTCTTTCCCCAAGATCTATTTTCAAAAAATATTTTTCCTTACTAATAAACTGGAATATATCTGGTAAACCAAATGCTTTAGTTAGTTTGATGCAAATTAGAGTGAAGCACATATGGTAATAATAAACTTTTCTCATCAAAATGCCTGTGACAGGAAAATTAGGAATAAGAATATAGATAAGAATATAGACTATGCTAAAAATTGAAAGTTAAAAACTTAGCTTTATTTATGGGTGAGGGAAGAAGCCCCTTGGGAAAAGGTATTAACAAATGGCTTCAGTGGCTTGGACAGAATTACAATGGATGGTTTACTATGAGTATGGACTGTACATTTTTCCATGAATCTACAGGGTAATTATGCTTTTCTTAGTTGATATTATATCCAAGTGTCATGAGAAGTTTTCTTAAAAACAGAAAATAGAAAACCATTCATATGTTCCTGCTTTTGATCAGAAATATTTCAGTGGGAGTACTTAAAGAATATTTTGAACCAATTACAGCCCGTATGCTTTTAAACAGTGTATTTATAAGAAACTGGTTCTAGTTGGTAAGCATTAACTTTTTCTTCTTGTGGTTCAGTCATATATGTCATTATAACTGTTAATAACATTTCAACAATTATAGGAAAGAAATGAGCATCTGTAGGCATGGGACAAACATCATCTTTCACTAGATCAGTATATTTGTGTTTATGTTTGACGGCAGAGTCAAGTTATGCCTCTGGTTTTCTTTCTGCGTTTTGACAGATGTGAGAATATTGGCTTTCAGTTCAACATTACAAATGTAACTTATTATCAGTTAGACAACTGCTAGTTAGTAACCGTTAGTTTCAAGCTGGAACCAGCTAGTATTCAGCTAGAGATGCTTTAGTACAGTGAGAAGTGACTCTTCACAAAAAAAAACCCAGATAACCTTCTCTAGGAGCTAGATTCAACCCTCTTTTAAGTTGAACACTACTACCTTCTGGAAAACAGGTGTTTCCTGCAGCTTATGATTAAAAAAAAACTTTATGCATTTCTAATTAAGATAATCAACTTTTTTATCAAGCATTCATATTATTAATTTGCTTTAAGCTGGCATTTTCTGCCATTTACAAGCACCACGTTGTTTATTTCCTTTTATAACATAGACGTTCTGTTTACAGGATATACATGAACATTCAGTTTTTCCTTAAATTTAAAAAAATTAATTTTAAATCTTAAATCTTAAAAAAGTCATATGTAAATTTACTTTTCTTCAAGCTAGAACACCTCTATTAATCTCCATAACTCATTAGATGTAGGCTGCATTTCCAAAGCTGCTAAATGCTTTTTTGATCAATTGCAAAGAAGATAGAGCATTTGCAGGATCAGACACAATAAATTCCAAGTGTAGAACAACACTGAATATAAATTAAAAAATTACTGAAACAATTCAGCTTGATCATTGTGTTGCTGTAGAGTTCATGGAAACATAACAGACAGTCTAAACCCATGAGGTCCTGAAATGCTTTTTCTCCATGCAATTCTAAAAAAAATATGTAAATACTTGGATACATAAAAGATAATGAAATAATGAAAGGAATTAAAGTGGGCACTCATTAACCATATTAGGGAACATGAAATGTTCTTATTATCAGACTGACTAGTGCTAATGTAAATGCTGCCTCACTGCAACAATGATTTCAAATAATTTGGTTATATTTTAGAAAAATCAATTAAGATTTAATGTACAACCTGATTATTCATTCATGTGGCTTGATTAAATCTGATTTTTATTTTAATTCCTTTGTGACAAAGAACTTAACCAGTAGACCATGGAGTTTTTCTTTATGCACTCTTCCCAGCCAATTCATGCAATAAACCTGGAAAAAAGTTTATTTAAAAAAAAAAAAAATCCAAACAAATAGAAAACCCAACCCCTAACACAATTACAAAATGATAGAAAAAGAAGTTTCTTCCTTGCTGAGATTTCTGCTATTTGTGTTTCAAAGCCTCTGTTAGTCATAAATCTTTGTCTGCAGGCAGAGGTTTGTAATAAATACTAAACTGAACTCCCATGAACACATCTAAATCTATGCTCATCTGCTAAACACAGCCACGCACTCTGAAGATCAAACATCTTCAGTTAAAATCGGCTCTATTTTATACTGGCATTGAAGACAAAGAACTTTGAAAGACAAACTACTGAATACTCTCTTCTCACTGTAAATAACATCCACAGACTCGTAACAGCCTTTTCAGAACCTTTTGTTTCTTCTTCTTCTTATTATATATTCTTCATATTATATATTATATATTACTCCAAGTCTTCATTACTTGACTTCTTCATGAGAGGTCTTACTGCATCTATGATTTTCCACTGTAATAATACCAACGCACAGCAGCATGTCCCCACTTTTCACTAGAACTTTAATTACAATTGGACATCAGCCCTAGATCACTTAATATATTATAAAACTTACACTAAATTTAAAACCTTTTGTCTGTTACAATAAGTCAGAAGACATTTGCATAAAAATTTCTTTCCTAAAATCTTACCTGAGAGTAAGATACCAAATGAATACAGAAGTTAAGGGAAAGAGAAAAGTCCGTAGCTTTCAAACCTTCCAATACATATAGTACTATTCGAAGGTAGTACAGGTTATCATGCTTACTGAAATGCAGCACTGCATATTTGAAGCTCAGCTATTTTTGACTTGGTTTCAAATGCTACATAAATGTTACACAGGGAGACACTATTTTGCATAATGAGATGAATTAGGTAGTCAAAAATAAGTGGAAAAATCATTAATTTAAAGTAAAACCTTTTGTCACTGATGCATTTCATATTTTCATTGAGAAATTTGGCATAATTTCACTTTCAACTGTCAAAAGAGTTATTTTGACAGCTTCTATCTGAATTATTTCAGGTCTTCTATAAAATTATTTAAAAGCAAGTTATTACATAAAAGTATTATACACACAGGCTAACATACAAACACCTCCCTTATCCTGTCCCACTCCAAACAGTCGGGAAACTTCAAAAGTTTGCCATACACAGTGAGTGAATTCTATTTAAAAAAACCCCAACCTTTAAGTAATCATGTCTTGACTTTCTCTTTTAAAAATTTCTGTCCATGAAAATACAAATACTATTTCTGAAGTCTGGCTCCAAGTCACAACTGCTACCTTTGTAGGAATTTGAGAAAAGAATAATAAACTTGATCACAACATATATTACTTATAAGCAAATGTGAAACACAGCAAGTTGAAAAAAATTAAAATTTTACACAGTTCAAATGGCTGTGTGGGCAGGATTTGAAAAGTCAGGCTCAGAATATATCAAGATAGAGGGGTAACAATCTACTGAGGGAGTCAGAGTACATCAAAGGTGAACAGTAAATTATACTGAAGTTCAGAGTTATCTCACGGAGGAAGCAGCACACTAGTCAATGCTCACAGGTGCATTTCATGGACTCTGACCCTGAGCTCAAGGAAGAAAAATATTTCAGTACACACGTAAAAATATATAAATGGTTGGCTATTAAAAAATAGACTAGTTGGCAGAGCAGTGCCCTAATGAGAAAATGGGAATAAAAGTGTTTCTGGGTGATTTATTATCAGCATCCTTTCTAAAATGAGATAAAATGCCTGGAGAGATACACAACCTACTCCTTGACCTTGCTGAGATACGTCATGAACTGCAGAAACACAAAGCATATTCTCTAAGGAAACAAATAACATATTTATGATTTACTTGACTTCATTTACTAGAAAAATGGTTAGCTAGTGTTATCATCCTACCCTGTGAATAAAAGTACTTGGGAAAGTTAGTAAGAGCACAATGCACCAAGAATCATTGATATATGTAACCCAAAGCTGAGTTACTATTACAAAGAGGGCTTCTATATTGTCAGTGAAAAGTAAATCTAAAAGTTGAACACATTTATTTCCTTATTTTTTAATCATGAGCAGAGTTATAGTAAAGAAACAACACACAGAAAATTTATCCATACAGAGAAACTGAGCCACTATACAATTCTCAAACACAGTCTAGCCTGCCTTCGTTACAGCTAAGTTACAACTAGTTACAGATAAATACAACTCAAACTGAAATGAGCCATTCGAAATATTTTTGTGTTGTCGGTATCAAATGTAGCCAGATTAGATTGTGTCAACATGCCGAAATTCAGATAGTAATGTAAATTAAGCATAAGACATATTGCTAAAAGTATCATCTCCGACTGCCCAGAAAACTGTATATAAATGAATTTAACTATTGTGTTGTAAATCTGGATTAGAGGAGGATTAGAACTATAGGAATATTTGCACAAAACACTTAAAATTTTATTGGGGGTTGTTTGTTTTTTCTTTTTCCTGAGCTATTTATACCTGATCTTTCTACTTTACATTTAAATATCAAAGTTCTACTTACATAAAGCATCAAAGTTCAAAAATCAGCACCTTTCTTTATGCCTAGTGCTACTTCTCCAGAACAAAACCAGGGGAGCTTCCCACCCAGAGCAGAGTATCGGTGCATGTTGTTACCACCAGCTGACTATGAGGACAAGGGTACAGTACACTGCCGACATTCCAGACACAGATTCTCATTTCCAGAATGTCTAAACAAGTGCAGAGAAAAATATGTGGATATTTTTGTTGGCATTTGATTCCCAGATGATTGAACGAGAGCTCACAAAAGTCAGCAACAACCTATGACTTGATGGAGCTTGGGTTTATGCATTTGCTTTATGCACTGGCATTATCTGACTTCCAACAAAGTCAAAATTTCATGAAACAATTCCCATGATATCAAAAGACATCTGAAAACTTTTTGTCTTAAAAACCAAACCATCACCACCACCAAAAAATAAAAAAACCACCAAGAAAATGAGACCAAAAGAGAGAATAAGGGGTTACTATCCCCTTGCTGCCAGAACACCATCAGTACACAAGTAGAGGAATCAGCAAGCTACCACGCAAAATAGAAAGAGGCATTAACAATCTTCCCTCTCACCTGGAATGAAAAATTACATTTGGAAAAAATAAAATTTTAAAAAAAAGAGACAAGGGAAGAAGGGGGAGAGAGAGAGAGAGAAAGAAAGAGGCTGAGAAAGTGCTTGGCTGCAGTATCTTTCTTCTTTCCCAAAAGAACAAATAAGAAATGCAGATTTGGACGGCCTCCAACAATAAAACGTAAAGATGCACCAAGAGAAACTTTATGTTAAAGATTTTGGAACCTAGCAGGCTTAATTTTTAGAGCATTGACTCAGGAAAGTTATTTTACCTTAAACACTTCATGTAACTGTAATTATCACAACCTCAGTGATTTTTAAGTCCTTCAGGAATATTTATACCCTGCAGTGCTAAAATTACAGCTGAATTTAAATCCCACCTGTTCTAGATGGTACAGAAGTGCATATAATAAGGAGTATTTCATAGTCTAAAAAGACAAGAAATTAAAACGAAGAGACAAAGAGAGGATGCAGAAGGGGGAAGAACAGGCCCAGAGAAGAAGTTACTGATCCAAGATCTACTGCAGAGTCACTGGCAGAGAACGGCGTGTCCCGAATCCTGGTCTAATCACTCCACTGGTAACCCAGAGCAGTAGCATTTAAGTCACCAAAGGGAAACGGTGCTTTCATTATATAATGAATATATCTTACCCAGCAGGCACATATAATTACACATAATGAGAAATTGAAAGAATATTATATTGAGTAATACTCTTTTCATATATAAACCCATTTCTTTTTCTTTTTGACATCACTACACTTTAGCTGAGTCTTTCAAAGTCATTTATCTTGAATGTAACAGGGACCTGCCTTTGCCTAAACATTGCAGCAGCTCTAAGGGAGCCTTTTTAGTTTTATGTAGATTTTATGAGCTCAGACACTCTTCAGTACCATCCCCAATAAAAAGATGTCACTTTTTTGACATCAAAAGCCAAATTTATTACAGGTATCCTGATTCACATCTTTACTGGGAAGCTGAAATCTGTTTTTCTTGGGAACACTACAAAGTGAAACCAGTGTTAAAATACTGTCAGAGACTAAATAAAAGGAGGTAATGACCACAGCCAAGATCCTGTCTAAAGGCTAAATTGTGAACAACCTATGTCAATAAAAGGTTACTTCAATCAAAAGTGGAATGTAAAATTCCTCTAAATGAAATCAGTGGATGAAAACATTTACTTTGGACTTTAAACTTAATCTAGTTCAGGGTAATGTGCAAAAGTAGGGTAAAATTTGCGTATCAACTGTGTCCCTTACAATCTGGTTCCTTGAACTGAAGCTATTACTCCAGTAAATTTAGTGGGCATTTGTCCTGGTTTCAGCTGGGATCGAGTTAATTGTCTTCCCAGTAGCTGGTACGGTGCTGTGGTTTGGGGTCAGTAGGAGAAGAATGTTGATAACACTCTGATGCTTTGGGTTGTTGCGGAGCTGTGTTTAGTCTGAAGTCAAGGGTTTTTCAGCTTCTCCTGCCCAGCCAGCGAGAAGGCTGGAGGGGCACAAGG
>JANZLQ010000050.1:6171951-6198616 GCA_026212715.1 Elanus axillaris | reverse complement strand
TTGGCACAGGACACGGCCAGGGCAGTGACCCCAACTGGCCAGCGGGGTATTCCAGACCATGGGACGTCACATCCAGTATGGAAACTGGGGGGAGTTGGGCTGGGGGGGAATCACTGCTCAGGGACTGACTGGGTGTCGATCGGCGGGTGGTGAGCAACTGCCCTGTGCATCATTTGTACATTCCAATCCTTTTATTATTACTGCTGTAATTTTATTAGTGTCATCTTTATCATTATTAGTTTCTTCCTTTCTGTTCTATTAAACCGTTCCTATCTCAACCCACGAGTTTTACTTTTTTTCCCCCGCTTCTCTCCCCCATCCCACTGGGTGGGGGGAGTGAGCGAGTGGCCGCATGGTGCTGAGTTGCTGGCTGGGGTTCAACCATGACAGCATTAAAAGTAACGCTTTTAAAATTTTTTTCTGAAAATATTCTTTAATTTGTTTTAAATATAAATCACAAACAACAATTAAAAATATCAGCCAAAGTTGGAAAGATCTCTGAAGTAACCTAGACTTCTAAAATGATTTTAATTTGTATAAAAAATGAATAACCACTCATACTCCTACTCTAAATCATATCTGTGTTTTTTACATACTGTAAATTGGTTTTATGGTGTTAGGTAATAGGTGAAAAAAGGTGAAAAAAGAAATATGTTGTCATAAAATGGACTTCAGAAGTTTTGAAGATTCTCCTGAAATGCATGATGGTAGTTCATTCGGCTGCCCTTAAGTCTCAGAGGAAAGCAAATTCAACATGATATTCTCTTTTAATGAAGACACTGTTTCGTATTTATTTAAGCATCCTGATTCTTTCTTGACATACTATCTTCTCCTCACTATTAACTCAATTTAAGATGCTTAGTAGCTTTTAGTTGGCTGCATGGCAACAACAGGACATTTTCAGCAGAAAAAGTAGAAAATATTTTGGATTGGTCGGCGTTGTAGGAATATATTTAAAAATTTGAAATAATTGAATTTATATAGGAAACAGAAGACAAGTGTTAAACACAGTGCTTAACTCCAGTAATTCTATGAGCATAATGCAACATAACTAATATCCTACAAATCTCATGAAAAATAATTCTTTATATTAAAAAGATACTTAATTCTGCTGGAATGGTATATTTTGAAGCTGCGTACAAAGACTAAACAGTCATGGCCATAAAATTCTCTATATATCTTAATAGCTACATAATGTTCTTTGACAATTAATCCTGTAAAATGTTTATCAGGACTTCATAACTCCATCTTATGTAACTTTGCATCGGCAGGAATATTTATTGTTTGATTCTGGCTATTCTATTGAAAGTCAGTAACATCACAGAAAAAAATGCGTCTTGGGTGCTAAAGAATCAGTATTGCAGAAAAAAAAAATCCTCAAGAGTTTGAAAAAGCAGTCTGCAATATCTGTTTTTTCAATGCTTAAATAAAAATGGCAACGCATTTCAATGCGTAATATTTAAATTTATTCCTTTTCTTGAAATGGTGAATTTCTCTTCTGTGATCACAACTTTTTTAAATAAGACCATTATTAGACTATACAGTGACTGATTTCTTGACTGATTTCTTTATGAGTATTATTCAGTAGAAGAAAAGAATAATAATGAAGTAAGCCTTTTTTTTTTTTCATTTAGATGTACCTAAGGTATTTCACCAATGTGTATTTGCTTAGGTAAAAATGGTATTGTAGTATTGCACACCTTTCTTTAATATTGTTCCATAGTTAGAGGTAGCACACTGCAAAATAAATAAACAGTAATATATAGATAAATTGTTTGGAAAATAATGTTTTTACGTTCAGGGTAACCATGGAGACAGAAAATAGCTGGTCATTAAAAGCTCATGGAACTGAGTAACTTCAGCAGTAGCCCAAATTTTTATTGCAGCCCTGCATTTTCAAATACAATCCCATCTGCTGACATGGATATAGAGGTCTCCTCTGTGGTTTGGAGCTTTTCCAAGACCTGCCCATTCTGTCAGAAGTACACTCAGACCCCACAAAGATGTCGGCCAACTTTACTATATGAATTAACATTTTCTTGGTTATTAAGTCCATACGCCTTCAACTATCCTAAGAAGGTAACACCACAAATATTGCATTTAAGAGCTTACCTGTTTACTTGTGGTACCTGGTTTGTGTGACGTGGCTGGCAGCACTGGCATTCAAAAGCCTCACATACCCAGCTGCTCTGCTGTTTTGTAAAGTCGGGGCAAATAACTAAAAGGATATTTACAAATGGAGTAAATGTTAAATCTTTTGGATTTAACACATTGCTAATTGTCTCCTTAACAAAGCAGCTTTCATTCAGAAGGCTTAATCTGTAGGAGGTCTGTAGCATTCAGACTCTGCTAAAGCTGCAAAGTACATAAACATGCTGTTAAAAAGAAAAGAGCAGCTGTTAATTTTGCTGTGTTGCAAATACATTTGTACTACCATCACACAATGCTATTTCCCTGACCTTTCATTGCTTACTGTTGTTAATAACCATCTCTGTCAAAAACATGCTGTCATGTTTATTAAGGTGATATTGGATTATAAGGTACACATTTGGACTTCATAGAGAATATCCACAAAAAACAGGAAAAAAAAAGAAAAGTGCTACTTAAGAATAAAGCAGCTGACCATTGCATTGTATCCAATAGATTGAAATCAATTCTGAGTGTGATAACACAAATGACACCAAATTTTGAAGTGAATTGGAAGGTTTATACAATGTTATCTGATGTGGCCAAGCCATGTTTATGCAATTCAAGTATCCTACAATAAACTCAATATGATGACTGGGTGTATTTCTGTGACAGTGCAGGAGAGCCTGCTCAGTCCTCGGGTCAGCTATAACCTGGAGGAAAAACAGGTTTGTCTGCACCAACGTTTATGCTTGCATGAAGCCAAGTCAAGTTTCCTGGAGAGGTTTTTTTGAAGGCTATTACATTTCTCCATCTCCATCTCCATTTTCATTCTAATTAACTTTCTGGAAAATGGAATGCTCATATTACCCAACAGAAGCTTAGCTTCAGTATTTTTTATTATTATATTATATTATATTATGTTAATCTATCTAAGAATCAACATTCCTTATCCAGTCTAAGACTTTTTCAAGGTTGCACTCTTGTATTGAGTAGCAAACCAATTATTAAGTGGGGTACCACAAAGCGATATACTTTCAAGAGTCAGCCATGTCTATTATCATTTTCCACATCAACTTCCTTTCGGTTCGTCTTTTCATTGTCATGTAATTTCTTTTGGATACCAGTTACATATTATCTATGCCAAATACCTTTATTTTCTCCAGAAACAGTTAGGAACAGCATCTATACGTACGACCTGTGCATGCACAGCCCAATTACCTTTCCCTCATGAAGATCCTTCCCCAGGAGCATGGTATTTTTTTTTTTCTTTCAGCAACACTACTGTTTGCCTGTACTTTGTCTTACCATTGTGTGGTGGGGCGTTTCTTTCCCCCTCTCTGGGCTGATTTACGAACTCAGGAGGTCTTATTAGGCCTTAGCATAAGTGTAATGAGTTGGGCGGATAAACATCCCTCGACCGTACCTGGAATTCTCACACGGCTAAGACAGGGAGTCATGTGGACCGTCTCAAGGACTCCCGCTGTCCGGCGAAAACAAAAACCAAAACCAAAACAAAAACCCCCAAACCCCAAAAGTAGAGACAACTAGTTCCCTCGTAACAGCCTTGAGACATCCCAGCCCTCCCCTGACAACCTCGGAGCACCTTGTGTCTTAATCTTAAGTCGTTTTCTGACAGCCCCAGACCCTTATCTGAAATGTAACCCAGGTAAAATGGCACCAGGGCAGGTGGAATCCCAGTAATTTACTGACGACTGAAGCCAATCGTCTCCTGAACCTCTAAGCAGCAGTACTGAGACCAGCGGGCTGCGACCAGCGTCTCCCCCCGGGCAGGGCCTGCCTCTCGGAGCTCGCAAACGGCTGTTAGCGACGCTCGGAGGCCTGCTGCCGAAAGCCACAACACCTGGGCCGATACTCTCCGGCCTCGAGACCCGACCCGCCGCCTGTTGAGAAAGATGCCGACGCATTTGACATGAATATTTTGACAGAACTCGAGGGGAATTTTAACAGGTATACCTCTTTTACCTCTTGCTTACTTACTCTTAGTGCCTTTATGCATCCGCGTGTACTAACCAGAATATTCTGTAGCAAGTATATTACAATTTATTCCTTTTTAAATCTATACTTAAACTACTGTTGTGAACTTTATTCAGCTGTGAATGAATCTCAGGCTGCTATTATAATTTCTTTAGATACAAACCGTTGACCAAATCTGGGACTAGGAGTTGACCCAGCTGCACTAGACCCTGACAGGAGTTTAGAAAGCAACGAGGTCTTCTCTGAACCTTGTGACTCAATGGGAGGGTCTCCTTTACCTTTTTACATTCCCGATCTCTGTACAAATCATGAAAAACTAATTCTAACTCAATTTTCTTTGTGTATTTCTCCTTTTTTTAACCCATTGCATTTTCCGTCTCTCTATAACTAATGTTAGTCTGATTCTAACTTAATTTTCTTGTGTGCATTTCATCCGTGTACTTAGTAACAGAGTGAACCTTGCTATCAAATTCTGTTAAGTCACACTTTTATATAAATTCAATCATTTTTCTTTTGCTGATACCATTAGAAATGATTCTTGAAGTGGTCCAAACCACTCCCTTTCATGACACATTGTTACATCTGACCCTAAACCCAGCATTTTAGATTTGAAAGGCAGATGCAAAATAGAAAAAAAATAATTAAAAATAAAAATTTATCTATAACTATCACTGTAAACTGCAAAGCAAATCAATGTATCATGCACCTTCACTTAATCTACCTATTTTAACATAACCGTTGAGACCCAACTGTTACTGTCATCTACATACTTATCAAATGCCTAAACTGAACTTCCAGATTTTCTTTTGCTTCCCTCTGCTTACGCAGGCACTGCTGTAGCTTTTGAATCTAATTTACAAAATCAAGCTGAAAAGAAATACACTGATTTTCAAGTATCCTAAGTACATTTTTGCTTTGATGTTAGCTATAATGCAAAGTAAGATCCAAGAGTATTTGAAGCTGTTCTCTATACATGCACACATTTCACTTTTAAAAATGTTTAAGTTCAAAGAGTAGTATTCTGTTTTGCATGCCTTAAACTGAAGTTGTCAGATTTTATAGCATATGTATCATTGTACTGTATAGTCTAGGCTATACACAGAAATCCCATTGTCTTAGCTACCTTGAAATTCTGCCATTAAAATGTTATGTGACACTTTATGGACAACAGAACATTACCTACAACCTTCCCTCTAATCACAGACAAGGACATTTCTTTATCTTAACATATTTCTCCAGGTTGCATGCCACTGCCAATAAAATATATGTCACAAGACTGGAAATTCAATATAATACAGAAATGGTTTAGAAATAATCCACATATAACTTTCATTCCAGAACTGTAATTTGAACCCTATGAAACCTCTCCAATGAAAAACTGATCATGGATGAAACCCTTTTTTTCTGTTTTTGATAAATAAACACCTGATGTATGATGAGCATTTTCATAAAGGCTTCGTCAAAAAAAGTTCTATCTGAGCTTGAGCTGATTTCGGTGCTCCATGGCTTTGTGTACTTGCAGAAAATTGTTGACAGCCTGAGGCATGTATTCTTGCTCTGAAGAACAAAAATCAGCCTCAAAGGGAGAAGTGAATATAGTATGGCAATTAAGTTTCTAAAAGGCAAAACCTGGGGGGGTCAAACCCTTGCATTTATATTTCTGAAAATAATTCTGAGTGCATCGATGTGTATGCATACCCATCATGGTAAGACTGAATAACTTAACATAGAGGAAAAACTTTTAATGAGAGGATCGACATTATGGCTCAGATACAGTTCTGATTCAGGAACATCTTTGCAATCAGTATCAAGCCACTTGTAAAATATTCTGATTCTTTTCTAGACAAAGGTAGTAGAATACAATGACTGGCATCCTGAATTATTTCTTATTGGTTAACAATATGTCATTTTGTTCAAAATAATTCAAAAGCATTTAATAATTTGTCATGTTACATAAAGTGTCATCAAATACAATTTATGAAAACATGTCTTATTGAAAATGGAAACAAAAATGTTTGATATGCCTAAATAAAAAAAGAATTGGTTTAGTTCTCTGAACTGACATGAAATTATATATATTAAATTAGGCTAAAAAAATATTGATTTTGTGGAATGGTACTCAATCATAGGTTAGTACGTCCTCTTTGATAAGACTATATGTGTTACTCAGCATTAAATGAGACAAACTTGCATCACAGGAAATATGATTCAGCCATGAGCAATGTCCCATACTGGAAAAGTGACTTGAAATATGATTTTAGAGTGGAAAGAAAACTTATAGTTCTGTTCAGCTTTCATTCCAATAGCTGCTAAAGAGAAATAATTTGTATATGATAAATATATTTAAGACTAAAAACATAACCTAAAAAAATGAAATGCCATTGAATAAACTGTTCTCCAGGACTTACAGATCTATTCTTGTATTCTTACGACTCCATACAAAAATAGCACATTTTTCAGTTAGTATGATTGTACTGTATTTGTGACTGTTATCAGTCACAATAGAAACTGCTGTTCTACAGATCCTGTTACTTGATTACCTTGGGAAAAAGGATAAAATATTATACCATCAGTTGCCAGGTCAATGCCATTGACATAGTAGATAAGATTTCCTCCTAGATATTAGGACAGTTACTTCTAACTTTACGGTGCTATTTTGTGTGTTACTTTTTGATCAAAACCAGAATGTGATCATTTCAGTGACAGAACTCCTCTTTTGTTCACTAGATAATTCACTAGTTTTGAAAGGCAGGTACTGAAAGTAGTCAACCACTCTGACAAAAAGAATTAAGAAGAATAAACTCTTGTCTTCAGGAACTTTGAATATGATAAATTTTCAATATGTTTCAGATGCAATCCTTGAGCTTGGGTTGTTGATCGTTTTGGTGTTCGTGTTAGTGTTTGGTTTTTTAAAAATTAATTTTGAAAAAAAAATATTATTTTTGGCAGAATCTCACACTGTTGAAGAAATCAGAAGTACTTATTTTCAGGAAAAGTCAGACTATTTGACGAACAATGAGCTTTTAGAAGTTGTCATACATACCAACATTCTTTAACAGTAACTGACTCCTGGCACTAGTACCAGCTTTCATGACAACATTCAGCTTACTAAATCCCGTCAGATTTGTTGTTGCATGGGATTGTAGGAACTAATCTTAAAGATCTGAATAAAGGTATCCTTTCTATAACGGGATATGGTGAAAAAAACAAACATAATTTATACACTGTAGACAAATTTATCAAACGTAAGCCACGTATATGAATCTGGTGAAAACTAAGACAATGTTATATCATCAGTCAAAAGTGCATTCACTCCTCTTTGAGTGCATTCTGCTTCTTTTGCTGCATTGAATGTGTTTCTTCCTGCTAAATAAGACATTTAAACCTATTGTGCACAATCAGAATGAGATAAAATAGGCTTTTTGTCCAGTACTTTTAAAAAAAATTAAGGACATAATGCCTAGTGGAGACCTGGGCAATGTTATTTAAATTGTTTGTGAAATTGTACTTGGTTAATAAACTGTGAGATATAAATAGAGCAGAACTGAATTTAACAGAGCACTCAAAAGTGGATGGGAAAAGAGACTGGCAGTTCTGCCTAATGGACGTATTTCAGCATAAGGGGCGCTACCTCTTGGGCCAATTTGGAACATGAAGACAGAATACCATTTCCATGTTGTTGATTTTTTAAATTATTCTGCCTACAAGTAGAAGGCACACAGAATTCATTAAGTTTTCCACTAGATGTAGCAGTTTTATCTGGTTTCATTTCCAAGTAAAGAGCAGCCTCACTTTTATGTTTTGACCACACATGAATACGTCCCTGGAAACCGAGTGCAAAAGAAAAAAAATGCTCAATATGCAATAATTATATGGGTCATTTCTGCACACAAGTATTAGTAACTTTTTCTTGTCATGTTGCTTATGTACATATCCTAGAGCTCATTTATAACTCATTGTTTTCACAAGGGAACTAAATCTTGATAATAAAGTTCGTCGTCAGAGCTTGACACAAATAAGAGTGATCGGCATCCTACTGACTATGAAGAAAGCAATTTTCTACGAGACTGAAGAAAACTTATGGCATTCACTGATAATAATAAAGTAATATTTCTTGTTCTCAGGAATCAAAACCAATAAACAGGCAGCTTCTGGATGGGAAGGAGAAAGGCAACATTTGCTCTATTCTGTAGTTTTCTCAGAAAAGTAAAAGTTATTTACTTGAAAGAAAAACAAATTAAATAAGCATGGACAACTCTGACTTGAAAACAAAGAAAAGTTTTTCTAAGAACCATTCACAAGCGTGTTTGGGACGTCAGCAGTTGACGTGGTATGGTATTCACCAGACTCAAACTGGAGGGAGAACAAAACAAACTCTGTGTAACCCCTTTGATGCCCTCCCATTTCTTGTCTTGAAAACAAGTTTTCAGTTTAAAAGATCATATGCTCTTATCTTCATTTCTCAAATTACCTCCCAACAATTAGCACCATGATTCATCTGCCTCTCCAAGTGTGCATGAATGTTACTGGCAATAACCAGTGATGCCAGTGACAACGGCTAGCACGTTGTTGGAGGGAGAAGTCAATCATTGCCTTCGGAGTTTTCAGTGCACAAGAGAGCTCCTCCTACACGTAATGCACGTAGGGAATTTCACTGTATACAAAATATACCAAATAGCTCATTTCAACCAAAGTATGCCTGCATCATTTCCTATGAGTTCTATTCACACTGGAATAACATCACCAGCTTATCTGGGAGGATCTGTCATTACAGAAAGTTTATTGCAAATAGAAGCCACAAAAATGAGCCGTGTTAGCGTAGTCCCTAAGAAATAATAAAACACATCCCAGCCAGATGGTTTAGTCACAGCAAAAGAATCAAGAGAATAAAACTCTTTAAAAGTGGAGTAATTAAGAAAGCTAAAGGTATGTAACTATCTTTCCTAATCATGACCTCCAGAATGCCTGAAGTTATGCTGTGAATTTCTGAGCAGTTTCAGACAAATGGGTTCAATGGATATACTACATATAACTTAATTCTTTATTACAGTGAATCTTCAACTGCAAGAAAAGCAATGTAGTCACTCTCAATATTTCCATAAGATCATACGTAGAACTACACAAATTTACACTGACTGCATCAACTAAATCTGAAAGTTAAACCTGGAAACTTTTGGTGGGGTACTTTACATTATGATGGATGATGTCAAGAATTAAAAAAAAATCTATAAATACATAGAAACTAGAAAAGCTGATAAGTACTTTGATGTGATGGACTCCCAATCATTTGGAATATTTACTGGAAATGTAAGCCCTGAAATCCCAAAATCTTAGATTTCAGTATACCTTCATGAGAACACAGCAAGATGAGAACAAAGGAATCCCACTGTTGCTGAATTTAATTTAACACTAAGGTTATGTTTACAATCAAATAGTGAAGACTAAATAGTAAACACCTCAAAACAGTATCATTACCCTAGTATCTGGTAAAAATCTGCACCTTTAAGTGAAATATTTTTGGTAACTATGACAGAGATTAGAGGAGGAGGAGCAGGAATTCTTCAAGGACTCTAAAATGGATGTTTCTAAGACAACATTAATAGCTATGAGATCGAGGCTCTCACTAAGTCTAGTAAGATTTGCAACCATTATAACTACTTTTGCAAGTACTTTGTTAGCCTATACTTAAATGTGTAAATTTTTCTGCACATATTAATATTCATTTCCTGTACTCTCATTTCTTTGCATGATTTATTCTGGGTATTGCTTTCCCATCATATTTTAGGCTAGACCTTACTGCAGAATTTTCTTATTCTGCATCTGTTGTTCCTAACTGCAAATATGAAAGGAGTGAAGCAAGTGAAGAGAAATGCATTTTGGAAGATAATACTACTTTGTTAATAAAAAGCTTTTTTTTTTTTTCTTTTGTTTTGTTTTGGTTTGTTTGTTTTTCCAGATGAAATAAATGTTACTTAACGGCAAGTTCATTTATTTAAGTTCCTCTATAAGTACATCATCCTTAATTCAGTTGGGTTGCAGGACTGTAATTGGTGGCTGTTAGAGTAGTAATGCATTTGGCATTATATGAACAGAGGTCCCAAACAGACTTTAATATATTAGAAGATTAACAAACTAATTAGACTCAAAGATCCTCAAGACCTGCACTGTGTTTTGTTCTGTGTAGACAGGTTCTTAGCAGTAATATGAGCATGAGGATGCTGCATTGCTACAAATAAAAAATACTGGTTTAACTATAGAAAAATATCATCTATACAACCCATAAAACAGAACTACAGGTTCCTCAAATATGAAGGATGCTTAGCAATGTAGGGAATGAAAAATACTGAGCTGAACTCAAACCATACATAACTGTAGTTATGTACAATGTAATTACCCAATCTGGAAGGAGGCCAGAGAAACACAAGACAAATTCTGCCATCTGTTACAGTCATACAGTCTCACTAAAATAAATGGACAGAGTTTGGCTCAACACTGGTTAAACCCTTTGAGTCAAGGGACTTAATCACTGCAAGTGGCCAGAACCTTGGATCTGTGCCTCTTTTAAAGAAGTAGACATTCAATAGTCTATCTTTAAACAGCTGACTCTCATGGAAACCCTCCCAATCTTCTAAACAGAAAGAAACTTCTATTGCCACACAAATGGCTTAGAACATGACCTGCCATGCTGAGGGCATGGGGGAGAAGAATCAGGTACCACATCTGAAAAATAGGCTATATTTTAGACCGGTAATACTTCTTCTGGAGAATTAACATTTTATTTCTGAATTGGTTTGTCCCATGGTTTGTAGCCAGTTGAAATGGAACACAGTAAAAACATCAGTATATCAGAAAAGATCTAACACAAGAGACATATGCAATTATCTTTTTTTTAAAGGGTGTCAATTCAAAGCACGGAGAAGCGACTCTCTTGACATTATAACAGCTCAGTGGCAGAACTAGAATGAGAATTCAAGGTTTCTGAGCCTTATTTCAGTGCTCTACCATCTGTTGCAGACTAGTGCCATCCGTGACCTGAAATGTCTCTTAGAAGTTTTTATGACATTTTTCTAAAAAATAATTTAATGAAATTATTTGATTAATCTTACTTCTAATGTATATCTAAAGTGTCTTTTCCCTCTTCAACTTCTTGTCTTTCACCACGTTGAGTGGATTCATGCTCTTTTGAAGGACTTATGGTTCAACAAATGGAAGATAAGTTTTAATTCCAAATAGACAAAAGTGGCCCTTGTTATGGGAAAGAGTTTCGCAAGGGGGACGGCTTTGCTTTTTCCATATAACAACTGTTTAGACCATGATAGCAAGCTTATTTCAAACCTTCACTCAACATAAAAAAACCATCTTCTAAAACTGTACAGATACAACAGTGCACTACTATTACACACACCTGAATAATGTTTCGTGTTTGAAATCGTGAAGGAACTTGATAAACTGTATACCACAGTGAGCATCTATTAAAACAGTAAATACATTGAGCCAGATTTTATTAGTATTTGTCTTAAAATGTACGGGGTGTAAAGTTGCAATGGCCTTGAAGTCACTGAAATATAAAAATATAAAACTGTAAGGATCTTGCTATTAGATCTTGGAAGGTTTACTCAGAAAATATTGAGCTAAATATGAGGGCTATTATTTCTTCAGGTATGAAAGAAATTAATACTTATTTTCAGGAAAAGCAGTTAAGAACAGAAACAGGGCCAATTCATTTTTTCACCCATAACAAGATCTGACTCTAGAACATAAAAAATTTATTTGTACTCTTCAGGTATAAACATCCTTTTTTTCCTCTTACTTTGCAAGAACAATATTGCTCCTAAGAGTTTTGTGGATGGCTAAATATTCAGCTAACAGAGTTATTTATTAAAATCAAATGCTGTTAGTAATGCCTAAGACCACTCAATCATTTCTTGTGCTTAGGTATCATCTTTTAAATTATTTCCCCTATATTATAATCACACATCTGCAGAAAAGTTCCTGCTGAACTTGTTATGCAGACTCAAAGTCACCTGAAACCCAGCAGAAAAGAAATGGGAAAAAAGTCTGACAATTTGTCTTCTCAAGTCTGTTGGTCTGAGAACTTTGCTTCTTTTCAAATAAATGCTAGCAAGATACTGTACATTTAACTTCTCAGAATTCATCAGCTTTCTCAACTACATGAGTTATGAGTTAGAGATCATTGTGAGAGATGTGGGGCCATTAGCATGTCTGTTCTCTATCAGCATAAGTAATAAACTAATAAATTTGCTGGACTGAAACTATGCACCTGTTTTTGTACAGTTATCACACATTTACACGGTGTATTAGTGCATTCTATGATCCTACTAAAAAGTAATAAGGAAACTTTTTATTCCTTTCATAGACTTTCTCGTTTAAAAGCTATAAAAAACTGCATTTGCTCCCAGTGATCAATCAGCTAGATTAGTCACATAAACTCACTCAAATATAAATATCTCAGTATAGCAAGTATAACCTAGACTAATCCCTCAATACTATCCATATGCTTCTTCTAGATGCCTTTGCCATAACAAATAACCAATAAAACTTTCTGAAGGCATGTATAGTAAGGATAGGTCTCTTCAAAACAGTTGAAAAAATAAGGATGAAGAATTTTTGTAGA
Source organism: Elanus axillaris (assembly GCA_026212715.1). NCBI lineage: Eukaryota > Metazoa > Chordata > Aves > Accipitriformes > Accipitridae > Elanus > Elanus axillaris. Next base: position 6,185,856 of record JANZLQ010000050.1, on the reverse strand, counting down.
TCAACAAGTTCAGCTGAACAGAAAGTAACTGTTAATCTTTCTGTTACTTCAACATTTTAAGTAATTTTTTTCCCTTCCACATTATTGTGGCTTTTCTTTTGTTCTTCCTCTTTTTTCACTGCTCAGTCATATTAAGATGGACATCCAAGGTACTTTTTCCAGCCCTCCTTTCAGAAGCACATCTTTTCATTCTGGACAGTCCAAAGAATCCTTAAAATAACTTTTCTAAACCTAGAAAAGTGTACTAACAAGCATGGTTATGGTGTTTTCTAAGTCACACAGTGTAACACCCATAAGATACAAAAGATTTCTAGATCAGGCAAATTATTACCACAACTTTCACCTATCTGCCAGTTGACAGTAAAATGATGTTCCTAGTGGTGGTTAATTTTCAGATCTCTTCTTTCACTTGCACTTGATTTTGATCACAGATAAAAATTTTGAAATGGGCCCACATCTTCTCTGACAGGGAGCTGCTACAATCCCTTCTTGTTATCCTTTGCATTCCTTTCCAGTTTTAGATCCTGCTGTGCTTTTGATTTCTTAATTTAATGCCTGAGTGTCTGAATTTTATGACTCCTCCTTTGTAGACTCGGCCAATTTACACATCTTGAATGCTTTGCGTTTTAGTTCATTAAGAAGGCCATGTGGTCTTCCATCAAATTTTCTAGCCTTCCTACGCAAGGGATGTTTTATTTCTGAGGATTCAGTAAGTTTTCTCTAGAACTCAATTTCCTGGCGCATTCTTCCCTTTATGGTACTTTCCCAAAAGATTTTACCTTATAGTTCCCTACACAAGCTGAAATCCAGTTAGTTTCCTGAGTCTGAGCTCTTCTGCTCAACTTGAAAGACTTCCTGCAAATCCTGAATTCAGTCCAACCATGGTAGCCACAGCCCAAGTTGCCCAAGATGACCACAACTGTCACTGCTTGGGAGCAGCAGGTAAGGTAGAACTTTACTCGTTTGGCCCTGAACCTGTTAGGGGAACAGCTCCAGGTGGAGATGGAGACCCTTCCTTCTGCTGGCAGAAGCCACAAGCTTCTCCTCTTAGAAAGCAGGCGTCCTCTTCTTGCTCTTGTATTGCCTCATTTGTAGCTTGTTGTCTGTCCTCCTGAGGTTTAGGCTCTTGTCTCTGCAGAATCCTTCACAGATCCTTCCAATCTCTTTGCATCCCTGAGATGGTGGGAACCTGCTCGCTTTACGAAGCTGTTTCTCCTGGTGCTGCAGGGAGGATACAGAGCACACCTCCCAAAGGTGAGGCTGCCAGCACACCAGTCCTGATCCTGGCCCCGGGCTGGAGAAGAGGCCCACGTTTGCAGTAGTGACAGAAGCAGCGGATACATTTGCCAGGGCTTGGGATCCAGTCGTATTAACTTATCAGCACCATCTCCTCCTTTCCCTGCCTGAGCAGCACTTCTGAGTGATCTCCACCTGCTACGCTGTTTTATTTCTGTTTGGACATCCTGATCAATGGATCTCCTTACTGCCAGATATAAAGGATGGTGGATATAAGTCCACTCCATCACTCCACAAGATTTTCCACTCAGCAGAGAATCATTTGTGCTTTCTGTGGGTCTTTTTTGGTTTGTTTTTTTTTTGTTTTTTAAACTTGTGACTTGTTAGCCTGCTGCACTTTCTCTCCTCACATGCTGCAGGCCAAAATTTTTTGTATTTAGTGTGTCTTTCCTTTCTTGCTTATCTTTTGGAGCCGTAATGTCTAGCAAAGAAACTGTAATCAATACCAAAGTCTGAAAAACACGAGTCATGATCCTACCTAAATAGGAGTCTTGCTACCTCATTTGCAACTGGAGGCTCAAAGGCTTCCTTCACCTTGTTGCACTTTATCAATCTGAATGCACTCCGTGTCAGTTGTCTCTGTGTTGCTGTACACCATACTGTTTTAAAACAAATCACTAATTACTGATACCACTTGCAGTTCAATTGCTTTTTTCTTTAAATTTCATTCTGTGCTGATCATACCTCAAAACACATGCATTTCATTGATTTAGCCTTCATCTGGGCTAACGTGGTTGAAAAACTATTTCCATATGCTTCTCATCTACAATGAGTATTGAAACACCTCAATTATCATGATATGTTATTTGAACTCTATGTTTAGTTCTGATGCTAGTCTGCCATTGTCATTTTCAAATCTCTCTTGACTTGTTGGTGTCTGGTCCATCAAAAGAAGGGCCTACATTTACTTAATTCTTTGCTTATCAAATATTTCATTTCACTGAAGATCAAGTGAAGAAGAGTTTGATACAAGACATTTTTCTGATGTTTTTCTGAACATAATGGTCATGCTATTTTTTGCCAATTATTTGCCGACTGGTAGTCAATAAGGGTTCTGTATGCTGCATGGTGTAAAAGATACCAAAAGAAAAACACTGCTTTTGGATGGCCTTGCAGTGTCTGCAGAACTGCCTCATTAAGATAGACATAGATAATAAGGCACTAACGAGCATTCTTTAGGATAAGATGTATCAAAACATGTAGAAGATCACACTGCGCAGAATCACCTGAGAAGGGTTGAACAGCGAACAAATGAGGAAGACTACAGAAGACCACCAGAGACCTCAAGTACACCTGTGTGAAGGACATTTACATATGATAATGAGTTTCTGGAAAGTTAATGAATATGTAAAACTTTTCTTAGCAATGTAATGAATATGCATATCGAACTTGTATATAGACTATTCAATTAACCTGATCAGGCGCACACATTAGGAGGAGAGGTCCCCTGTGTGCCCCGTGCTGCAATAAAGGATACCTGCTTAATAGTCTTCTGACTATTGAGTCCTGATTTCGGCTTTTCACAGCATCAAGTTCCTGGAAAGGAACTAGCTTTGAGGCATTTTCTATTTCTTCCATTTACATTATGACAGAATCATTTAGATTGGAAAAGACCTTTAAGATCAAGTCCACAAGTACTCTTCTATTACAGCTTTTCCCAGAAAAAAATCCACAAACTTTTCTTGCCCATTTTTTCACGTGAGTGGCATCAACACAGATAGTCAAAACAGTTATTCTTGCAATTAGTCTCCTATTTGACAGTAGACTATACTACCATTGCCTAAAACAAACGTATATGCTACGATATGAGATTATTTTATACATATCTTAGGTGAATCTTTTACATATCAGGATTTCTACACACTTGTTTTAACCTTTATTCTAGAATATATAGGGCAGAGTTATCTGGTGTTTGTGAAGAATGCATGAGAAGGACCTGGTTCTGGTAGTTCTTCAAGGAGGCAGTTTAAAGAGATTTTAATAAAACTCATTGAACTGAATGAATAAGTTTGCATCACTATTTTATGCAAACTGCTATCATTTAAGAGAGGTGTAGATTTGATAGAAATTAAAATGAACGGACTATTTTAACAATACATTACAAAGGCATCAGTATAGAGCGAGAGAAGGTGTCTAGGAGACAAAAAAATGAGTCTGTCACAGTCAGGAGCAGAACTGAGATCAAAAGCAGGCAAATAAAGCTAGGAAACAGTCGTGGTGTTGAAAGTTTTTCTCTGCTTTTCAGCGAAAGGTTAACATTTTTTTTTCTTGAAATGTTCCATGTGATCACCAAATTGAAAAACCATGAAGAAAAATTGCTAGTCTGCAGAAAGAAAAGGCATAAATCTGTTTAATGATTGCAGCTTGTAAGGATAGGAGCTGTGAGAGGCATTTGAAAAGAAAAGGTTGATACTGAGAAAGGGAGTACAGTGTTATCCATCCTTCAACTAATTGTAGTGCAAAAACTTTCAATGAGACTCCTGAATGAAAGACGACCCACAAGTAAATATTTCTCATGTAATCCACTGTCTTTTCTCAAACTTCTCTTTCACTTTTTCTACCTTGCCCTCCAGAGGACACAGTATGTTGTTAGCTGAGAAGCTAATAAGAGATATTTTATAACCACAAAATTAAACTTTAGAACTGTGTTGTCTTTGAGCGCATCCCATCATTCTGTTTTACTGTATGGATTTTAATAGACTGTTTTGCTCTATATTGCTAGATGAACTTTTCCTAGTCCTTGTGAAATACTTAAAGCAGTCTGCAAAACAAGTTAAGTGTTTAATATTCTTGCCCTGGTTCTAGTCACCTTAGAGTTTGCCTTCACAGAATCACAGAAAGGTTGAGGTTGGAAGGGATGTCTGGAGGTTGTCGGGGCCAAACCCCCTGTTCAACAGCTGGCTGCCCAAGACGGTGTCTAGAAGGCATGTGAGTATCTCCAGGCTGGGAGACTCCACAACCTTCCTGGGCAACTCACGCCAGTGCTCCGTCACCTTCGCAATGAAAAAGTGTTCCCTGATGTTCAGAGGAAACCTCCTGTGTTTCACTTTGTGAAAATACAAAATAGTTAACACAAGAAACCATTTGGAACAATGTAAATACAGTTCCAAAATGACTATGTGAATGAATTGCCTCAATTATTTACTGATTACGAAGACAGACCACAAGTCAGAGACCAAATGCAAATTCATGCTAACAAATTAATTAATGAAGCAGTATCCTACAGCATCCTAGCAGTGTAATAAAATATAAGTGTTTCTGATTTTATTTATTGACAGAAGACTTTTCTGCAGCAAAATTCTCTTCATTTCTAACCAGCTCCACATTATATTGTTTTGGGGATAAAACATTCTGTTTGTTTATAAATAATTGGTATTGCTTACACCTTGTTCAGAATGTATAGTCTAGTGGCATAACTGTGGTCTTACACAGCAAGAAATATTTGATCTGAATCTTTAAAGGAATATCTCTCATCTCTCATGACAAAAATATAGTTTTTCTAACTCATCATAAAGAAGTTCATCTACAACCACATGTTTAGAATCTAAATATTTATAACCATAGGAAAAAAAAATATCTATTGTACAGGAATATATAATAATGAGCTATTACCTTGCTGGAAACAAGGTATTACTATTTGCAGGAATATCTAGAGCTGTACATAAACATAATTTCACATACAAAACTTAAGTGCTACATATTATTACCACGATTGTAAAATTTCTTTCTCTTGAGAATAACAAAGCTAAAAAAAAAATAAAGAACCCCTTTATCCTTGAAATTGGAGACTTTACTATCAACTCACTAACAACAGTGTTTGGAATCACATTTACCCCAGAAAAGCCTTGATCACTTCAATGATTCATGTCCTAAACAGTACAGAAAATAATGAGAAAATCTGACAGTACCTCAGATTGCTGCATTAATCTGCATAAATCAGATTGAGTATTAACTGCATGTAAAATATCCCTTCAAAACCTGCTAGGTTAGGCTATGGCTATATAAATGTACTCCTAAGAGGGCCAGTGAAAATTACTATGGATCATATAGTAAAATAAAAAGTAGCAGAGTCGGAAAGACTGAGAACTTTCCATCTTGCTAGGAGTCTGAGAATACAAATAATCACATTGCACATTTCATCTCAATACACAAGATAATTTCCTGGCAATGAAACAGAGAAAAACTACTTTTGTGGTGTGTTAAAAACATATTGCCTGTAGCGTTAAGTACAATTCTTTTGTGCAATGTATATTAACAGTGAACATACTGTAGTTAAGTGCTATCTGAAGAAACTTACATTAGCATTTAGTCTTCTCCCTTTATTCCTACCACTCAGATTTAAACTGAAAACAGCATCTTCACGTTTGCTAAATCACTGACAAACTGCTGCGTTAGGGAAAAGAACATAAGTATAAATGTGATACTTTCTCTAAAAATACAAGGGATCTCTCTCCCTTTATACAAGAGGTTTTTAAGGCAATAAAGGAAAACATACTACTCCACTACTGGAGGCATTTTTCCTTTGCTCCACTTACTACCCCAGAAAGATTCAGAGAGAAGGCTTTTTACTGAGTATTAGGGATTTCAATAGGTAAACAACATTATGGACTTGAAATCTATCTTTTCACAAAACTACAAATGTTCATGATGAGCTGTAGTTTTACAAAGTCCCCTTACAGTACCGTAACTTGTATATTTTAGTAAAGGAAGTTTAATTATTTTGTATTAATTCCTTATATAAACCCTTTCCTGACACTTCTAGCAGATATGCTAATTAATTTCAGAATCACAGAGTTGCAGAAGTGCTGAGGTTGGAAGGCACCTCTGGAGATGGTCTAATCCAGTGGTCTTGAAACACCTCAGGCACCCTTATCATTATTATTATTATATTATTATTACCTGTTTGAGCAGGCACCTCTGATATATGTATACTAATTTATAATGTACTACTGTACATTATTGATACTGTACAACATTATTGATAAAAAGTATAGAGACATGGTTCCTAATGCACTGCAGTCAGGGTCTTTTCTCTGGAATGATAACCCTACTGACTGTATCTCAATAGTCAGTGAATCTTGATATGCTACCCAGATTTTTAAATAACTTGGGGCCTGTGGCGCTTAGAGTTGCATGTGTGCAGCTAATCTACAAGCAAGCTGTAGGGTCACCTGTTAAAGCAGTGGTGAGGTTCAGATCAAGGCTAAGGAAGATCATGAACAAGCAAGCTATGATGCAAATTTCAGTTTTTCCAGTGAGAGGGGGGCAACTGAAGTTTTTAAACAGGAATATATTATATATATATATATATATCTCTCAAGAGTTTGAACTTAAAAAACCAACAAAATCAAAACCCACAAAAACAACAAACCCCCCAAACCTATCAGTGACAACCATCCTGTATTTTCCTATTAATCTTACCATTCCTATCTTTTCTTTGAAATCTGTTTGCTTGGGTCTGGTCTTTGGGTTTGACTGTGAGAAAGTCAACCACAGTAAATGAAGAACCTTCCAACAAAAGCTCAAGTTAAAACAACCCACTTACTCTTCAGGGTAAGGGAAGAACTTTTTTTAGTTCATCTTCACTTGAGTATTTACACATTGTGTTATTTTACAAGGGTGATATTCTTTGGTAAGAAAATGTTTATCTTTATACACTTCTGTACAAGAAAGAAAAACTCAAAGGTGAATGGTAGGAGAGGTCTTCTTTACACTGTATCATGACTATGGTTACAGAAAGGACTTAGAGTTTTCAAAATGCAGCTGGTGATTCACTTCAGTCTGCCCTTTCCCTGAATTCAGAAGACAGCAAATATGTGTCTTCCATGCACTTCTAGGGGAAGAGTCATCCTTGAAATGAAGTGTAATAATGTAAGTCTAGACATTTTGCAGAGAATGAGAAAGGCAGCTACTTTTATGATCTAAGAATATTTTACTCACAAACACCCCCCCCACCACCACCTTTCTCTGAGGCTGGTGAGAGAGCATTTTTAAGCTAGATTATTTTCAGAAAGAGGACAGAGGGAAGAAGAATGCATACCTTGCACATACAGTTTTAAAGGCAAAGGTTAATATCTCTTTCTTATAATGTCTCTTTTGAGGGAAGTATAAAATTACATATTCATGAGGATCTTAAACCTGAATTTGAAGAAACTGCTAAAAATTATTTACTATTACAGTTAATTAAGAAAAGTGCATTGCTTCTGCCCAATACCATTTTCTAGATACCAAACTTTAGTTTAATTGCCGTCTCATTAACAACTTTAATTTATTACTCCTTCAGTCCCCTTCAAAATAAATCATTTTGAGACCTGAGCAAAAAACAACTTTTTAATTTATACTAACATGACTGTTGAAACTTGGTTAATTACGTTTTAAAACGCGCATTAACATTTTACCATCAAACAATGCAGTGTTTTATAAATTACCCTGTCATAATCTCAATGATGTATACAAACACCGACAAAAATTTCAGTGTATACATACACACACACAGAGGTAGGAAAGCAAATACATGTATAGAGGAGAGATAAGCAAAGAACAGAATCAACAATGGATCAGATCGATCCTTATCTAAATTCAGAATATAAGTCTTGATTAATTTCCAATAAATACAGAAATTGTCAAAATTAATAGTATTATTTTTTCACATGCCAGTCAACTGCTTCTGACAAAATAGCATACTACTAGTCACTTCTACCCTGACCTAACTCAACTTGTGACCTTTTTAGCTCCCTAAAACTTCCTAAGAATTTCCAGTATTTTAACTTCAGTTTCATGCTGTTCTACTTCTTGGTTTGCGTATATCAGTTCTGCTACTTTTTCTTGATACTCCTTTTTTAGCTGGGTGCAAGCATGCTGCAGATTTTGGAGCTACTTTTAATTAAGAACAGAAAGAAATACAACTGACACTCCAAATCTTATGCAGAGTTAAGCCAAAAAATCTGACTACTGCTGGGAAAAAAAAGCATTATAACATTTCCCATTATGTATGCACAAAGACACTGTCTAATGGTACGTAACTGAAACATACATTGTATTTTGTTAAGTCTGTATCTGACCAAATTTGCTGTATTATCTATGGTAAGACTCTCAGAGACAAAGACATCTTTAAAAACTATTTTTAAAAATTCCTACTTTATTTATACTAATAAAGGTTATTTGTACTAACATGTATGGGTTTGTGTTTGAAATGTAAGTAATGGAAGAGACTATATGGAAATGAAAATGGGATTTAAAGAAAAATCCACCGTGACACATCTGCAGCTAGTGTAAATTGTCAAAGGCCACTGCCACAGTTTATCACAGCATGCCGATCCCTTGTTCCAGACACTGATGAAGAACGAATAGTGCTTTCACCAGAAAGATCACACAACTACTTAGCTATCACTATTATGTTGTGCTTTCCTACCAAGCCGGTGCACAATCTGCTATCTCCTCCTAAGCGCTAGTGTTGTGTATGGGCAGCGAGACAGCACCGGACCTCCCCTGTGATGGAGCTGGCACTTGGTGAGCAATCGTAAAATCACTGCAGGCAGGGAAATGACAGCAGGGTTTATTTTATACCTTTAGTTTGTAAAGGTAGAGCATGGAACCAACTTCTAAAAGAAACAAAAGCAAGATAGCCTATAAATGTGTGAAAGTGACGTCAGAACAAAAGCTGTGTTTCTTATCCTCTTGGTGCTTGGTACCATTAGATTACAGCGCAGTACCGTTACACTCTGGTAAGAGCAAACAGAAAAAGCGATCATTACCCTGAACAAGTTAGAACATAACTAAAATGAAACTTGACTGAAAGTAAAGTTTGAAGAAATCTGGCCCATCAGCTGCAAAACTGAACAATTATTATTGAATACCATAGTGTTCATTTTTCTTAGTATTGAAAAAAGCCCATTAGTGATTATATAAAAGAAATGGTCCATAATTCCTATCTCCACTATCTATTACTGTAATTATCAGCTCTTGTAGTTCCCAAATGGTCAACAATATGTCAGAATGACATTTGTAATGACTGAACTGAATAAAATTTGTTTTGAGCCTCTAAGTGCAGCGAACTAGTCATTTCTAGACCTTGCACGCTCATACCTCATCCGCTATGTTTATGTTGCATGTGTGACCTGTTAGAGAACAGAAATTTTCAGAAATACATCCACTTTAGGATGAAATGAACTGTATCCTAACATAGCCAATTCCGCTAAATTAAGTTAAATGAGTTTCATTATAAGTATCCAAAGTTTCATTTGAAGCCTGAGCTGCATTCATGCAGGCAGAGAACTTGCAGACAGACAGGCAGACAAAATAAATATTTCTATTCACTTAAAACTAACAGAGAAATACTACTGTTATGGTGCAACATAGTAAATGGCTTTACAAAATACACTATTTTTTCAGCTAATTGCTCTGTTACCAGCCCACTTCCAGAAGACCAAGGTTACACAACCCTTTCTGAGCTAAGGTGTAACAACATTCACCCTCCTTCAGAGAGTAGACCCTTCTCACTAATATTTAGTTAGCTACAAACATAAATTAGGATTCTACTGCTATTTAGTATTACCAGTGCTTAATTCCCTCCTTTCTCCCACACAGATAAATATGTATAGAGAGTAATATGTATTGTCGGTAAAAATGGCCTGGAATAATTCAAGAACCATGATTTGAAATAGGTTACTGCATCTGTGACTTTCAAAGTTGACAAGATTCACTCCAGATACTTGAAAATATTTATGTCCAATCCTCTGACAACCAGAAAGCACTTTAGAGACAGCAGTGTCTGTAAAAAGTTATGATTAAGTAAAGAGCCTTGCAGAAAACTAGTATACAACACTTCAGCCTGTGAATTCTGAATGTTAACAGACACACAATTTTAAAATTGTTTTAATTCCTCTATGTGTCTATATTTTACCTGCTGCAAATTCATTCAGCTGCTATAAACACATGCCTTAGTATTTCTGAGACAGGTTACAGTTTTCTGTCTGTCAGTTCTGCATTCAGTATCAATTGATGCAAGAATACTGACTAGATGAAAATAGCTGTCTTTACTTATGAAGTGAACTTGAATTTTACCTTACATAGATGCTGTGAGTGTCATGAGATCTTGAACAATCACAGGAAATCACCTAAATATCAATCCCAGAAAATCCTCACTTCTCAGAAAACCAGCCATAAATGAACATTTATTCAGGTTCTTTACCCAGAGGCAAATAAATAAGAATTTTCTTAATAGGTAGAATACACTGCTTACATTTAGGGTGACTGAAAAAAAAAAGTTACTTTTCTGAGGGTGACCTCTTATTTGTAAGTCAAACCCATAGGTGAAGAAATGGGGAAAGAGTTTAATACTGGGACGCAGTGACATTATTTATCCACACTAAGAGTGCTTCAGTCCCACAAACACATGGTAACCTCAGCTCAGAAGTGATAGCTGAAGGAGGAAACAAACGATCTCCCAACAGGGCTCTAATTTTCAATCTGGAAATTAAAGCAAGAACACTTTTTTCAGTTCAGTACCACAAGTTTTACCAAGGTTTTGTGCAATGTAGAGGATGCTGGATATACTAAGCACACCAAGAAACTGCAGAAACAGTCTTTTGCTGCTGCCTTTTGCTTCACGGGTGTGGGATGCAATCACATCAAGTTAGATTGTAAGGTGATGAGCCATTGTGATAGCCTTAGATCTATTCTCTTCTCACATTTCTAACATCCTTTTGTCAAAGAAAGCTGGCTGTTTCCATGAAGTGGTAAACCATGGATTAATACTAAAACTTTTATCCTTCTTTCCTACCAGAGAAGCCAGCACAAAAAGAGTCTGGCTATAGGTAAGCCAGCACTAAAAGAGTCTGGCTATAGGTAAGCCATGGAGCACCGAGTGCCTACGTTTAAAAAAAAAAGAAAGTCTTGCAGTGGAACTAACAGTTATTTAAAAAAAAAAATCTAACAAAAAACCAGCAACAACGAAAAGCGACTGCTATTTACACTTACTTCTATCACAGCTCTCCATGGCACAACCAAGGGTTTCAAAGAACTGTCTGACAATGCGTAAATGCAAAGACTCTGTGTGTTTGTGTGTGTGTGTAAGTACAAATCTGTACACAGATACATTTTACTTCAATTCAAATAATCATTACCCAAAAGGTGTCAAAAATCAGCATCAGTAGCTCAGCTCTGGTGCATTCAGCTGCAACATTTGAAGAGGTTTCTACTACCCCTGCCCCTCTCATCTTTTGGTTTCTACCCCCACAACAGAATTTAAAGAAAGAAACACTGCCTAAGTTTGAATCCTCCAATTCACAATTTAATGTTAATGAAGTTGGTGTTTGAACTTTTGTGCTAGTTTGTAAGCCTAAAGGATTTAGGCAAAATTAGTATAGCTATAATTACACCCAATATATGAAAGGATAAGAAAATTAAGTGACAGCTGTCACTAATAAAATGCTGTTCCAAAGCTTAACTATAACTTCCAACATCAAACATCAAAAAGCAAAAGGTGAAATTCATCCATTACATAAGTATCAGCTGTTGTCCTGGACTGCCAGAAGGTGGACAACTTTCCTGGAAATCTAGGAAACCTACAAAATCTAACTTATCTCATAATTAAGTAGAACCACTGATCTTTTTTGACATCTGCTACTTTGCAATATCACACATCTATCTCATAACCTAAGTCTGTAACTTAGGCTACTGGGCAACTGTGAAAAAGATGAAAACATGTAAAGACAGTTCTGACAGGGAAAAATATAATATCCTAATACCTTTCTGTGTGTTGTGTGGCAACTATCATAATCGCCATTTATCAACCAAAAATATTCCTCCTTGAAGATGCAGTAATAGTTTTGTTGTTGCAGCATGTGATATAACATGAAAGCAGAAGGAGTAAGAAGGGCATTCTTTGGCGTTCAAAGAAGTCACATTTTGACAGAAATCCTTATTTTGGCAAACAAACAGAGAAACAGCTCATTCAATTAATGAAGTGGAAGATGTTTGAAATCAACCTTACCTTAACTATTTGCCCAAAATATTTATTATAGTGAGTTTACAAAGAGTGATTCAGAACTTAGTTACAATAGAGAAGGGTTTGAGTTACAATAGAGAAGGAAGAAAGAAACACCTACTAGAATAACAAGATATATTGGGACTTGGAGTGTTTTAATTTGTCTTTGTTTAGCTGTTATATACGACATTATGCTGCTGAATTTTAAATTTTTAACATCTACTTCTAGATTTAACAGAAATCACCCATGTTGTTCTTTCTTGTCCATGTGACTCTCTTTCCAAGGCAAATTGTAACGTAAGGTGAATCTGGTCTTATTTCCACCCGTATTTATTCTCCTTCTACTCTGTGTAATTTTTGGTAGCTTTTAACTGCTGTCATTTAAAAGCTGAACAAAGGGTAGAGAAAGTCATAGGAAATGTAAATTATTATTATCCATAAATGTAGTTTTTGTAAATATGTTTAAGGTATTTTTAGTTTTTATGTGATTAAGGACAAAGCTTTACTTTTGGATGAAATATATGACATGCAAACCCCTTTCTTTAACAAAAAAAAAAGCGATTATAATATTTTTTTGAGTTTGGAAAAAAGCAGAGAACAGTACACATCCAGATGTCTAATGCAAATACAGCCACAGTGAACTGAAAATTATGTATAGGAGCAGACCAAGTTGGGTCCTCTAAAAAAAAAAAAAAAAAAGCAATTTCAGAGATTTAGAGATTTAAGCTTTTCTGTGTCTTTTTTTAATAACTTTATCATATCAGCCCGATATGATGAAAGGAGTACAGCCTGCAGTTATAACTAGTATATTTCTGCCACTGTTCAGGAAGAACCTGTTTGCAAGTGAATAATAATGCTTCATTCAACAACTATAGTAGAACTGTACTTTCAAAACTGTGTCCTGCTTGACTGCATTGTACTGATAGCCTTGTTACACTCCAGCTGGGTTTAACAGGGGGCATGTACAGGAACAGTTATTCTTCCATGGAAACAAGTTGATTCAAGTACAGAATGTACTAACACCATAATCAAAGCTGTTCATTTGAAAATGAATTAGACACATCAACAATAAGCCAAAAAGAAGCACATAATAGGACAAAAAACAACAACAGAGAAGGCATTATACAGAGTGTTGAAGTATGTCTGGTGCCCCCGGGCTTGGTCTTATCATATTCAAACTTGAACTTCAGCCAAGAATACCAGCATCCATGAACTTCATTATGTGGTGGGTTGACCCTGGCTGGAGGCCAGATGCCCCCAAAGCTGCTCTATCACTGCCGTCCTCGGCTGGACAGGGGGGAGAAAATATAATGAAAGGCTTGTGGGTTGAGATAAGGACAGAAGAGATCACTCACCAGTTACTGTCATGGGCAAAACAGACTCAGCTTGGGGAAAATTAACTTAATTTATTGCCCATCAAACCAGAGTAGGGTCATGAGAAAGAAAACCAAACCCTAAAATACCTTCCCCCCACCGCTCCCTCCTTCCCAGGCACAGCTTCACTCCCCAATTCTCTACCTCCCCCCCCAGCAGCACAGGGGGACCGGGAATGGGGGTTGGGGTCAGTTCCTCCCCCCTTGTCCCTGCCGCTCCTTCCCCCTCCGGGGGAGGACTCCTCACTC
>JANZLQ010000050.1:6135309-6171653 GCA_026212715.1 Elanus axillaris | reverse complement strand
ATCTGCTCCCCCGGGACCTCCCTGGGCTGCGGGGGGACAGCCTGCCTCACCAGGGTCTTCCTCACGGGCTGCCGGGGGACAGCCTGCCTCACCCTGGCCAGCGATGGGTCCGACTTGGAGCCGGCTGGCATCGGCTCTGTCGGACATGGGGGAAGCTTCTGGCAGCTTCTCACAGAAGCCACCTCTGTAGCCCCCTGCTACCAAAACTTTGCTATGCGAGCTCAATACACATTAAGAGACAGTTCAGGCACTAAAATAACCCCCAACAATTAAAAAAATAATAAAAATTCAAAAATTAATAAAAATTCTATTTAGGAGAATTTTTTTCCTGCCAGTCTCCCACCTTTATTATTAAATAAATTTCTTTATATTAAAAATTACATTTCTCTCCTTTTCTATTGTCATCTGATTTCAGAAATCTATAGCAAAAGTTCTAGAAAGGTCAGTATGAGTAGTCAAGAGAGCTCATCAGTAAAAATGATACCATGCCAATCACCTATCACAAAACCATTTTTTTTTAAAAAGAATGATTTAAAACCCCACACCTGTCAAGTAAATCAGATTTTAACTACTTATATTTGCGAAGGGAATTGATCTACTAGACCAGCCTGCCTACCACACCATACCTGCCTGGCATCAAGCACGCCATCAGGGTGATGTTAATTTAAAGGCCTGCTGTTAAATATCTTGCGTATAGAGGACAGGATCTGCCTTCACAAGAATGTCTGTTCAAATCCAGAATCTACTAGGCCTAGAATTTGCATTCTCTCTGCTGAACCTAGGAGGTCTGCAGCTAAAATGCATTAGTTAATAAGGGATTGGTCACGTGTTTGGTCAAACTGCACCAGAAAAAAACATTTCTTGCATCTGTTACCCTTTTATTTGCAGGTGAAAAAGTAATGGATATCTTCTCCATCAAATTTACTCTCTGCTTGAGTTACAGTGCTGCCAGATTTTGATGCATTGGGACTTTAGATGAAGAGAGGAAGTGGAAAAAAAATTTTAAAAAAATCATTGACCCTAAAGAAGCAGAACAAAATCTCAGGCCCTTCGCCCGACTCCAAACTCTTGCAAGTCCATAAAACTTCTTCAGCTTTTCCTGATGGCCAATACTACTAGCTGGTTTCCACTAGGCATCACTTATTTTAACTCACTGACAACAGATATATTCCTTTAAAAGGGTCAACATAATTGCTCTAGAGTGACCAGTGTGCCACCTGTCTACTTCACAGTAGAACATATATTTCTGAATCCTTAAACAAGTAGACTCCTTAGGGCAAGAATCTGCCCTAAGTGTCTAGTTAAGCTATCAGTGCTCTTTGGCTGATCCCTCTATGTTGTTCATTCTTTCCTCACAAAATGACAGAAGTAAGAGCACCCCACCCAACCAGGGTCAGGCCTAGAGGATGGCATGGGATTTGGACTATAACTCATTTTGCTATCGTGAGTTATGCGATAGCAGAGTGTAGGGATGGTGGATACTGGAGACAGCTCTGCCTGTTGATGCCTCAACCTGGCAAAGAGTCAGGTATTGCTGTTTCCTGAGCATCAGTGATGTCTGCTGCTGGTAATATTACCCAAGTATGGAAGGTGTTACCCAACCCACCACTGAGAGCTGAACATAAATATCCGTTCAAGAGGAAATGTCAAATTAGCTTTTTGTATTTGTTGTTCCAGCAACCAATTAGACTTTGTGTAGATTTTAATTGTCCCAGTTTTCCATTCTCCACGTTTCGTTGTTGTTTGTGGTTATAAAATCAAAATATACAGGAACCTTAATAAAACAAACCAAGTTTACTATTTTCATTAGCTTCTCTAACACTTCATAACTTACAAAATGGGGATCTGAATTTCAGGATATTTCCACGTTCATTGAGCTGCAATATTTTAAGACCGGGGTTTTATTACTTTACTTCTATAAATGATTGCCTAATACCCAAAGAGGCCATAGAAAAAGTACACAAGCTGATACAGATACTCATTGTCTTCAAACACTTTTCTTTTATTGCATTAAAACCAGATAGTAAATGGATTTACCTATACTAATATTCTGATACCAGCCTCTGTGGACAAAATTAACTGTGCATAGTCTTAGTACTATTTCACCTACTCACTTCCATGCTCTGAAACGAAACGTTTTTCAGCTCTCACTTTTACTTAAATAAATGGTCGATCTATCTATCTAATCTTGAACACATTCATTTACTGTTTTGATCCGTATGCTACTTCACTGTATATCACAGGAATATGTATGTCCTGTCTAGCAAACAATATTCTTGATTTTGCTCTCCCACCTCATTTTGATGTTAATACTAATATGTAGCCCCCACATTGACCTTGTACGCAGTAATCAGGAACAAATTCTTCTAATAACAAATATTCATCAAACCTGATACTTTCTTATTCAGACTGAAAACTTCCTGAATGCAGGTGACTGAGGACTGGAAACTAAAATGTTAATTGATCAGAGTGGAGGGAAGGGACCTTGAATATCTCAGCAACTTGGGGGAGGTAAAGTAAGGGGGAGAGGAAAGAACATAACAATCGCAACTGGAGTTTTAATTATGGGTTGCCGAAGGACATTTGAAAGTGGAAAGGAAAAAAATCCCCAAGAACAAAGTTGTATTTCAAAGTCTTGCCTATCGGCGGATAGCAAGCAGTGAAACAGTCTCGTGGGACAGGAAATGTGGTCAAGATGTTCTGGAGGATCACAGATCTTTTATGCGAGACAGAAGAGGAAGGAGATTGTCACCGAACTGGAGGGACAATGAAAACTGTATCAGGAGGTCCTGCTTCCATTAAAAGACAATAAAGTCTGCATCTCTTGCATCTTATTTTATCGCACTAAGAAAGCTTGAACAGGCATACCCTGTTTGGAAGGTAGAAAAGCTAAGAAATGAATAGGTAGCCACACTCCTCATCTTAGGCTCAGTCCTTGAGGTTTTTGATACCCAGTAACTTCTCTCAGACTCTGATATAATGCACATAACACCATAGTATGAGTTCATCTCTTCAGATAAGGTAAAGTAGCTATTGGTCACATAAGTCCTTGTAACCATTTTCTCTCCTTCTGTTTGACTACTTACAGTACATAGACCCACCAAATCACAAATTCATTTTCCTTTAGTTTTCTACAGTACCATATAAAGTATTGCATAGTACATTAGACACAAAATTTTACCATAACATACATGGAAGGTCAGAGTGTAGAGATATGACTAGCTTTATCAAACTAGTTAATACAGAAAATATTGTTTGTTTTAGAGGAAAAGCACAGAAATATTTGAATCCCTGTTATAAATTTTCATCAGGTTATGAAATCTTTTATTATGCCTAGAGATTCCCCAGCAATCTGAAATGAAATGGCCTACCTCTGAGGTGCTATTAGGATAAGAATAACTTACAGAATAAGCTTTTCAAGACACGCAGAATCAATCATTTTTACTATTATAAGCAAGACAAATTCCCATTAGAAACTATGCTACACTTACAGGCATCTATTTTAAATTTTTATATACTTGGTGTGCCCAACATAGCAGCACTGTGTCTCAAATTACTTTTGTAAATCTAATTGATTTAATAAATTCACACTTAAATTGCTATTCAATTACTTACTCTTCTCTTCAGCAGTTTTACAATCTTGAGCATATAGCAGAACGAGAATATAATTAAAGGGCTTATTCATTAAAGAAATACTTCTCTGCTTGTAGGTCACCTGGGTTTTTCTCAAGATATTTAAGCTATACCACTTCTCTGTAAAGAGGGTATAATGGAAAACTGGAAAATTTTAAATATTTGGTAATACACAGGAGACATGTCTCACCATGCAGTGAGTATAAAGAACTTTTATTTGTGCCATATGAACATATATATTCATTACAGATTCATTCATAATGTTTATTAAGTGTATATCTGTGGCTGACTAGGTCTATATATATTTTTCCATTTTTTTCTTAATAATTTATAGTTTCAGAGGGCAACAGCTTTCATATAACTACATATAGGAATGATGTACAGCTAAAATCAAGCAGCAAAGTTCATCTCCATGTATGCACATAGAAATGAAAGGGAAAGCTCCTCACAGCCATTTATGCGTCACACGGGTGAACTGCTTAAAAACCAAACCAACCAGTGGGCCAGTCATGTGGCAGAGATCACAACGCAGTGAAGAAGGATGAGTATGCCAGTATGTAGAAGTACTGGATATTCCTATTTTAAGCTTCTTTGGTACTAGGGACACAGTACCTAGGGGCCCTTTAAGCAATAATTTTTGTTCATAACAAACTAACAAAGTAGGAATGTATCATCCATTTATTTTGACTGATGAAAAATCTGAAGCAGGGAACCACTACTCGTCTTCTTCAAGCCTGGACAAAACTGAACATACAGCACAGATCAATTAATCATTAGGACAGTGCTTTGATCAAGACCACCACATTCTCTTTTTTTTTTTTCTTCTTTTTTTTTTTTATCAAGAAACTTGTTTCAGCTTGAAGCTGCTATAAATCTTGCTCACTTTAGTAAGATGTTACTCCTCTGAGCACAGCCAGATTGTCATTTCCCCAAAGCAAAAAGTCTGCTTGCTCTGCAATTCCAACTTCCCGCTTAGCATCGCTTAGAGTAGTTTCCCAAAAAATCTCTGCTACCTAGAGTAAATGTGGAGAGGGAAACACTGGCACTACTTCTGCCTGTGGGCTAAGCAAACTGTTCCAAAGAACAGCTTGACTCTGCTAGTAGGTGGCGGATAAGCCAATTCAGCTTTTCCTCCCTTTACACTTCACAAGAAAGCTTGTATATTACATGTTCTGCTCTTACAGATGTTCATACACAGATAAAGACTTGATACTGCTTTCTACATTTGACTTTCTTCATTTTATTTTAACGGAGTATTTACGGTGCTTAAAGATTTTAGTTAGATGCAGAAAAACAAAACAACCTTACATATGGAAGATGACTTTTTCTCTTAATACATGAAAGTAACACTCTTATTGATTTCCATATGCCCTGAATTAGAGTATTCACTCTCTTAAATATGATCGGTCCAAAGGAAAATCAACTCCAAAATTAGAATTCTACAAATTTACTACAATTGTATTCTCTGCAATTTTAATAGTGAAATAGACACTAGTAAAAAAGTATCAAAATATTTTGTTAGGGCTCTCTGAAGACATTTTCTAAGCTAGCATGTATTAATTATCTAATTAGCATATATCCTGATTTGTTTAAGCTAACATTCCCTCAAAATAAAAATTAAAGCAAATTTAACTTTTGCCTAAATAAACCTGATGAGTATTAAGAGCTTTTGGGGGATTGAATCACTTCAAACTGTACAAAGACTTATAAGAAGTCTGGGGTTTAGACCAGTAACAAATTTAATGCTACAGTTTCTAGGCTAGGACTTTGATCAGAATTGTGTGCTTGAATCATACCTGACTTCTGCACAAAGCTTTTAAATCACAAATCTACTTTGGAAAGTGATGGGTTCAGGGGTTTCATATGTTACTATGAGGGAAAGGTTTATTTTCTTCAATATTATCAGTTACCTTGACATTTTGATGTAGCAGCATTTTTTTCCCAGACCAAACAAGTTAAACTTCGGTATGATCTTATCCGACTGTTAGATAAATCTTAGAAAAGGATTACTGAGGCTATGAGGAACGATGCCTCTGTTCTACAGAATTTTAACTGGATTGTACCCATGCATCACCTGTATGCATCGGAAGAGCTGCACTGAAATCTAGACTACCTGCACATGGGATGCTACCCTATTAGCATTACCTTTTTTGCTGGAAGTTGCTTGATTGTTAATATAATAATACAATCACTATACAATCATATATTTTCTAATAATACCTAAGCACCCCAGAGAAAAACATAGAAATATGCTGGCACTCTTGCATAGAAACTTTCTTACAGAAAACAATTCCAAAAGCTCTGTATTACAATTTTGTGTGTTTTATCTTTTTTGACTTATCTAAGAAAAATGATTTTCCTGTCTAGAACAGAACATGAACTCACCTGCATATACAACATATGTACTTTTTTTCACCTTTGTCCCCACAACCCTTTATAAAACAGAAAATGAGTATGTCCAAATGTTGAGGAAGATCTCAAAAAAATATTCCTAAACCATCAGCATCTTCTGACATACTTCATCCTCTTTTCCTACCTTCATGAACAGAAAATGATTTAAGTATTATGAAGAAGACAAATTCCTGGATTGAATAAGGTGAAAATGGAGGGAATTATAAAACCCTCAAAGAGTGACTTAAAATTTTTTCTTCTTAAAACAGGCAACTGAAAGCTTATGTAGAGAAGAAGAATGTGGTTCCTTATCAGAAAGAGTCATTTAGCTAGGACTCAAACTGCTAAGTCATTTTAGGTCAAAGCAAAACATTTTAATCATCACTCAACAAATTGATTAGCAGCCAGCAGTGACTGAGAAACTCAGTGATCTTTTTGCCTGAAACACCCTTTAGTAATTGGACTCCCTCTCATTTTACAAATCTCATCAATCATGAGAACCATGACGAAATCTCATTTTCATTCCTTCTCACATAAACAGTATTACACCGTTATATGGCACTGAGCTTCTGCCAAGTAAACCCGACCGCATGCAAACATACATGTACCAGTAGAAAAATTGAGAGAGAAGCATTAATACTTCCGTAGTAGAAGAAGTAGAAAAAAGTAGAGAAAAGTAGAAGATTCCAGAGCCTGAATACCCAACAATCCACATTCACTTCCAGCATTCCCTTTCTTAGCCCCTGCTTATCCCATTGAAAAGAACAGACAACCAAATGCAAGAAAAAGTGCCCACTGCTACTTTTCAGATATATCAAGTACAAAACACAGCCCTTTGGAAGTCAGTGATTGCTGCTGCAGTCTGCAGTTTTGTCAGCCACATCTCATACTTGATTGTTTCCGTGGTAACCAACAAAATAAAGGAACTGTTGAGATTCTGCTATCTGCTGTCAACAGAATCTTAGTGCGTTACATTTCTTTCTTTATTCTACCCACATCTAAAACCTAATTGACTGAGGATAAAAAGAACTTTTGGCATCGCAAGAGCTGTTTTCTGCAGCTGACTCCTCAAATAGTCTTCACCCGAGAACAGGAGATGGAGAACAAAGCACTACGGAGTATTGTATTGCGATCAAACATTTCTTTCTTTGTACAAGCATTAAGAGGTGTTTGGAGCAAGAGGCTCACATCTTCCCCTTCAACCACGATGCCTAGAGCTAAATAAATGCTACGGATGTAATCCACTTAAGCAGAGCACCTTCAGTTCCACAAACTGTCACACGGTAAGCCAAACTATGACGGGTTTTACACTTCATCCCCTCAGTGCCTCCCTTTCAAATGCACGGAAAACTGCTCTATATAAATAAGGTATTTACGATTAACTGGAAACTTTATCATGAAAAAAACGAAGAGATAAAACTAGGTTGCATTAGTCAAGGTCCAAAGTGATGGTTATACTAATTGTTTTTACACGGCTATTTTAGAGACCGAACACATTTCTACGAATAGTAGAATTGGTCCGCTGTCCTATGTGTTATTTGCTCTTTAACTCCTCTTATCTTCTGTAGGACACATACTAGATAACAAACAGTATGGACTGTGACTAATCCACAATTTATGTGCAATGCTGACTGCCTGGTCAGCTGCTGCCACAGATAACAAATACCAGGCAAATTTTGTCTGGTTTCTTTACCCACTCCCACTGAAGAGAAGGAAAGAAAACTAATTTTAGTCTTTTTTCCCCCCTTGCAGGCAGGGTGATTTTCACAAAGCCTGTAGGAACCCAGTTATGGGGAAGCATTTATCAAATGATTTAATCATTTGACTGTTATTGACTAACAGGTTCAAAAGTTATTGGAAGGAAAAGGTAGATACGTCTAGCCTTACTGTCATTACTTGGCAAAGCAAACTAAAAAAGAAAGAAAATACTACAGTGGCAAATCAATGTGCAGTGAATAAATTAAAAATCTCAGCAGATGATTGCTCGGGTAATGCAAATGTACCAGGGTCTAAGGAGAATTTTACACACCTAGGATAGACAAATGGCGGTGGGGAAGTGGTAGAGCAGCACAGAACCGTTCATCTTCTTGCAGGGTGGCCGTGTTAAATTATTAGCAGGAGCCCTGCTGCTACTTAGCAATAGCCAAAAAGCTTGTTTCTGACCAAACTGCCTGAGCCCCCTGTTAGTGGGGCAGTATTCTTCAGGCTCTCACAACTCTAACATAGCTATCCTTCACTTTCCTAATCTGTTCCACAGTCTGTTGTACGACTGCTCTGGATGACCTGAAAATGTCTGAAGAGTCTCTGAATTGCACCCAAGTCAAATACCATGGGAAGATGACGTCACTATCCTCTCTGCAATTTTTCTTAAATTATTGTAAAATCCAAGTTGACATTCTTTCCCTGTTCTTCGATTTTAGTAGCTGTACTTAGGTGTAGAATATTTTTCAGTGTGGAAAATATATCCTTAATGTTCACAGAAGATTAATTTCCACCTTTTATGTTTTACAGTTTACATGAAAAAAAAGTTTAGAATGTGGATAAATTTTAAGAGTTCATTTACCAATGCTAATCCAAAGTCTTACTTCATTTTTCAGTTTCATTTCCTCTTGCTTAAATTGCAGTCTTGGCCAGTTTATCAAAGTTTTTATATCCTCAGCATGATCAATATGCAGAATCCCAATGAACTGAGTATATTTCTTACAAGTTAAAACCCACAGATTTGCAGCTTTATCAATACTTCAATTATTTTTATAACTCACTTTATGTATTTAAAGGTTGTTTTTAAATCAAAGTAATGAAAATAAGGAGACATCTTTACAAATACAATTCAGCTGAGAATCAAGATTAAAAAAAAAATGCTTCTCTGCTTAGGAGAATGATCAACAGAAGCCAGCTAAGAAAAACTTAGGTGAGAAAAAAAAAGTGTAGTAACTGCAGAACCTATCCTACCCAGTTAGTGGTGAACTCCCTGCTAATTCCTGTTATAAGATTATTCAGGGAGACTTTGATTACTTAAGACAAAAAAATAATTGAAGATACAGAAACTCCAAATCTAAGACGCCTCTGTTGAAATACACCATGCTGAAATTTAACGGAACATAGAAGTCTTACTGATGATAACCCAATATGATTAAACTTCTTAACATGAAAATTCCTCTTTTCCCGATTTCTTCCTTATTTACTTTGGTAGAACATTAAGATATACATATATATATATATACGTATCAGTTACTCACACCAAAAGATCCTCTGTTCTTTTACCCTATTTGTCTCTGATTTCTTACAGCAGCACTCAGAAAAGAATCTCAGAGATTAAAAAATTTCCCCATCGTAAAAGGGACTGTAGCAGCGGCTAAAATTACCTACACAACCCAAAGTTTAAGGCTTAAAAATTCACTACCTTGCAGAGACCTGCTGGGTTTATTGCAGTTGCTTACAGTATAGTATATCAACACTAAAGCAAGCCCAGAATCTTCTTTTCACTTTTATTCCTATTGCATTCATCGTCATCTCTTCTTTGCAATTCCTTACCTTTGAATGGTTTCTCAGCTACAGTTGCCAGACTGTGTAAATGTAAAATTAGTGCCCCTAAAGCACAGAGGATGAAACAATCTCAAAGCTAAGCTTTATTGGTGTGGCAATTGTTTTAAATCCTTATTCAGATACTGTATCTTGGAGCTACTGTAGATACCAGAAACATTGCAAATTATTTAGTGCTACTCATCAAATATACTAATGTTGACTATTAATTATTACTGATTGAGATCAAATTCTGAACAACAATTAACTAAATATTTTATCTTCTAAGTGTATTTCTTGGGTCCTCTGCATTCATAAAGAAATTTTGGAAGAGTTAAATTTGACTTTGCAGTCAATTTTATGATATACAGATATTCAATCACTAGCACCTGAGGTGTTATGAAAGATGAAGTTGTGCTGAATGAATTATGTGCTTGAGATAGAGCAGTCTCTGTTGTTCCTTTAGGCTGTTCATTAACTCCTATGGAAAGATGTGTAAGCAGGATTTATATGTTGTTAAGTCTTAATCCAGCGCTTCTTTTCTAAACGACCACCTCATTAATGATTGACAAGGAGTGATATTCAACATGCAGCAGCTGTAAGGGGCAATTTCCTCGATAATATCATTATGTGTGGGAGACAGAGGAGATATATGAGTACAGAACTCAACTAGGAGTTGTTCAACTTCATATAACTTCAGAAGTTTGCTTGGAGACACCTCTGCAATATGGTTCTGTCTTTCAAAATGGTAGACTAAAAATTATGTCACATTGATGCCATACAGATATTTATGATAAATACTGTTGTGACCTCTCACTAATACCTGCTGTTGAGGACTATCATTGCTTTCATATTTGGTCAGGAGCAAATAAAGAACAGTGAATTTTTAGAGCACTGAAGAAAAAAAACTAAAAAAAAAAAAAAAGCACTGCAAATAGTCTATTTATTGATGTCACTTCTGTGCATTCCTCTCACAATGCTTGAAAATTCTCCAGGGGAGGTATAAAAGGCATAAAATACAGTGTACATCAAAACCTTCCAGACTTATCGATTGTCAGTTTGGTAGATGCAGTAAATAAAAACCTTATATTATCAGACAGTTTATTGCTCTTAAGGCACTGAAACTTTTCTTCAAACTATCATTACTTACTTCCAATAATTATTTCTTTTAACTCCGAAAGGTATTTTTGACATTATTAAGGGACATATCAAAAAGACTAACAAAAATCAGGGAGTGGGAAAATTATTTCCTCAGCATGATTGCCTATCCACAAATTTGCAAAAAGGAGTGTAAGAAATCAAGGCTACCATCCTTATTTGCCAAAAATAAAGTCTCTCAATAAATCTACATACCTCTAAACCAGGTTCAAAAGCAGTTGCCTGTATTGTATTTTAGCAAATATATGTACATGGGGATTGAATTCAAGCTAAGACCCTCCTGATTTTACGTCCGAGTTTTGCTAAACAAGGGCAGGTCTCCACAAATGTAAAATGTCAAATAAAGAAAATCTGCTTACCAGCCATGAAGTATACCCTGACAACAACATTACACTGCTATCGAGTTTATTGATGCAAACATTGTAAAATTATGAGTCCCTTTTCCTGTTAAAAACCACACAACTATTATGATTCATCTGTTTAATGGTTCTTCAGGTCTGTTGTCAGCTATTGTCAGACAGTGACAGGAAGAAACAACAGAAATTCTTAAGACAATCGTGTGATTCACAGAAACAGAAAATAAAATTCAACAGCAAATATAGCTTTTAAGACTGCAGTACAGACATTTATGGTGGGATAGTGATCCATACCTACAAATTTGAACAGGCAGAATCCATCAAATGTGACCTAAGTCACAGCATTGCCTTAGTTTTTCTACCCACAGGAGTTCAATGCATCAAAGACCTAGATTTTCAAGGTAAAAGAATTATTACCCTCTCTGGTCAGAGGACATAAAGAACTGTCAGTTTACTGAATCCAAAAGGTTTTGATTTTTAATGAGTCAGAAAAAGAAACTAGGGAAAGAAATTGCAATTGCTGCAACCATCCGCTACAGAAATAATAGTGCAAAAAGGCAGTTCAAGGATAATACATATACACTAGGATGACATCCTTCTTTTCTTGATTTTTTCTTATATTTCTCTGTTAAAAACCAGTAAATATTGTGCAAAGGTTTAAATTCATTAAAAGCCATAAGAACAGAGCCAGAATTACTAGTCAAGGCTACTTGCTAAACGTTTTTGTTTGTTAGTTTTCCGCAGTTATTGATGAGCACTCGTAAGATGGAGCTTCCAAGATAAACTTGTCCTTTTAACTTTTTCCTTTGCCTCAATCCTAGCAAATTCCTTTACAGGTAGTGTCTTGCAAATATCTTAGCAAAGAAGTTATTTGTGACTGAATGAGCCCTTCCTGCTACTCCCAAGCCAATTACCTGCTTTTCCAGGTATCAGCTGAACCACCTCCCAGCTTTTATAGGTCATCCCGTGATCAGACTTTGCTGGGATGTGGTATAAACAGTTACGTATGGCTTTAAACAACCTACTTGCAAAAGAACCCACAGAACCCAAGCCATTTAATCATAGATATTTACAGAACTGTAGCAAAATTTTTCATTCAGTTCCCCACGTTCCTTAGGCAGAAGGATTTTAAGCAACAGGTGTTAGGACATATACGTAACCAAATGTTATTACAACCTGGAAGAAAGCATTTTAGAGCAAGGGAAGAGACAAATCTTTTTCTGTTTTGTTATCAGTTAGGAGCTGGGAAGCAGAAAATGAGAAAGGCAGACTGTTCCACTGAAGCTGTTTAGTTTCACAGTATACCTCTGGAGACATCATTTTCCCACACTCCTCTTAAATGAAGAATTAAAAAGGAAAAATGGTCATCGAGTAAGGCTGTAGACTATCAAGCCTTGCATCTTTTAAAGAACAGGAGTGTGTATATGCTCAGACCTTTCCCTCTGGCATTCTATATTGAGTTATATTTTACTTTCATTTTTTCAAAGATTAAATTTTTTTAGTCTTTTTCTTCCAATTACTCTTAAGCTATTGACAATGAACCTGATGCAACTTGATTTGGAGCATTCAGCCAAATAGAGTAAAAATTATACTGCAGATTGGCTATAACTACCTGCTAGAGGATCAGCAGTTAAGCTTCCAAGAAACTTCTCTTCAATTGAGCAGTTTCACTCATTTAAATTAAAACAGACAAGCAAACAAAAAGGCAGAAAAAAGCCCCCCACCCCCAAACCAAACTAAACAGCAGAACAAAACCCAAATAAAAAAAACCCACACAGTAAAGAGTGTCCACATGGAATACATTTCAAAATTTACACTGAGAGTTTGGTGGTGATGCCACCGCAGGTAGTGATTTGCCATTACTAGTAGAAGGCCACGGGATTTCTATTAACTTGGCAGTGCAGCATCTCAGGTCTTGTCCTGACCAGAATTGAGTTTAAGTTTGATACAAAGTCTAACAGTCAAGTGACTATCGTCTGTGAATATTATTTATGGCAAAGGTCTAACGAAACTGTAAAGCCGATGAGTAACAAACACTACCCCTTTACGCTAAGTGGGGTTAGAAGAGGCTATCATAGAACCTGAACTAACAGCAAAGGGCTGAAAACAGTCACACTTTAGGTGTTTGGAAAAATAAAAAAAAATAATCCCATGACAGACTCAAGTCTAAGAAGAAAGAAATCGTCACCACCGATCGTATACTCCTCCACGCAAAGAACTCAGGACACAGAACAGACATTTCTGTTCACCCCATCCCTCTTGAGGACGACTACCAACCTTAGATACTCGGCTGACACCGGAAAGATGAACAAACATCAGAGAAAAGGAGTGGAAAACCTGGATAATTTTGGTACAACAAATTTAACTGTATTGCTACTGAAACGTTTCATTATTACCTAGATATTTTGGCCTGTAAATGTTAGTGTCATTGTAACTGTTATATTAACTGCATATTTGAATTACACAGTTGAGACTTTATTTAGACTAACAATGAGTTATTGGCTCTGCATGTACAGTGTTTTCCTTTTTGCCCTTAAACCTTCAAGCTTTAAGCAGCTCCTGTTTAAACAGCGTGTAGTGCCGAGAATATAGATGGTTAAATGGAAACTGGGAGTTCTGAGTAAAAGGAGCCCTTCGGGAAGTGAAACCACTCTGTTCATCTCTCTGCCTACTATTCCTACATCACAGACAACTAGATTTATTCCTTCCAGATAAAACTTCCCATTGGGCTCTATGATACACAGGAAATACAAAGCATGATTAGACATTTTAAAGAAGTAGTTATTTTTTACTTCAAAAAAACCTGAGTTGCCTGAAAACTAACTTATGCTGTCATGCAATCCTTGCCTCCCAGGAATATCTAAATAAGGCCTGCAATTTCTGCAGTAAAGCTGAGAACATATTTTGTTCAAAAATGGTTTTGGTCTCATGTATTTTTAAATGCAATATTCAAAATACAGGCAAGATTATGAATACTCTACATAAAAATATGTCAAGGGTTTTATGCTAAGGAGCTATCCTGGCTCCTATTAAAGTATCATCAGTTGCTTTTGGATGGTAAGCCTCTAGATATGCGACATCTTCTAGAGGTATAACATAAAATGTGGACAAGCTTCCTGAATTAGTACCGCCGTCACCTGCACATCCTAATTTCAAGATATCCTCATTATGAAATACTTTGTTTGCTGTTTTCTTCCTTTACCTTATTCCGATACAGTTACCACTCCACAACATTCATCAATCACTCCAAAAGAAAGAGAAATAAATTAGGGACAAGTTCAAAGCTCATTATGCTCAAAATAACACCAACAAACTGTGATTTACTCACAGTAGAAGTCCAAATCTTAAACAGCGCAACAGTTAATTTTCACTGAAGAATGTGATAAAATAGCATTTAATTAATGATTTCTTCTCTAGTATCTATTCCACTATGCCAGTAAGACAATCAAACAAAGAAAGAAAAGGATCAGCATTCTGAAGCGACTACATACTTTTTTTTTTTCTTGGATTTTTTCCTTTCCTCTAACAAGACAGGAATCCTTCAGATCCTGGAGCATGTGAATGCTATCTAGACACATACTAATAATTGTCATTTTACCTAATCTATTGCTTATTGACAGAGTTAAAAGAAAAAAACAGTAACAGCAGTAACATTCTTTACTCTGCTTCTACTCCCTCTTAGTAGAAGAGAAAACCCAGAGAAGCTAGAATAATTCCTATACAACATTTATTATTGTGGATGAAGAATCAAATGAAGTTTGAAAATTAATGTCCTAATCAGTTTTAAGAAAAATGTCCATTTATGCTGCACAAGAAAAACACACTTTTTTTCTTTACCTTAGATAGATATTCTATTTATTAAGCTAATAATTTGACAAGCTGACGGATACGGCAGACCTAATCAGATGTTTTCTGCTTTATTCCAGTTTTATTTTGAGACATGAAGGACAACTTTACACACCTATAGAAAAAGTGCATTGCATGACAACTGCATGTCCTTCAAAGAAAGATGGGATTTAATGCCTTTCCAGAGCTCAGCCAGTAGGAAAAAAATCCCATTAAGTATTCTGAATGCCGTTGATACATAATGAAGTAGCAACTGAAATAACAGAGCTGAACTCTAATTACTGGTATTTTATATGACCTTTGTATGTTGATGGTACACAGGCAAAGAAGAAAAAGGCTTTAAAGAGCAATCTAAAATACCACAAGGGGACAATAATTGGCAATGGTTTTCTTTTTTGGTCCTTAATCCTGCCAACAGAAGTGATGGCCTTAAGAAGCACATGCCTGAAATGAAATGCTGACTTTGCAGCTAAGATTGAACTATGGCAAACAAAGAAGGAATTATCTTGAAAAAGTGAATCTTCAAATATGGTCAAGTGAGTAGAGTCAATAATTATTTAAAACCGACAAATTTTGTCGCAGAAGAACTATTAAAAAGGAAAAGAAGCCAATTAAGAACTAACCAAGCAGCTCATTTTAACTTGTATTGTAAATTCCACCTTCACCACTCCAAGATTGATCTGTTAGACTTTCAAAATACAAACTTTAGAGAGAAAAAAAAAAATCTCTACTTTTCACAGATATTCAAGTGGAATTTCAGCTACGGTCCTCCCCCCTACAGTATCAGGCTCATTTCATCAATACTTCAAACTTTTTTATGCCAGATTCTAAACATAAAATTTATTTAAACTGAAGTGACAAATGACATGCTCTACATTTTTATTTATTTGAGAATGGAATTTCCAGCATGGTAGAAAAAGGCTTTTGGGTGAGTGTGGAACCATGTGATAAAGTAATTATTAAAATAGATTTAAAAAATTATATCAAATAAGGTTTCTTATACATTTTATTATTTAAATAGTAACATAGGAATTTACTGTTCTCTGTTTTCTTTAGTCTGGCTTTGTTAACATTGACTGAGCTAACATTATTATACCAGCCATTTTCTAAAGCAATCCTGTCCAAACCACAAAACTTCTCATGTTATTACAACTGTACCATAATGTCACCACAAACATCGTATGTTTAGACCAATAGAATATTTTTTTTCCTCAGTAACATTGTATTGGAATGACAGCAACAGAAACCCACACTAATATGCAGTCATCCTTAATTACAAAGAGAGGTGGTACTTTTTTTCCTAGGTATTATTACTTTTCTATTGTCACCATGCATTATATAAAAAAGGGCAGATGGAACATTTATTTTTGAATAAAGATGAATACAAGAATCCTGGTCCACCTCCAGATCGTAACTAAACCCTGTTGTTCTAAAGCCTGTGAATCTTTATCATCTGACAAAAACGTACTGAAACAAATGTCCATTTAGAAATGTATAATGGTAGCTTTTCCATAAACGTAATTACATAAGTATATGCTGTTTGCATTGTTTAGTTTCATCCACTCTCTCTGTTCATTACCTAGATTCTATCAATTAAAAGAAGTAAAATAAATTATTGAAACAGATGCTTTAAAGAGACAAGTTATATCTCATTTTGGGCAAAGTAATACTGCTTTAACCTGCCTTTCATAAGGAGAAAAACGTAACCTGAAGGAATCTTTCACAGAGGTACTGGTTTTGGTTGGGATAGAGTAAATTTTCTTCATAGCAGCTCATACGGTGCTGTAATTTGGATTTGTGACCAAAACAGTGTTGATAACACACCAGTGTATTAGCTATTGCTGAGCAGTGCCTGCACAGCGTCACAGCCTTTTCTGTTTCCCACGGTGCCTGCCAGCGAGGAGGCTGGGGGGGCACAAGGAGTTGGGGGGGACACAGCCGGGACAGCCGACCCCCCCAGACCCCGGGGTATCGCAGATCAGAGGATGTCACGCTCAGCGTATGAAGCTGGGAAGAAGAAGGGGGGAACGTTGGGAGTGACGGCGTTTGTCTTCCCAAGTCCCCATTGGGCAGGATGGAGCCCGGCTGTGCTGGAGAAGACTCTAAACACCTGGCTGCTGGTGAGAAGTGGTGAATTAATTTCATATTTTGCTTTGCTGGTGTGTGCAGCTTTGCTTAATCTATTAAACTGTCTTTATCTCAGCCCATGAGTTTTCTCACTTTTACTCTTCCGATTCTCTCCTCCATCCCACCATGGGGGCAGTGAGTGAGCGGCTGCATGGGGCTGAGCTGCCGGCTGGGGTTAAACCACAGCAGTAGATTTCAGGAACTATAATTGAATTACTAAGGTAATTTTTAGGTTCTAACCATAGTAACAAGAAGCAAGACTGCACAGAAAATGAAGGAATATAACTGTCATAAGCTCAATGCACGGGATGAAAAGACAGAGAGTAAAAAAAAATGCAAAACGGCTTTAACAAACATCCATACACCACATCATTATTTCTTGGGCATGTCATGAAATCAACAGCATTTCATTTGTTCCTCAAGCTCTGTTCCTTGAAGCATGATTTGGTGCCATTAACAGAGCTACACATATTTAAGGTAACATAATCACGCCCGGGAAATAATAAAAATAATCCTTTGTAACACACCTTAAATATATAGGAAAGCTACATAAATTTTTTATCGCCATTTGCCTTTCTCAGATAGTCTTGCTGCTGCAGCATTCAGCAACACGTACATGTGTCCCATTTAGCACGAGTACAGTTAATCAACATTTCCAAGAAGGCAGATCTATTGAGTATGATGTGAACAGATGGTATGAGCACATTCAGGAAAGCCAACACATTTTTCTCATGCCAAATTTACTGTGTGTGGTCAGACCAATGATGCAAAGCATCTGCGATACCACTTCTGCATTTGCTGAAATCAGGGCATCACTGCACAGGTCTTAGGAAGCTGATCTGTATAATCGACATGACCAAGATCCCCAGATTTTCAGTTATGAAATCTTGTAATCCATTCCAGACTTGTACTTTGAACAAGACCCCTCCCAAACATCTATAAACGAGACCTTTGAATGCCATTTGAATACAATTTCTGGGGGTGAGGCAGGGCAGAATGAAGAAGAGGTATGAACACTTCAGCCTGAAAGAGCAATAAGGTTTTTGTTTCCTTGTTTTTTAATGCAGCCTTATGCTACATCTTGAGCTGGATGCTATCACATTGACAGAACCATTAGTTTTGCCAGTGTGTATGTGTATAATTACAGTCCCTCTGTAAGTACAGTCCTTCTGTAGTATACATTATCTTATATACCTAATGTGTATCTTAGTCTAGTTCAGTTTACTAATTCCATGCAGCTGCTGCATATTTAACACACATTGAAAAGCTAAGAGCAACCCTCCCATCTCGATTATCTGAGTTGTGCAGACAATGTCATACAGTCGTCCTAAATACGCATTAGGACATTGTATTAGTATAATATAGTAACTCATTCATACTTTCTAGTTAAACTTTTCTCTCTTACTGATCCAGTATACTTAACGATATTTGTCGACTGAAAGCTGCCCACTTCACAGCAATACAAAAACGTTGGTGACGTGGTTGTTTTTTTGGAGGGGTGTGGGGTGGAGGATTAGGGGATTTTTTTATGAACAGCAGATCTGTGCAGTAACCAGAATAACAGAATTGCTACCTGGCTCAAAGGATTAAAAAAACAACCAACCAACCAGACAAAAAAACCCCAAACCAATCTGTATAATTTTGATATGTTCCTAAAAGCCATTAAGTCAGTACAGTGTGGTGGAAAGACTTCACAATAAGCAATTTTCAGAGCACACCTAAAGCCTTCTTGCAGGATAATATTGGTATTTCAGATCTTGAAAAAGGAAATATGTAGCATTACTCTTTCCTCAGATCACCAAGAAGGTACTTCTAATGCATGTGCTATGAAAACAGTAAGGCACTTCTGACAGCTCTCTTGAGCAGTTTTCAGAGGACTATTCTAAAGCAGCGTAATTCTCCTCTCGACTTTTGCTAGTTTCATCAAGGGAATTATGCCTGGTTTAGCAGTAGGCTAGGGCAGAAGGGTAAGAGGACACAAGACATGGAAAAAGACAAAAACATTAAAGATGGAAGTCTTACAACATTCTTCTTGGTTTCTGAAAGCTATGCATAGAAAGATAGCACCATTTATTAAAAGTTTCTAGTCGGTATGCATGCTTTCCCACCATTGCCCATGTATGTTTCTCATACCAAGAATTGCTCTTTGTCTTGTCTAACAAGGTCCATTTTTCCCTTCCCCAGTGGGAATTCTTTGATCAGCCTTTCAACTTCTGCTCAACCATTTCCTACCATGCTAATGACAGGCTTACTATCATATGTATAAATAGTGGAAATCAGCGATCTTGAGAAGCAAATGATAAAAATGTTTAAAGTCTGGATAAAGTGACTTACACAATGTTATGGTAACTACTGGCCCCAAAATATGTGAATATGCTAATTCAATGAAGACTATAACGGACATAGAAAAATGGAAATTTTAAAAAATTTGAATGAATAATAAACAATGTATTTTCCTTGTGTAAATAAGATGGGTAGGACATCTTCAGTTCGACACTCAGCATCAACAATCTGTGGCTATTTCAGGTCATGCAAGACAGCAGACTACTCTGTATTCTTTATTTCTTGAGAAGGCCTAGTGGCTAGGTAATAACTACATTTATAAAAATGGAATATTCTCCATTCTCTGTATTCTCTATAGTACCCTAAAACCAAACCACTAGCAACAACTATGGTGTTACCAAAGCCTTGTTCAGTAAGCATGTTGAAAGATCGCTTTATTTTAAAAAGAGAATGATATTAATGATGTTTTTTATGTTTTAAGTAGGGAATATAGACAAATATTTCATCTGAGTTGAAGTTAAATCGTAGCACACAGATGCTGATGACCTTAACACAAAGTATCTGGAAACTAATACTGATAAATCAGTTCTTCTGTCTCTGGAGACTGTTTACAGCATATTTATGTTCAAATACTTCGTATTACCCATTATTATCTGGCATAATGAAAGATAATTCATGGCTAAATGTCTCCAAAAAGGTAAATCTGCTTGCATATCCAATGATTTTTTTTAATATCATTTAAATAATAAAGAGTCCAAATAAGAAATAGGCTATACGACCCCATAATTTCAACAACAAAAATTTTGAGTGAAAGGTTATATTTACCTTGGGATAAATTAGAAAATGCCACCATATCACGGGTGACATTTCTAAATCAATTTATCTGATTTCATAAAACACAGCTCCTATTTCTCTAGGGCCAAATTGAACAAACACTCTAGTGCAAGAGAAATTCCTTAGCCCTGCAGCACTGTTTAAGAATAAGAAAAATACAAAGCCTTATGATTTTGTCCGCGGTTCAAAGATGGGTATGAAATACTCCAACCTACGTACACATCCAAGCTGACTTTATCAGCCTACTCTCACTAGTCCAAAACCACAGCTTACTAGTCTATACACAGAGAACTCATTTTATTTCAGATCCTGAATATCAGAATTTATAATAATTCTTGTGTTAAAAGAAATATACATCACAGAATAAAAAATTCCACAGTATCTCTTTCAGAGTTCATAAATAGTATCTGTCAAGCATTTCTGATGAATGATTCTACTATTATGCTGATTTACTGCTTGGAGCTCTAAGAAAGTGAATTCACATCAATGCACCTGAGTTTTGGAACATGACATGAATTTCATGATTTACCGTTTTCCTATGATTCTCCAACACTATAAAACATGCTTGTTTATATTTATATTTAAATATATATACTTATATAAAAACAAAGTATATATACTACTTAGGAGTATGTAACAAGGCTATATTTTATCAATTGCCTTCTCTGTCATTCATATCAAATGTTTTAGGTTAAAAAAAATCCCAAAGTTTTATACTTCTCATGTCTCATGTTCAGGAAAGCTATTTGGTTATTTCTTACCTTCTGCTTAGGAGCAATCCTAACAAAAAAAAATAAAATATCTGAAATACAATGTACATTTCCAACACACCAGCTTACAACTCTCTCATTTTCATAAAACAGCCCAGTTGCAGTTTGGAATATGCTTTCAGGCCAACCAGATTTATAGGTTAAGGGGTTTTTTTGTTTTGTTTTTTTAAGGCCTTGTTACATTAAAGCATAATTCCATTTTTCTATTCTTGGATCAAAGCAAGAAGACCCACATAAATCAAAAAATTTTTAGTGTGTCTAGTTTTGTATGACCGTTTCTAGAAGTTTTGTAATTACTAGTGATCCTAACATTATTTTTTTTTTTTCTATCCTTTTCAGGATAAAGAAAACACATTGTGTTTAAACATATAACGATTTAGAGAACATAAAGAACAAGTTAAGTCTTAGCTTACAGTACTAAACACCAAACACCTTTTCAAGTACTTCAGTATTGCATTGTTTTGATTACAGATGTATTGGTTTATTTCATCAATTGAATTCATTACTTCAGTATGTGAACACATCTTTAAAATGGACAAAGCACAAATGCATGGGATGAATAGAGCTATTCAGAAAATTATAGAAGATGATATAGAATATATTTTAATATTCTACAGTACTATATGAAAGTTAGGGAATCATATCTAAGGTTTAGAGACAAATCTTGTTTTCATTAAGAAGAAAACCAATCTTTTTTCTGCAGGAAGAATAAATGGGATTTGAACCATTTCTAGTCATTGCTCCTCATAAACTCTGGTTTTCACAACTTGTGATTGATTGGCATATGACCTTCAGCATTCCAGAGAGCAAAACTTCTGCTTCACGCATGAGCCTGATCTGTTCTTGTGAAATTTAATATAGGAATATCCTGGAGCATTTCGTTTAACATTTCTGTGCAGGTTGCCTCCACTGTTCAATGAAATTAACCTATGTGCATTTAGAAGCCAGTAAGCACCACACACTCTGAAAGGTCTTGAAAACCTCTTGTGAGTTGTCATCATAGATTTGGGTCACTAGTAATAAATTCCTTATAAATAAATTATAAGCTGAATTTCATGACCTGCAACATTTCAGAAAAAAATAAGCACTTGGAAAAAAACATAAGAACAAGTTGTTCTTGGATAAGGAATAACTAGTATAGTGAAAAATGGGCCTGGAAATCAAAAACATATGATTTCTAATCCTTTCTTACCTAATCAATTAGTAACAGATTAGTAAATCGTAGTCACAATAGTGTCAGGACATATCAACTTCATTAACATTTATTTCTTCCTATTTCAGAGAATGCATAATTTAATCAAATAAAACTATAAGTATTCAAGGCTTGTAAATATCTTCAATATGCTTCATCTTTTAGTGTTAACACCACAATTTTTCAACATTATTGAAGCATACATTATTTCTTGATGGAAACAAACTTAACAGTTTATAAGGTACAAGTTTTTTTGTAGATTGTTTCGAAAACAGAAGAGACGAATAGGGTCAAACTAAGTTTTGTTGAGAAATGGGGGATTTTTTTTGCACATTTAAAAAATGTAACATTTTTTCTTTAACTCACTTTTTTTTTTTTTCTCCAAAATTAAGTCTCCTGTTCCAAGAACAAATGTTTCCAAAGCGCTACGGTCATCAGTTCAGATTTTCACCACTCTTCCGCAAAGTAGTAACAGATTCACAAAGGTCCTTACAAAATTACAGTTCCATTGCTAAATTACTTCTAGTGCCACAGACTAGTTAATGCTGTTTGCCTTACATCTGGACCATAATTATTTATTCTTTCATTATAACAATAAATCCTCATTCTTTAGAATATCTTCTTTCTTAAGCAATTGAAGGCCACATGAAAGCATTATGCACTGCTATGAAGTAACTGAGTATAACATAGTTAGGGAAATACTAGTAAAGCAAACTCCCAAGTATTGAAAAATATTAAAACATTTTTCATTAATTAACAGCAATTGGAATAGCATTGAACCTAACATCCGTTGGGTTTGCATATAGCAGATTTAATTTATGAGTTTGTTGTCTCATAGTTTTTTATTTTTATACAGACTCCTCTTAAAGAGTACCCATTTTTTATTTTTTAACCCTGTTTCCTCTTTCTTTTATTTTTTTTTTTTAAAGAGAATTGGATCAACACTCGTGCAAACATGCTAAAGTATCCGATTTATTTCTACTTTTTAAAAGCTACCCTGGTTACTTTTTATGTAAATAATTTTTACCTAATCATTTTATTAATGTTTCAGATAAACACTGAACCAGTAGAGTGAGGCCAGCTATCACAACTTTTGCTACATACATACTCATTAAGTATTTACTTCTGAAATAAATTTATTAATGAGAAGGAAATTAATGACATAACCATCTAAATAAAACATTCAGCTGAGATACCTCTGGCAGTCTTTTTTTTGTAAAGATATAGTAAGGCAGGCCAAATAGGATATGAGGAACAACTTGCAGAAGTTATAAAAACTATGATTAATCCTTTTTCTAACAAATCAATGCCAAGAAACCTGAAGTTTTGACTGTAACACAATCAAGATGAAAAATGAAAGAAGTAAGATAGCTACTTGAATTTCCTCTACATTCACATAGGAGAAGCATGGAAATAATCATGTGCTCATATATTACACATTGGCTACATCACAAGATCTGTCTCAAATTGAATATCGTAATGAAACAGACAGACAAGACGGGTAGTTGAAAACCCCTGGGACCACATACCAGACATTAAACAAGTCAGAAGGCCTAGAAGACAGCTAGCATAATAAAAAGTTTTTAAATGCTTCAAGAAGGAATCAAAGAAAAAAGAAAGACATAATACCTGTAACACGAAAATTTACAATCTTAATTACAAATTAGATAACACATGGACAAATATATCACATCGAAGAAGAATCAAAAAAATTTTGTGCCAAGAAAACATAGGTCTTACAAATCTATTTCAATTTTCTGAATGAGTCAATAAATTGACTCTGCCGGGTCAGAGGTCAGGCAGGTGTTCAAAAGGCATTTAACAAAAGTCTTCCACAATGATTCTTATGGAAACGTAGCTGACTTGGAAAAAGAAAAGGCCTCACATGCTGGAATACTTAGTTATTAAATCAGGAAAAGATAAGGGAGAAGGGACAAGAAGAGAGGAATAAATGACCAGTTTCCATGCTGTAGGAAGATCATATCTGCAGACACCCAAAGGGAACCATTCTTAGCTTTTGCCAGAGAAAAGTCAAAATTAGGTAGGAAGCTGGGTAAATAGAAACAGAAACAAAAATACCAGGGGATTAAAAGTAGTAAAGGCTTTCCAACCTTAGTGATGAAAAGAGAAAAAATATAAAGTAATGACAATCAAAACAGAGTTCTGATTTTACTGATAGAGGTGCAGCTCTGAGTTTACTATTACCACTCAAAATCTTACAATTATAAAAGGATTTTTTTAAAAAATTGTGGAATAGCAGTAAAAAAGTAAACAGAAGATTAAGGGTTATTAGGGAAAGAGTGTTAAGCATAACAGAAAATATAATTATTCCGGTCATATGTTAACATCTTCAATACTGTATTTTTTTTCTATTGGGTGGACACACCCCTCACCCCAATTATATTATTTTGGAACTGGGAAGTCGGAG
The DNA here is from genome assembly GCA_026212715.1 of Elanus axillaris. Classification (NCBI taxonomy): domain Eukaryota; kingdom Metazoa; phylum Chordata; class Aves; order Accipitriformes; family Accipitridae; genus Elanus; species Elanus axillaris. The sequence continues at coordinate 6,147,113 of JANZLQ010000050.1, read as the reverse complement.
AAATAATAATAATAAGCGATTGATGGTAAGGAATTACTGGTATATGATACTTGAGTCGGAGGGGGGAAAAAAACAAACCAAATTGCCATACAGGATCCTGGGGTAGTTGGAGTGAAGAAGAGGGAACTGAATTCATTTTCTATTTCAATATAATGAAATTGAAGGTGTAGATTTAAAGCAAACAACGCAAATACTTCACCCAATGTACAGCTAAATTTATAATTTTTCATGACAAGCCACAGCAATTGTTAAAAAGTTTACATGTGTTCAAAAAATAATTGAAAAAAATTCATAGAAGAGATATTCAGTAAGTATTAGAGTGGAAAAACACCACTCTCATTCTGGAACATTCTAAGCCAGAAATTGTGAACAAGGCATGACAGCGCTCTGGCAAAGTATTCCTGTGCTGCTCTTAGTAAGTCTTCCATAGATACCCATTTTTGGTCAGTGTCAGAAATGGGATACAGGGCTAGAGGAACTTTTGTTCTGATGTCACGCAAATACTCTCATGCTACTCTGCCAAAATAAAAAAGGTAACTGGCATTTAACTGCATTCAGTCTGCCACAAACTAAACCTTCTATTTTATAATTAGAATATATCCCTTAGTAAATTATCATATTAAGATATTCATGCTTTATGAAAGCTACAGGACAATATTACATACGTATTCTTAAGTCAAATCAAAACCTTGCCCTAATTAAGAAAAAATACAATACAGAATAGCTGATTATACACACACATCAGCAAACCCTATACTTTTTCTGTTTTTTTATCGTTGCAATAAAATGCATAATTCAAAATTTATATACAATCTTTGAAACTTTTATCACTACTGTTTACAGGCCCATTCAAGAAGTTAGAAAATAGGAGATAAAATACTAAACTTAAATGAAAAAATTTGAAACATTCTAATGCTCTTAATGTTATGCCACTAGTCACATACAAATGACAGATTCATTTTTAAATCTGGCCTTTAACCTTCAGGTTCTGCTTGTCAGTAATTCTGAGTTAATTATTTTTGAAACCAGAAACAATTTGGTGAGGAAAGTAAAAAGTGCTGAGTGTTGATCCATGACAGTTTGTAATCCAGTAATTTTTTTCTTGGCTACTATTAAACATCAGCATAATTTGCTAGAGAAAATTAACATATCTGTAAAACTTTCTTTTTATTTGTTTTTAGCTCTACACTTTAGCGGGTTTTCTAAGAAATTAAAATTATCATTTCACCAGAAAAGTAATCAGCAAAAAAATCATATAACCCCCCTGTATCCCAGGTGGTAATTCTGACAAAACATACTGTGTTTTAAAAACCTGCTGAGGGAGCAAATTGTGCAGCCAGTACTGCTTTACCACCACAATAACCAGCCCCAGAGGCTTGCATCGAAACAAAGATAATTCTCCATTGGATGAACAGTGCTAGATGAAGTATCAAAGTGTTTAACAGTGATACTGTAATTATGTCTTCTCTCGAGTTTTGTTCTGATAAAGAGTAAAAAATATATTAAAAAAAACTCATTTCGGGAGATCTGTGGCACAAAACCAGGAATGAAATACATGGCAATTCGTCTAAGCCCTTACTATTAAAAACTTCTCTCACATCATTCAGGCAAATTCTAAAATTCCTCCTCTGAACTGCGGTGCCTCCTCCAAACACCTCTGCAGATGACAGCATTCAAACAGAGGGCAGACAGATCGCTACCTACTGCGGTCACTGTTGACAAGGAGGCAAGTTGCATCTCCTTTTGTACTTGGCTTTATTCACACCAGTAAATCAGCACAGCAGAAGTGGAAAAGCCGGCTACAGCTGCAGGTGCCGAGGCCCAGGCACAAAGACAAGAGCCTCGGTTTTGCCTGCTCCTACGGCCCTTAATCCATGGACCATGGGAGCCCATCCCAAAACTGTCAGTGGTCCGGCTCTGTCCACTCCCGTAGGGCTCGGACCGTGAATATCTGAAGCAGAGCTTCCCCCACAGTTTCCTTCAGAAGGAATGAAGTGCGCACAGGTTCACTCTGAACTAAAGCAATACCAGTTCAAGGGGGGGTGATGAGGGGATCTTCCTTAAAGCCTCATTATTTCTCTGAACCAAAATGTTACGGTCTGTGAATGTAGCTGCAGCATTTGTCACCTTATCTCATTGCATTTATTTTTCTCAACCACTTTTAAATTTTATTTCACAACTGTACTTGTAAATACTGTTCTAGTCAATAATTTGTGATAAGTTTCTGTGGAGCTTAGAGTAATAAGGCTGTCTCTCATCAAAATTGTTCTGCTGTGGTGAGTTAACCTTGGGTGGGTGCCAGGTGCCCACCAAACCACTCTCACTCCACCACCTCTGCAGGACGGAGGAGAAAGTAAGATGAGAAGCCTCATGGGGCAAGCTAAAGGCAGTTTAATAAAGAAAAACCAAAAAACAAAGGCAGCATGTGGAAGCAAAGCAAAAAAAAAAAAAAAAACAACAAAACACCCAAACCCCAACTCATAAACAGAGAAGCATTCTCTACTTCCCACCAGCGGGCGATGTCCAGTCAGCTTCTGGGAAGCAGGGCCTCACTACACAGAGAAGTTGCTTCAGAAGACAAACGCCTTGACAACAAATGCTCAGCAAGAGCCAAAACATTGGTGTGATCAACCCTGCTCTAGCCACAAGTACAAAGCACAGCACCTGCATCCCAGCCAGACCCAGTACGTCTACATTCAATTAAATAGTAAACAGTTGGAACAAATAAAAAGTAATAAACTTTTAAATGATCCAAATATTTCTGGGAGGAATAAAATACAGTATGAACAATATTTTCAGCTGCCTGTCATGAATATTTTATATTAGTTTTCTTAGCAAAAAGAGAAAAACATTTAATATTTCAGTTGCCAAAACTGTAAGATTTCTTTAAAAAAATAAATATATATATATGTGTTTTATATACACCATATAAAATGTGTGTTACTACAGTGTGATCTGATCCAACAGCTTCTCATCCAAAGGGTTTACATGCAAGTAGTGGTAATCCATTAAAACCCAGAAGACACTAGAAACAAAGATGTCTGATATATACAGTGATCTTTAAAAAACAGTCTGTTCCTAACTAAAGATGAAGAAACAGCATCTTATGATGCTGCAAGTTTAAAAATTGGTATTTCCAGTTCCCTTTCTTGAGAATCGAGTATGTAGACATTATTTCCATGAATTCACAGTGTTTCTTTCCTTCAGTTAATCCACCCAGTACTTCAATCACTTTGAAATCTTTGCCATACAATTGCGTACCAAGAGAGATCACAGTATATGTACTTTGGTAGTTTGTTTGAAACAGTTGCTTAATCTATAGAAAAGGGAAGAAAAAGATACTATCTTGATAATAAATCTGGAAGTGAGTACAAGTGTGTTATAACATCTTCCTTAGAAATGTACAGAAACAGAGAACTTTTGTTTTGAATTTTTTGTTAATTTGATTTTTCTAGATATTAAAAAAGGAACAACTGAACTTTGTTTTCTTATTCAACTAAAAAAATAGATTTAGGGAGCAGTAATTTAGTCTCACAGCCTTTACTGGTGTTTTTTAATCAAAGTTTGAAAGCACATCATTCACATTGCAACTATTCCCATATCAAAATTTTGCATTCACAAAAATTAGAGTTTAAACACCAATATTGTGAAATTACAAAGACTTAAAAACTACAGCAGGGTAACTAGTTTCTGCCATATAAGAAAACCATCATCAAATATCTCATTTTGTAATCAGGAGGAGGAAAAACCCCTTTCACCTCTTTTGTCTAAGGAAAAGGAGAGAGTGGATATTGTCCCTCTATTTTAAAAATACAAAGAAAACCAATCTCATTTAAGTTGCTATCGTAAAGATTAATTTTTGCCTATGAAACGTGAGGAACACACCCACCTCTGACATAGTGGTGGGATGGCCTTGGCTGGATTCCAGATGCTCACCGAGCTGCTCTCTCACCCCCCTCTCCTCTACAGGATAGGGGGAGAAAATAAGATGGAAGGGCTCATGGATGGACGTAAATTACCCTCACGAGAAAAATAGACTTGACTTGGGGAAAATTCAGTTTATTGCCAATTAAAAAATAGAGTAGGATGGTGAGAAAGAAAGATGAACCTAAGAACATGTTCCTTCTCTCTCACCCTTCTTCCCAGTCTCAACTTTGCTCCTTTACTTTCGATTCCTCTATCTCCTCCCTCTATGCACAGATGGGGAATGGTGGGTTGTGGCTCAAGTCCATAACAGCTCCTCTCTGCTTCTCCTTCCTCCCCACACTGTTTCCCTGCTCCAGCAGGGCATCCCTCCCATGGGATACAGTTCTCCACGAACTGCTCCAGCGTGGGTTCTTCCCACAGGCCACAGTTCTTCAAGAACTAGTCTAGCATGAGTCCCCCACGGGCTGCAACTCCTGCCAGAAGCCTGCTCCTGGATGTGCTCTCCTCAGACTGCACCTTCATTCATGGCATGTCCACTTGCTCTGGCCTGGGTTCCTCCATGGGTGGCAGGGGGACAACCTGCTTCACCATGGCCTTCTCCACAGGTTGCAGGGGAATCTCTGCTCCGGCTCCCCTTCCTTCTCTGGCCCTGCAGAGCAGTTTCTCTCACATTTTTTCTCCCTATCACACACTGCTGCTCAGCTTTTTTAGTGTATCTTAAGTGTGTTTTCACAGAGGTGCCACCAGCACCACTGAGGGGCTCAGCTTTAGCCAGTGGTGGGTTCCTTCTGGAGCCAGTTGGAACCAGTTGTGTCTGGCATGGGGCAGCTCCCGATCTCTTCTCACAGAGAAGACTCCCCTGCAGTCCCCCTGCTACCAAAACCTTGCCATGTAAACCCAATACAGACAATTCTTTAAGCTATTGCCTAAAAATTTGAGTGCTTCCTACTTCTGAAAAATCAAACAAAGTGTTGATGATTTAAAACCCATCTTGCTAGGTAATGTTAAGCTAAAATGGTTTCACCTTAAAAATACATGTTGTCCATCATTCCACCTTTAAAATCTATGGAATTTTTTCCTAACAGCATTATAACCTTATTATATTAAAGATGGAAATTAAACTTTTAAAAAAAGTCTATGGATCCACAAGCTCCACAGTTCAATATTCTACACTTATATTCTGTACAAGTCCACTACAGAACATTCACTGAATCAAATATTTAATAACCAGATCTTTACCACAATAATTAGAGATAATATAGAAGAACAGTTATTATTCCCCAGAATTAATTTAGAATTCTCTTTCAATGTCATACTCACAGATGAAATAGAAAATATCTTTCCATAAACAGCATGTTTTGGGTATTGATCTATACCATCAACAAGGGCTTTTTTTCTTCATTTTATCCCTTCCTAGATGAACCAGTTAGATCCATTTAGTATTTGTTGCCATGCTATTTATCAAATACTAAAGCTATTAATTCAAACAGTATTCTCTGTTCCAAGAAGTACAATCAATAAAACCGCATAGTAACAATGTCTGATCTCAATTGTTTCATCAATTCTGCTCATCTTTTACAACAGAAGCTAAGCTTTCAAAAACTGCATATAGAAACATTTTAAACCAACACACTACCAGCTAAGAATAATATTAAGGACGCAGATTTTGTGCAAAACATAATATTAACTTTTATGTTCAGGACTTCAATCTTCACAATTTACTACCATAAGTGGCAAGAGACTGCACATATTCTATATTCTGTAAAGGTTTACCTATTAAAGAGCAAGATAATTAAGTGTCAACATAAAACCATTTAGACAAGGATGTAAGGACTTCACTTCTGTATTTTGATACCACGTTTAATCTTACTAAAACCGTTATTAAAGAAAAAATGTTGCCATCGTTTATACGCTTTAAATGTATGAATCAGCCATACATAAATTAATAACACCATATATTGTTCTAAACTACAACGGATCTCCCAGATCATCTCATAAATACAGGTTTTGGAAAAGCCTGGGTGTTAGGCAACGGTGTTTTGCTCTGGAATTCATTCCATTACACATTATTTATATCCCTTTTGTCTACTCACTAAATAAAGCCCTAATCATTCAGACTAAGAAAGATGCAAAAGATCTTTAGAGAGCTGTGGTTTCAATTTTGTATATGATCCCCTTTGCTAACCTAAACATCTAACCAACACCCATATTTTACAGAAATCATCCTTCTGTACTCTTCTAACCCTGCGTGTAACATGTTGTTTTATTTGAACCCAAGCTACTATCCCAGAAAAAAAGGCTCCTGAATCAGAAGCCAAAGCCATTCATTTCAGGTTTTTGATAGTACTAGATCAAATTAGATAGAGACAGTCTCAGAAATTAGAAAGTTTCAACAGTGACATTAGGATGTCTTTACATAGGAATAGACAGGTTCCATCTAAGATATAAATTGAGTTAGGCTGGTATCCTTGAAAAAGCTACTCTCTCCTTCCTTAACCCCTGTTTTACATTTAATGTCAGCAGCAAGGTTAAAAAATATGCTAACTAAATCTACAAACCACTGTGTTCTCCACATGTGGCTGGCCAGGTCTCCAAAGCCATGACTGATTTGGAGATGAACTCACTGCTACAGTATTTTTTCTCATAAGGCCCTTTCCATCTTAGTAACTTTTTGCTGCTGTGAATAGACTTCATTGTGGCATTAAGGATTCACCATAGTCCTTCTTTCCTCTAATACTGTTGACCTTTAATTTTACTCATGTTGTCAGCGGGTGTTTGGTTTCACAGAAGGCTGTGGTGGCACCATTTTCTCTGCCTTCAGCCACAGGCCAGGAGCCCTGGGCACCGTAAGCAAGTATGCTTTAGGATACTATGGCAGGCCCTGGCAAGGAGTCCTGGCTGGAAACGCTGCTGAAGACTACAAGACCGTTCAACCTTGGTGGTAATGCACCACAGGGCATGGTTCCCAGCCTAAAATGGAGAAACTACTCCTGGCACAGCAGGTGCCTCTATTCACAGCTCTGAGGGAAAATGCTCCCATCGAGGTCATGCTATCTTCCCCTAAAGCTGGGGCAGGCAGAAGCAATATCCTTGGCTGTAGACAGCATGCTCCAATCAAGAAGTTCTGTCACCAAGTTGAAGAAAGGGGCCAACAGGTACCTGGTGACATTCAGCAATGACAAAGACCTGCACCTGGGAAGGAAGAGTCCCTTGCAACAACAGGGGGGTGGTAGTTTTTCCAAAGTAGCTGTTGCTTGGACACTGGCTGGACATCAGTCTGCTGGTGGTGTGTGACTGGGTTTGCATCACCTTACTGCCCCTTCTCCCCTGCCTTCACTTATTAAACTGTCTTTATCTCATCCCATGAGTTTTTTCTCAATTTTGCCCTTCCAGTTCTCTCCCCCGTCCCACTGCTGGGGAGTGAATGAGGACTGGGTGGGAGCTTACCTACCAGCTGGGGTCAACCCACCACAAACATGCTGCCCAGAGAGGTTGTGCAGTCCTGGAGGTTTTTGAGACCCCACTGGACAAAGCCTTGAGCAACCTGGTCTGACCTCAGAGCTGATGCTGCTTTGAGCAGGAGGTTGGACTGAGGATGTCCTGACGTCAGCTCCACCCTGACTTGTTTTGCGATTCCATGATTTGCAGTTCTTGTAAATCAGAGATAGAAACAGCTGCAAACAAATCAGTTCCCATCCTAATCTTTGGATGGTAGCTGTTACCAATCCACCAGATGACAGATTACATAGTTTCAGCTGACACTAAAACACAATTTTTAATTTTCTCCTTTAAACTGCTAATCAATCGTTTTGAAGACAATCTTATCCTAAAATCAGCAACTGGGAAAATGCAAACACTGCAGGGATATTCTTTTATGAGAAGGAAAGAGAGTTGACTGAGCTCCATCTCGGCCTTTTGACTTTGTTAAAAAGTTGTGAAGTTGTGTCAGTTAGTGGTGTGACACTAACAGACAGAGTTGATCACAGAAGTCCAGTATTCTCTGCAAGCAACATTTTAAAAAACAAACAAACAAACAACCCAGGACAGCCATATAACTAAAAGGTATTTGGAATACAGTAACATACCTTAGCAGATGAGAATCTTTCTGGCCACATCTGTAACCTCAAATTACTTGCATTACAAAAAAATCATGAAAATGCTGATACGATATGGTATGATATGATATGGTACAATACGATGTGGTATAATATGATAAAATAAATACTAGTAAAGGAAAATCCAGAACAGGTGTTATGCGAGATACTTTATAAAGGTAAGCTACGAATTCTGTGAATTGCAATTTGCTGCTCCTGAGCCATCACAGAAATATAGAAAAATTGTATCATTACATTTAAAAGCAGACCTCAAGTACAGAACCTCTCTCTCAAGCTTTCCTAAGAGAAATTACTTATTGCCACTATACCCTAAATCTGGTCCTAGTTACTCAGGCTGCCATTATTCAAGAGCAAATGCATATAAGTGACAGTAAATTATTTGTTATTTGAGCAAATAAGAATGTGAACTGTTTCACGCTGCCCAACTTACGACATCAAGTATACATATTAACTGATTGACTGGGCTGGTGATTTTTTTGCTTTCTCTTGCGCAGCTTTCAGAGTCTCAATGAAAGTGAGAGCCTTCTGGATTATCACTTAATTATTAGCATAGAAAACCATAAAATAAAGGAAATACCCACAGCTAAGAGTCTCTGAATAATTTATCACATCATTTTTAGCAGTACTATAAGGTTTAAAAGTGGACAGATCTTTAGAAGAATAAAAAATTAAGAAATAAGGCTCTTCCTTCAGTTCTCTCTTCCCTAAGAAGTGATTCAATTTTCAGCAAGACAGAGGAATGATTGGTCTCACTGCTTTTTTTTGCTTTGACCTTCATCAGGACTCTATAGCTACAAAAGCTTACTTGATCTCTTCTGTTACTCCTAGTCTTTACTCTTGCTCCCTAGTTTTGTCAGACTTGTCATTTCTCCCTGCTCCTTTTAAAAAACAAAAAGATATTTCTTTCTGTTTCTGTACCCTACAGAAATTCAAAGTCACTGAGTTCTAACTGTCCAGGTCTGAGATGCAGACAGGGCTGTTCTGTCTTGCACAATCCTTGTTTTAGGGGCACATTGTGATGCTATGAAATAGTAATTCTTTTGGGGAATGCTCCCCAAGTAATCAAACTAAGCAATGAACGTACCTTATTTTTAATCACCCGCTTACTTTGTGCATTTTGATGATCACAATTCAATTTAGTTAGTGTTGCTTTATTTTTCATCTCCAGAAGTCCCTGAATTTCTTTTACCTGCAACTTCAATCTCCTGTTCTCTTCTTCCAAACTTTGCTTTTCTGCTTCAAGTTTCTCTCTCTTTCCCCATTCAGAGGTATTCTCAAACTGCAGTCTTTCCAGCTGGGAAGGCTTGGGGTGAGAGGAAAAGCAACCCAAAGAGAGAAAAAGAAAGGGGAATAATATGATTTTAAAACCTTGTTCTTTACCAGATGAGGCTAATGGCCTCAGCTCCACATAAGGTGGGCATCTTAGAAGTCAGTCCAAGATATGTTTTCCATGTTTCATAATGTTAAATACTTGAATTTGGAAAGAAAAAGACCAAGTCGATTTTTCACTAATTGTACCTTTACAGAAGTAAAGCATGGGTAATGCTTTCATATAGTAACTGGTAACCAAATCTTATTTCTCTCCCTGTTAGTTATGGAACAACAGTATTAAAAACCAATCCAAACCAAAGACTCTGTTCTAAATAACATTGAGACTGATATTTGGTTCAACAGTAAGAAATTCAATTTTTATTCCCCCAAAGAGCATATTTTTAGTTATAGCCTGTTTACACTTTAGAAGGACTATAATGAATATTCATTAAACTGAAGAAGTTCTAAAGTATGTCTTCGGTACTAGAAACTGCTATCCTAGTGATCAGATGAAAGATTTTTAAGTTTTCATACTACTCTGTTTCTTGAGGTCACAATTAATAGTCTTGAGGGAAATATTATCTTTTATGGCCAATGTTGTAACCTTAATTTAGGACAGCCCAGCTTTCTGAATCCATTTATCTAATCCACATGCAGGAGGAATTACATATATCAACAAAAAGTCACGTTACTAAGTCATATAAAGTAATTATCTAACAATTGATTTTACTTCCCCCTCAGAGACAACTAGACACTGGTTTTGTCAACAATGTACGAAATGCTCCTCAGATTTCAAAAGAAAAACTGATAAAATGAATTTATTTTTATAGCACAAACCAGGTACTTATCAGTTACTAAGAGATATTTATTAGATTATTATTGACAAGTACTTACTATTAACAAGTTGTTATTAACTAGTACTTACCAGAAGATTAAAGGAGATTAAGATAGATTAAAACAGTGAAAATGAAAGGTTCCAGTTCTTTCAACTGAGATGAAGAAGAGAAATCCTAATACATAAAAGTAAAAATTTTAAGAACTTTACAATTTTCAGTTCTGTGAGAACTAAAATTGGTTATTTTATAAAAGTAGAGACTGATAACAGTGCAAGGCACTTCTTCATTGAAGAAACAGGATATCTGTATCAACAAGGGTTTAGAAAGATCTAGGAAGGTTTACTTTTTCAGATATTGGTTACTTTTATTTTAAAATCCATTTCTGGCAAATAATGAAAAGCTACTGAACATAAAGCAAAGAGAATGAGGCATTACAGCATCAGAAAAACATAATTCAGACCCTGTGAATTGTAACTATGTGATTATCCAGCTAAATCAAATACTAAACTTGTCTGTTCCCACCTTATTTCTGAACAAATAGAAACAATTAGAAACTCCATAAAGTTAGAGGCTCATTCAGATATTCAAAGGAAACTAGAAATGATTTTTGAGTCTCTCTAGGAAGGACAAAAATCACATTCAATGGAAAATAACAAGTGGTTGTTTACTAACAAAGATAATATTTTTCCAGATATTTTTTAGTTAATATTCTATACATGACAAACTAGAGGATTCCCCAGAAGACCAAGTAGGGAAAGGAGAAAAAAAAAAAAAAAAAGAACAGAAAAAAAGAAGACAACGTGCTTTTTTTTCTCCACAAGCTTCATCTTCTCATGATGAGGAACAATAAAAAGACAAAGAGCTTCCATGTAAATATCAGGCCCTGACCATAAGCTTATCCACTTGAAAATGAGGTCCATAATTTCCAAAGGCTTATGTTTATTTAGGTGTGGGCACTCTACAGGCTGAAGTTGCATCTAAATACTAACGTATATGCCTTGGAAAAATTAGGAAATCAAAGACAACATAAGTAAGGCATTACAAGAATTAGCAAATTAATTACAACCATCCCTAAATTCCATTTCTAAGCCAATTCACATAATGTACAGCAATCACCAACCGTATGAAATTTAACAAGAACAAGTGCCAGCTTCTGCACCTGGGACAGGGTAACCCTGGTTATACGTACAAACTGGGCAATGAGAGGCTGGAGAACAGCCCCATGGAAAGAGATGTGGGGGTCTGGGTTGATGGCAAGCTGCATACGAGTCAACAATGTGCCCTGAGATCCAAAAGGGCTGACCGTGGCCTGGGGTGCATCAAGCCCAGCATAGCTGGCCGGTCGAGGGAGGCGATTGTCCCACTCTACACTGCGCTGGTGTGGCCTTACCTCAAGTACTGTGGGCAGTTTGGGGAGCCTCAATATGAGAAGGACATCAAACTATGAGAGTGCATCCAGAGGTGGGCAGCCAAGTTGGTGAAAGGCCTCAAGGGCAAGACCTATGAGGAGCGGCCGAGGTCACCTGGCTTGTTCAGCCTGGAGGAGAGAAGGCCGAGGGGTGATCTCATGGCAGAACCCAACTTTCTCAAGGGGGAGGTGCTGATCTCCTCTCTC
>JANZLQ010000050.1:6101255-6135134 GCA_026212715.1 Elanus axillaris | reverse complement strand
TTTAGTCACACCATTTAGTTTTAGGTAGTCTTGTGGGGCGCAGGGAGTTGGACTTGATCCTTATGGGTCCCTTCCAACTTGAGATACTCTACGATACTACATACAGATGATGAATAGCAACTACTTCACTTAGAAAAGTCAGGTGTCAAAGAGTTAAAAACCAAATGGATTATGTTTAAAGGCATTTTATTCCACCAGCAAAAGACACCTCCTCAGGCTGTTCCTTCTCATCATGGATGATTTGCTCCCCTTAACAAAGCAAACAACAAGAACAACAAACGAGCAACTCTCCACAAACACCAATATAATTCTTAAAACCTTGGCCAGTCTTCATGTCATAATATGCTGTCGGAGGGTACTACTTAGAGAGAACTCTGAAACAGTTCTTAAAACTGAAATGGGCCTTTGATCTAAGATTAGGCAAACTAGCAAGTAAGAAAGGAATATATTCCTTTGACACTCCACATCATATTGGCAGACTACCTGGGAACTAATCTTAACTTATTAAACATGCTATTCAGCAGTTATCTTTACATTATGGACTTTTTTCTTGCATGATAAGACTTTACACTGCTACAAAACCACTGGTTTTAGGGGGTGTGGTCCATCTGGGTAAAATACAACAGAGTGAAAAGCCTGTTTTATATTCATGCTACCTCACAGTCTTTAGAGATTGTTTATCAAGCTCTGTAGAATGTGATTTATTGTGTAGAATGTGATAAACCTATGTACTAAGATTAAACAGGGAATCAGGGAAAGACTATTTCATACCCTTGTTTTTGGGTTTGGTATTTTTTGGCATGGTCTACCCACTGGTGACAGAGTACAAGATGTTAACTCCAATGCATGAGAAAATGTTAGATGCTCACGTTTCTAATGAGGTCTTTAAACTTTATCCACTGGATTTCTGTACAACAACTGGAAATGAAGGGACTACAATCACAAAACCTGTATTTTTTCTAAATAAATATGCAAGCATAATATCTTACAAGCACCCATGAAAGATCTGGAACCCAAGAAAGCTCTATGTTCTTGCAAAGCATCTGCCAAAAGACACAACTCAAATTCTAAGCCTGAAAGTTCACCTTTTCACACTGATGACACTAATCAATACCAATTCATTTTTGGCAGACTTCAAATAGAGAGAAATCACAAAGCCATCCAAGGTTGAATTTCAGTCAGGCAATTAAGCACGAGATGACTACCAGACCAAGATCTGAGTCAAAGATAAATTTACTTATCTCTCTGTCTGCAAAATTTCAATTCATTGCACCCAAGATGTCTACAAGGTCCAATAATGATAAATTTAAATAGTTAATATACCATATAGATTAAGAACTCCATAATAAAGTCAGAAAAAAATACAAACTTGTACAAAATCATGAATAGACAATTTTGGTATAACTGATTTTACTATAAATTGATGTCCAGCAAAGTACTGGAACTCATATTTTCTGAAATACTAATTTTCAGAGTGATAGTGATCAGGGTTGGTTTGTTATGCATTAGAGTTCTCCCAAACTATACCTTACGCCTATTCCAAATACCACGTTTCATATAACGCTCTCATAGGAAATACTTGTTCTCTTTTTCTTCTTTGGTAAAGAAGTTGTGAAAAAAAGTGAGGTGCCAGATCCCAACTTTCAGATTCCAAGCCAGAACGCCATCTTCACAGACTCATCATATGTAGTTTTGTCACTCCCAGCTAAAAAGATGCACCTTCTTTTGAGCAGACAGAATTTGTCTTTGCCACCTGTGCAATGCCTTCCCAATCCCATCTACCTCCCAAAGTCCCCGCCAGGGTCCTTCCAGCTCCAGGAGCTCAGCTGGAGGCACCAAGGCCAGCTCACTGACGGGAGGCTCTCTTTGCCTCAGGGCTGCTTTAATCTGAATATTCCAGACCCCATCCTTGAGAGAGCTATGTTGCAAATATTTACACATTTGCATTTAAAACAGACAGGAAAGGTTCGTTTCAATATAATACAGATTGCAGGAAACAGTTTTGATACCCCTATTGTTTTATGAGGAACAAAGGTGTTCCTGAACTGACTAGTCTCATCCTTCTACATGAATTTTTCAACATATTTTATCTTGAACAAAATGAAATTAACTATATTATACTTAAAAATTACATATAATATTTATTATGAATACTTATTGTATTTTAACTCATTTATTGGAAAACTGAAATATTGCTATTAACAAGGCCATAAAGGAGAATTTACCATTATTTTTTAAATATGAAAATAACTGAAAATTACCGACTAAATATTTGCTGGTAACACCTTTGGTAATTAATCTTCCTGAAGTAAAGAAGGATGCACACATTTATTTTAATTGAGAATTAAAGAATATTATTTTACATTACTTTTTCTCAATTTTTGTATTCTATATTAATAGATAATGTAATCAAGTCCTTACAATCTTTAAGCAGGATACTTCTGGCATGCAGAATAATGAGCATGTGTAAAGATACATGTTGATATTTGCAGAACAAAAAATTAACAAAGGAAAAATATTTGCTGTTTAGATATTTTTCCAATGACATACATGAATCCAGTTTTAGTTAACAATTGTTACTTGGTCATATTTCGAAACAATTTAAGCAATTCAACTCTTTAAGCAGTATGGGCACTGCATGTATCAGGTGTGAGAAGTATTTCCTATGCAAGTTCAGCTACTTGTTCCATGAATTAGCTTCACCCTCCTAATTACATTAGGAACTAAAACATCTTAATGGCTTAATGGTTGCTCATGATAGAAGCAACAGTATGTTCACTATGAAGGCCTACTGTGAATGTACAGTATTATTACAGCTTTTAGTGGCACATTTAGATCCATAAAAAAAAGAAAGTTGGGTTTATTTTAATTTTTTTTAAACTGAGTTAGAAATTGCAATGTTATATTCTCTTGCTGCTTACCTTACTTCAAAGATGAAATACAGATATTCACAGCAGTAATGTCCCATTCAAGAATCACACTACTGTTTTTCTAATTGAAATTTTGCTAACTTCCAAGAGTTTTATTTTTACGTAAAACATGAAGGTACATTCATATAAAACATATCAACTTGAACACTTTGGAAAGATGCTCCTCTGTCATTCATGTCATTCTTCCAAAATGAGTACGGAGACTAAAGCAAAGCCAAAAAAAAAAAAAAAAAATCAGGTCTGGAATTATGTTATGGAATTACGTTAGGAAGAACAAGCAAAATTAAGTATTTCATGATATTTTTACTTCTGTGAAAAAAAAATCTTGCAGGGTTATGGTCTTTCAGAACTCACCCAAGCCTACTCAGACCTCTCTGAGGTCTTGTAAGAAGGGTCTTTTTATAACTTGGTGCTTTAAATTCAGGAAAAGAAAAGATTAAATGATGCAATGACAAAAAGCAATGCTAGGTGTTAATTCAGATTTGTGAGAATGTATTCCTCTCATTTAAACAAAACAAAAGTAAACAAAGTAAGCTTCAGGAATCCATTTCCCTCTAGAAACAAGATTTGGAATATTGTTTCTTTTTCAACTGAAAAAGCTTACCAACCTTATTTTCCAATTATGAGCTCCCTGCTATTTGAGAAAGTAACTTTTTCATTAAAAAAAAAAAAAAAAAGAAAAAAAAGAGTAGTTAGATATGCTGATGGGCTCTGTAGACTGTTTCATAACCATACAGCTAGAGCTGCTCTGAGAGGGACCCATTCCTCCTCACTGAGCTTGACTGCACCCCTGGGACCTTTTGATCCACCCCATGCTACGCAGTTTCAAAAGGCTGAACCTCATCCATTGGGCACGTAACTTGTTTTCTGTGGCTGTGTAGAGGAGAGGAAAGCAGGTCTGCACAAGTGGCGTGAGACCTGATAGAGCAAGATGAGGAAAGCAGCTAGATGAACTTTTCTCACTGGGGAAGTTGAGCCAGATGCTATTGAAAATGCAACACAAGGCAAACACTCAAAAAGCATTAGCTGTTTTGAACCGACCTAATGAATTTTTTGCGGGCATAGGCGCGTATAAAAAATACATACATGCATGTGTATGTGTATACACATAGACATGTTCCTGTATATCTTTAAAGGGAACCTGGCATTTAAAAAACTTTTTTCCATCCTTCGTTACATGAAAAAAACAGATCCTTTAAATTAATCTACTGGTGCCGTAAAGTCTATCTCCTTCCACTTTTCACACAACAACATTTCACAGGAACAGTAATACTTATTTTTAATTTTGAAATTATTACTGAAACTTCAATTAAAAATGCAATTTGACTGAATAGCAGTGATACCCATCTCATCTTCAGTGAAAAGAATTTCGAGTTTGTTTTCCACAGAAAATATACATTGCCATATGTGTACAGAGAATAAGAATTTTAGCTGTGCTCGGGTAGAGCTACAGATTCTGATTTATAAAGGAATTGAAAGCTTATGAAACAATTTGCAATGTGTGAAAAAACGTCAGGATATTTCACTTTCCCTTCAAATGGGAATATTTTCTCTCCAGAAAATACCTCCATAAACTTCCACTGAATTTTAGTTTTCAATAGGAAGACCAGAATAATGGTGGAAGCATAGAGTGAGGTCAAGGTACTGTCAGTGAAGTGGATAATTGCTAAGGTGAATGGTGGAAATAAAGTACAGCGTACTGACCTTTTGAAACTGGATAATTACATCTTAGAGCTAACCTACACCATTTTATGACTAATATTAAGACAGAGCCCTGAGAAAAACAGACACAGAAAAAGGAACTCCTCCTGGTACAGTTCATTAGCAGGAAAAACTTAATGCTCTACTTCAGTTTAAGGCAGCATAACAGTGGCTGAGGCTCAAAAAGTTTTATCAAAACAAGATTTTTTCTCCTTCCCTTTAGTCAAGGGAAAATGGACTAGGATGGAGGACAATTAAGCTGCCTGCTCATTTTTAATGGGACTAATGACAGCAAAAAGAAGTATGACGAAGAAGAGATGTAACAGTCAATATTATTTCAGGTGGAAAAAGGAAAATTGTCCACACAATCCCCAGGAGCAAGGGGGATTAAGAAAGCAGCAATTTTTGTTTGGTTTTCGCACAAACTTTTATTACCTTCCTATAAAACTTGGGAAAAGGTAGGAAAGTGTGCTTAGAGAGTTATGACCTCCAGCTTTCTAAGGGAAGCATTTAAAACAGAGATGGACAGAGCACAAGCAATATGGTAAAAAGCTGTAGTTTTGATATGATCTGACTGACAATGATAAACTCATATGACTGACAACAACATCAAGAAACAAAAAAATCCAATTCAACCAGAAGACGAAACCTCTGGCAGCCTCACTCAAATACCTGTAAAACACCTGTTTCAGCTTGCAGAGATCAAAAATGAAAATTTAGAATCAATATGCTTTTTTTGTGCTTTAAATGACTGCACAGGGCTTTTGGGGCTTTTAAACCAGGATGAATAAATACACATTTTCAAGATTCTCGATATCCTCATTATATTGTGCATGAAGGGAATTTCCACTCATCTGTGCTGCAAATTATTCTACAAACTCAAAACAAGAGACACACTGAACTGAAAGTTTAATAAGCTACAGGTTGACTAGGAATTAAGAAACACGTCACACTCCTAAAAAAGAAAACCTATTGAAATAACCATAGATTCATGAAAAAAATTAAGTGAATTTGACTCTTGCAGATCTTTTCTCCACAGTTACTTAACAAAATTCAACAAAGCAAGCTCTTTGCTTCTGAAGCAAATGTTCCTCTTCTGTAGCTCAGACAGGCATACTAGCTCTCATATCCAATAACCTTTTCAAAGCCAGAGCCAAGAACTCGACGGTTGTGCAATTTTACCAACCATCTTCCAAGTTATCGCACATTGACAAGAAATGCAAGGACAGAGAATCTGCCATTTCACAGTGCTAATTTTGTTTATTTATGAGATGTCATCAACTTCTAAAGTACTGAATGTGTTGCAGCTGCTAGAAGGAATGGTAAAAGTGCAATTTCCTTAAATATGGCACCTAGGTAAACTGGATCAAATGAATTAAAAACCAAGCTCTGCCTGAGCAGTCTAGCATCAAGTGGAAGCATCACCTTTCTTCATTAAGAGTGCATTTTGAAACATCGTTACAATTTGTAAGATAGTTATAATACTTGGTCTAAAGCTCTTTTATCAATGGTCTAAAAGGAATGGTATCAATCTCTTGAAGATACTCAGCACAACTGGGAGAAAAAAAAAAGTCTGTAGTAGAAGATCAGGAAAAAACTGATACAGGCAGAAGCATCTTCAAAGAGATGTTATATGCAAGCAGAAGAGATCAGTTAGATTGCTGAATCTGACTCTCTGAAATCCCTTTTGGTTTTAGATCAGAAGTGCCTAGAGAACCTGGACGATGACAATGGTTTCATTCCACTGCATACCTCCCTTTGGGAAAAGTGTAAGAAGACGACAGGCTTCGTGTAAGCAAGACAGCCATGTCTAAGCAGATAGGAAATATTTTCAAGAACCTTCATTACCTGCAATATATCCCTTATTTTGTTGGGCAGTTTGAGTTTCTTTATTTTATTTGTTTTGAGATTTCTGCTGCTACAAGTCTGTAAGATCTTGGTGACAACTGCAAAAGCTCCTAAGGTCTGCCTGCTTCCAAGCCCAGCACTGCTGTGCACAGGTGTGATGTTTGCTGGCAAGCAAAATATTACTCACCATGTGTGACACTAGGCAGTTCTGCAATTATTATTTACACTGGATGTGACTGCTTCTAGAATTCTTTTTCTTTTTTTCATCTAAAAGAAGGAATCAAAGACTACCAGATTCCATAGTACTCCTTCCACAGGAAAGGGAAGACAAATGTTGGCTACCTTTTTATTTGACAAGTACTTCAATATTCAATATAGGAAAAAAAGTAAATTTAGTCTGCTTTTTCTCTTATTGTGAGCAAGTCTGCCAAGAACACCGTTTAGTCCATCAGAAACTATACTGAAAGCATGATAAATATTATTGTGCCTGATGATATCTAGAGACACCAAGCCCTGCAATAAATTGAACTTTTTAATGAATGCTTATATTCATAACAATGCATGTATCTGAGCACCAGCATGTTTAGTAATCAAATATTTCTTCCTTCTGGTACTGCTCAAATGTTTAAGTCTGCTGCAAGCCGATATCATTGCACTATGTTGACATTAAAAGAAAAGTCGCTGATTTACTGGCATTTGTTTTCCTCTTCCCCATCTACACACAGAGAAAACTTCTGTGTGTATGACTAATTTACCACAAGTGATTTATGCATGAATATAAGTTGTCCATAGATACATAAAAAACCTGAAGTCTGAAACTTCACAACAATCACAAATAATATATGCAGAGAGCCATAAATACGTTCAAGAAAAGGAAAATGCTGGGAGTGAGGTGGGGAAAATTACCCTTGATCTCACAGATCTTTCTTTTCATGTTGATTGTGGCACTGCTTTTATCAGTTTCTTTTAAGTTGAAGTTCATAGGGATTATGTATTACAGTAAAATAAACTTACCATCTTCACTAAAAAACTAGGAACAGTGCCCATTTTAAATAATCTTTAATGCAGCTTTAACAGACCACATTAGCATGCATATCAGGACATGATAGTCCTGACATCCCAGATGATGTGTGCTTCATTCATGGCTATAATGTAGCATCTGCCTGGATTGTAATGTATCTGATGGAGCCCCACTTCAAACATTGAATTCACATGAAGAATTGTTTAACATCAACCACCTGCTGTTCAGGAGAATCTACTATGTGTTCAAGGAAAAAAGCTTTCTGTCAATGAGTATCAGAGAAAGTTATTCATAACGCTTGTCCAAAATTCTACCTTCACCAATTACCTGAAAATAATTAAAAACTTCAGAGTAACTACTTTTACCTATCTAAACTGTTGAGATCTGTAGAGAGAATACCAATACATCATGCACACATTTTTAGTGGAAAATTATGAAGAGATTTTATATTTAATCTTATTTTAAACAAGAGATATTTATATTTTTCAGGTGGAAAAGATAAGGAAGATGGCTAACCAAATACTGAAAGCTTCTTGCTGTATGCTAGCCTTATTCACTGCAATGACAATTCATAAAAGATTGAGACTGAAGGAATATCCAAACTGTCAGCGTCTTCCGAGTTGTACAGTACTACTTAGTTATTTCACATTTTCATATGTGAGTAACAAGCTATTGCAAAAACTATCTGGAAAACCAATTAGAACTGGAAAGGACTGTTAGAATAAAGATACACCAACACAAGCTATAAATAAATACCTGATAGCCATAAGATGCAAGGACAATTCTGTTCAAGCAGAAATTCTTGTAGGTTTGCCAGAAAAGTATGAATGTCTTAATGAATATTTAAAAACAAGTAAGAGTATGATTATCTTTTCCGATACATCTTGTGCTATTTTAGCTGTCTTCTCCTCCCACATAATGTCTATTTTCATATTTACATAATTACATGATCCCCCTTAGAGCCCTACTATCTCAGATTCCTCCTGATTTAGTATAACGTTAAGTAAACAAAAAATTCTGTATCCCCACCTGCCCCCTTGCCAAACTTTTACTGTTGATGGAGAAGAGTAAATCTGTCAGGTAAACTATGACCTAGCTGATAATTAGAGTTTAGGATTTTAAACTGAAGGGAAATAATTGGTTTCTTTCTGAAATCTATATCCACCAAATGAAATTAAGAGAAAAAATCTGCCTTAGTTACACTTGCAGGAGAAAGAAGTCTGCACTTGTACTATCTTCGGGCCAAAAAAGGGTCTAGAATAACAATAGCTGCCAGTGCCCAAAACTTGGTGGTAAACAGGTTGACTGAAAGGTTGTCCTATCAGAAACGGAAAATACATCTGACATAGACAACACACTACAGTGTTTAAATAATTACAATTAATGATTAAAGAGGCCTTCTACAAGTATATTTCATTTTGCAGCTAAACCCAATGAGCCTTGACAAAACCAGATCCACTGAAAAGCATCTACAATCTCTTCAAGACTCCGTAGTCCCATAAAGCTGTGGTCCTTCATTCTACAGCTCTATTATAAAAGTCCAAAAGTTAGTATCCTGAAATATAATATTCCTTTTTAGCAATAAATAAAGAAATTCTACCACAAGAATTCAGAGTCCTTGTAATTCTGACTGTATCTCTTTAGTCTTTCTTCTAATAGTTGGTGATCTGTATAGCAATAAATTGTATGCGAAACAGCATGGTATCAACAGAAGCCAGTTTTCAACTGCACCAATAATATACTTTTAAAATGAAATAAATAAACTTTATGAAGTGTTGCTGCCAAATCATTAGCGTACATAATCAGAAGCTACAGATTAACAAGGAATTTATACAAAGCATCTGTGTACTTACCCCTAAACTATTATGAAAATCAACTTTCCAGAAGACCAAATGGTATGAAAAGGAGATAGCAATCATAAATTAAATTCAAAACAAACCAAACAAAACCCCCCACCAAACAACAAAGGTTCCCATCCAATGTTTTTTTTTATTTGTTTACTTTCTCATATATATTTTTTTTTAAAAAAAGCAAAACTAAGGCATATATTCTTGAAATACTGAAACTACCATTCACACTCACACTAAATGGAAAAATCGCACATCTCGTCCTTTGTTTTAGTGAACGTATCCATGGGAAAAGGGATGATGACATGCGTTCTAATAGCTACATAGCAATCAAGAATTTTTCCAGACAAAAATACTGAAGAATGAAGTCATCCTACGTAAGAAAAAAGTTCTATTGAGATATAAACCAAATGGTAAACCATTTGTAGGCTGTCTTGGAAACTGAGGGGCTTTCACCCACGGTCTAAAGAGAACTAATACATAAAGCTTTATTCATTTTTATAGCCAGGCAATATATCAAATGTGTCCACATGTCCTGATCAACTAAGTTACTAATGCACATGAAAAATGAACCATGTACTTTATTATCTTTCAGAAGAGAGCTCAGCAATCTGCAGTTCAAGATGCAAACCACATACATTACCGTCCACAAAAACACCTGTCATTTTTCTTATCAGTAAAGTGTGTTTCAGCTGAGAGAAGTGCAGAAAAGACTGATTCCTTAGTCACACACATATATAAAAATGTACACTTGATTATTATGAGCACTCATGCATTTTCTATGTGGAAATTCAATTAGCAAAAATAATAAAAATAATAAATATGAAACATGAATATCATCTACCTTACAAAATAAACCAGAACAGTCTCATCTGTGTTCATTCTCAATGCAGCTCATATTTGCCAAGATAAATATTTCAATATTTTACCACCATTCCTGGCTGGGGAGCTCTTGTACGCCTGTTTGCAGTCAAAAATGGAGCAGGCCATATATATATATACACCTCAAAAGAAAATATTTGGGTAAGAACTTTTCCTGCATTTTATTATCAATATTAATATTCACTGAGTTTCTAAGTAGCCTAGATGAAATGATCACTCTGACTACATTCTCCAGGTTGAAGCTGAAAGCGTTCTGGTTTAAGTCGCTCCTTATGTTTCCGGGCATTTTCTCAGGGGTCCCTGGGGGACTGGTGGGAACCCTCTAAGGTACTGGTGGGTACCTGCTGCTGCCACATAAGGAGCCACTGAAATAAATCTCTTCACTGACAGAATCTTGGACCCAGACGGGACCTCAGGAGGAGGAGGCACACGGTCTCCTAGGCTGCAGGAGGTGTGTAGTGGCCAAGGGGCTGTGCCTCCTTGTGACAGACCTGCGGGAAGAGGCCACCAGACGGCACAGCATCGGAGAGGATGAGGAACAGATGGAGTAGGTCTTCTCCGAGACCTTGCCGCTTCAAGAGGCTGTAGGGGAGAGGCAGGAACAACCTGTGGTTATGAAGCTGGAAAGTGGCAACTCCCATGGTGATGAAGGCTGGAAGCTGGTGACTTCTCACACTAGGAAGAAGGTTTACGTCCCACTTGATAACCTGCACTTTCAGAAAAGGTTCACTGGCCTTGCAGTTGATGAGAAGCCTCTCCGGTGGGCAAGCCTGAGCCATTCGGGATCGCTAGAAGGAAGCAGTGAATAGGAGCAATAGGAGACTCCCTGCTGCAGGGAATGAGACATCCAGCTGCTGATGTGACTTGTCAGAGGGAGGTTGGCTGCTTGCTGTTTGCTGCATCTTATATAGAATGAATACCTCACAAAAAAAAAAAAAAAGGAAGAAAATCTAGATTTCTAAATTAGAAGAAAGATAAGAAATCTCTACAGGATGTCTGAGTCCTGTTCCTCCTACATTTTGACAAATTTGTCATAATATTTTACTTCTTTTAAGCTGGTTTAATAATATCTCTAAGTTACAAATATCCTATCTATCCAGATACTGGGAAAGATTCTGGAATTTTTCTCTTTTCCCCCATAAGATGAACACGTTAAGTGAGACCTATTTAAATACTGAAAAAAATTAAGTATAATTAAATTACCAATAATAAATGGTCCATCAAGTCATTGTTCCTTATACTGTTTAGAAGAAAATACTCAGCTTTTCTCATTTTACATATACACAACCTATATATACATATATAATTTGATGCAGACACATCAGTTAACCTTATAGCTGTATTACATTATAGGCAACAGTAGACGTACTGAAAGATTTTATTACTTGAAGAAAAAGTGCAGGATATCCTACCAACAGCAACTCCCCATCTCCGCATTTTCATTCTGCAAATAGCATCCTAGAATCACAGAATGGCTGAGGTTGGAATGGACCTCTGGAAGTCCTTTGGTCCAAACACCCTGGCTCAAGCAGCACCACCCAGGGCCAGCTGCCCAGGACCATGTCCAGATGGCTTTCGAGTATCTCCAAGGTGAGAGACTCAGCAACTTCTCTGGTAAACCTGTGCCAGTGGCTGGTCAACCCCACAGTATAGAAGCGTTTCTTGACGTTCAGAGGGAACCTCCTGTGTTTCAGTTTGTGACCACTGCTTCTGATCCTGTCACTGGCTGCCACTGCAAAGAGGCACTCCATCTTCTCTACACCTTCCCTTCAGGTATTTACAAACGTTAAAGAGACCCCTGAGCCTTCTTTTCTCCAGGTCTCTCAGCCCTTCCTCATATGACAGATGCTCCAGTCCCTTCATCATCTCAGCGGCCCTCTGCTGGACTCTTTCCAGTATGTCCATGTCTTTCCTGTGCAGGGGAGCCCAAAACTGGACCCAGCACTCCAGATGTGGCCTCACCAGTGCTGAGCAGAGGGGAAGGATCACTTCCCTCAGCTTGCCGGCAGTGCTCCTCCTAATGCAGCCCAGGATACCATTGCAACTCTTTGCCCCAGAGGCATGCTGCTGATTTACGTTCAAATTTTATTTAATATTCTCTTTTATTTTTTCTTCACTCCCCCCCCCCCCAACACCAATGACATTACTAGGCTTTCTCTTTTACTCAACCCTGTTATTTTCCAGCTCTGACTGGGACTAGGACCTTCACCTCTGGCTGACACCATGAAGCCTCCTGTAGTCCAGATCTCTTGGCTGTCCTAATTTTCCTTGGGCCCTCTAATTCCAGCCCCACTCCTACAGCACCTTTAAACTTTCTCTTTTGCTCAACCCTAACCCAAGCTTCTGGCTTGGACTGGGACAAAGAAACTCACCTCCAAACCTTCTGTCAGTATCACTCGCAACCTCACCTGCTCCGTGTTTCTTATTTTCTACGCTGTTCAGAAATATTGCCCTCCTACTTAAAAGTAATGCTCATGGTATAACATGTACCAACAACTACACCAAAGGTCATATTGGCTTTACTCGGCTGGGCCAAAAAGATGCTACGCTAGCATACGTCAGTAATTTGACTCTGCAAATTTATTACATGGCTTAAGAAAGTCCCCTTTGGTATGGTCTTTAAACTACCCAATATCAACTTGCTACCTGGGATGCATTCTTGCCTACTTCTTCATACTAACCACTTCTAAAGGTTTCCCAGTTCCCTGAAATTGCTTATAAGTTTAAACACTTTTCGTTCCTCCTTGTACAAATCTGAAGAGAGCGAGTGAGCCTCAGAGTAATTCCTGACTGCAGAAACAAAAGCTGAAACCTTTTTCCAACAGAATTCAGTAACTATATACTCATAACTTTAATACTGGGCATCCTTTAATCAGCCTTTGACTCAAAGGTGGTTTTTTGAATAATTACAAAACCCCCTCAGATTCAGGTGCTTCCTACAATTAGAAACAGAGACTGAATCTAAACTCCGTTGGATGTACTGGGCATCTTTTTCTAACATCCTTTTTACTTCAAGCTCTTCAAATAATCAATTTTTTGTTATGTTTAGCAAAATACTGGTGCCTAGATAGGCATGACCTTACATAAAAATGGCATGTACAACATGGCCATTTGCTATAGTCCTAAATGCAAGTGATATTTGAGATGGGATTAATATGACTTAATTCTCAAACTGAATTTCCTTTTCTGCCTATAGCTGAATAAAATAATTATAGTTCCAAACGAGATTTATCTAAATTAACATTATACAGTGGTTTAGGTGAATTTAAAGTGTTCTTTAATCTCAGTCAAGTAGAGAATTCACATTTCGGCTAATCCCTTGGAGAACACTGCTTGAAATTTATGAGACACACGTCAACCAAACTCTCAAATCTTGACAAGCCATCATTCATCTGGAGAGTGAGAACTCCAATGTGCTAACAAGTGCATAGTTGCTTTTGCTACTATGCATGGAGAGGTTGAATATCGAGGGAATAAACAAGTAAAAATTCCCCATGTTAACTAAAAATCAACTGACCTAGGAAATGTATCTGATATTAATTTCTTTTAAAAAATAAAAATAAAAATCACATCTTAATATTTATGTCTCGTTACCAAGCAAGGGAAAACTGGAGCTCTCAATATTCATCTCAAAACGGTTTTTTTTGTTCGCGTTACAAACAGTAGCATGCTTTTCTTGCCGTTGACTGTATTATGACAGAACACAGCAGGGGTGATGGTGGTAATAGATTAAACAAACTGTGTTAAAAAACTTAAGTAAACAGCAAAGATTGTTTTAGTCATAGGGATTATAGCAATTATTTCTCCTAATTTAATTTGAAATCTCAAAGGGCAGCTGGTTTCGGGCGTTCTTAACCAAAAGATCTGAAGCTAAGCATAAGCTTTCATCCCTTGATTTGCCTCAGTGACATCTTAGCTTTATTAAAAAAAAAAAAAAAAGAAAGACTACTCACTAGTTCCCCACTGTGCTTAAAGGTTGAATACTAGATATTTTGGTTTATATTTCAAAAGAAGGTATAATAGACCTCTGCTGAGAACCTTTTAATTTTTTTTCCAAATGACACTTGAAACCTCTTATTAAACTCTGCTTATTTCCCTTTTCATCTAAGTATGGGCAACTTTGGTATTGCAACAAGTTTAAGAGTTTTTATGACCTGAAGTTAGTTTACTTCTGGTTTTAGTGCTCTTATCAGGGGGAGAGAACTGGGTGGGGTGGCTTTTTGGTTTTTTTTTCCTCCCCAAACCTAATACAATAAACTTCTTCCCAAAATAAGGGACACAGACTACGCCCTTAGAAAGCTGAGCCTGCCTAATGCAGATCTTTCCCAACATCAAGGTAAAGAACAGGTTTGTCTGTTTGTATGCTTATAAGTAGAAATAAATACACAGACTGTATTGGAAATTAAATCAAGTTTCTATATTATGGAAAAGTATGACTGATTAAATTTTTAGTCTTAACTCTCAGAACACTGATAATTTATCTCTAATTTACCAAAGATAATTAAAAAAATTAGGATATTTACTGATAAACAGCATACAAATTTAATAGTAGTCTAGACTATAACAGCTTGCCTCACTTTGCTTCAAGTTGTTATCTACTGCTGTGTGTTTAGTAACACTATTAATTATTATTAGTGACTAATTCAGGGACTAGAATAAGCTATGAGCCATTCTAATAAGCACTATAAAATGAAGATGATAACCTTACTAAAAAAATACAGGGATTCGTCACAAGAAGATGAATGTAAGCATGCAGAAAATCACCTGAAAAAAAGTACACAGTGCAATGGGTAATCTCTTTTTTTTAAAATACATTTTTAAAGTTTTATTTGCAATGCAGAAGGTCAACACCTCCCTGTTGCAAACCAATTTCTAAGCTGACCTTCCATCCTGACTTTATATTGCTGAACTGAGCCATATGTATAGACAAATAAGGAACTGTAAGAAAACAGTAAATCAATAGTAGTCAGCATGATTGAAAGTGCTCAAAGCAAGTTCAGATTGTCATCAGTCTCAAGAATTTCCTAGACTGTATCAATACGATGTGCCACAGATCAGAACATTGTTCAACCCAATTTACTAGAATTTATTAAATTAATAGTATTAAAGATGTAACAAGAGTATCAACTGATAGACAGGAAAAGAAAATACCAAGTAAAATTATCTCAGTTTACAGTACATTTTTCAATGTAACTGCTAATGAATCATACCAACAATACTTCAAAACCAACAGCAATAGTCAAAGCACTCTACATTTAAGTTAGGAACAATGCAAGATCACTTATCTTACAGATCAAGATTGTTGACTTTGCAGATTAATAGTTAAGCGGTGCTGGGAATAGGATGTTTGCTGTAATTTTAGATCTTTAAAAATAAATACATCTTAGATTACTAGAATACTTGATAGTGTGAAAGCACACTAGAATTTGTAATGATTACATTCCTGTAGGCAAAACAATCCATATCAACATACTTAATAAAAATTTGCAAGTCTGATTGGACAGAACATTAAATTTTCAGGAAAATCAATATTGCATCAAAGTTGCTTGATGAATACCAGACTATTATACCAATGTTAACTCAAGTGCAGGTAATTTGCTTTATACAACAGACTCCAAAATTTGCCACATTCTGGTGCAGTGAGTGTTCTCCTTAAACAAGAGCCTATGCTAAAAGGGACAGATTAAGGCAGTATTTGAGTTTATTTTCTCTTCTGAACTGAAAGTTCAACAGGATTCAAGAAATGCAGGAGCTGACTTTGTTCAAAGAAATTTTAAAGTGTTGTGTTGCTTAGACTTCAGTTAAATATGGTAGATAACATTGTCACCACACAGCTCTCCTTTCAGCATATGAACCCAAAATACATAGCTTTAGTCATTTGATCTAGATAAGCAATTACGTAAAATAATTTCTATAGCGCTATGGTCTGGTGGCAAGTGCCTGTAGAAATAGTTCTACTGTTTCCAGTACAGTTTACATGACACCTCTTCTGTTTTGTCTGAACCATACCTACAGTAACACATTATCTTGGTACTTTGAAGTTACAAAGGACCCTGAAGAATCTTCTGGCACAGTTTTTAATCACCTGTTACTACACAGTTTAAATTAGGAACTGATCCAAAGTTCATTGACATCAGCAGATTTCTCATTGATTTCAGGGTATCACTTACGCTGTTGCTCAAAGAGTGTATTTGGCATATTTGCTGCATGTTTGCAGTACTCCACTGGTGTAAACAAGAAAAGTTTTGTGACTGTATCTAAACAAAGCACTCATTAATTTTTCCTAAGATTGAATCCTCTGTTTTAAATTAATCTGAAAATATAATGCTTCAGTGCAGAGGCACTTAACTTCAATGCCAGAACGTTCTCTTTAAGCATGAAGACCAAAAAGGAAAATTCCCATTAAACATTACAAAGAAAAAAGAAAGAGGAAAAAAAAGAAGGAAAAAAAAAAAAAAAAGCATGGCTGGTTCTTTTTCTTTCCTACCTCCCATGAAAGTACTACTTCTTTGTTCAGGAAGCAATACATCTCTCTTGTGTATGCTATAGCTGAGTCAAAAAGAAAATTCCATTTCAGCAGTCACAATGAAACAGTAAAACTGACTTCTTATTCCTCACACATAAGTTGGGAAGCAAAATTACCTACCTATCCTGAAAGTTGTATGAATATAACTATATCCTAGATGGCAGGCATGAAGCTAGATTAATTCTAACACTAAATGCTTAGGCACCTTCTTTATTTCAGAACATGACAAGAACCTTTAGAAACAAGAAACTTCACTCCAGTTCCTCACGTGTTTTCCCTTCAAAGGCATGCAAAAAATTACTTAATCCATCTACCATACAGTAAACCTGAAACTAGATTACTACGCAGCAATGGATTTCACAGGCCTTCAAGGCTTGCATAGACTTGTGACTCAATATAAGCAGCGAGTCTTAACAGTCCTGCTGAGTCCACAATGGAAACCGTTCATAAGTACAAAGGTGTTAGACCCTGGACAAATAAGGTTCCACATATGCATTTCTTATTGACATTATGACAAGAGCTTGCAAAGTGACAGGGTTAGATTCCATAGGGGAAAAGAAAAAATAAATTTAAAAAATCTGAGCTAGGAACTTGTTGTTTGGGTTTTTCTTTTTTTTCCCAAGAAAATAAAGCCTTTTTATTATTTTTTTTAGTAGGAAGAGCAAATATTTGTTATGCCTAAAAAAGAGCATTTTATTTTCAAAAATTAAGAAAGAGAATGATCTAAGGCTATTTTTCCAAACAAACCTCACCCTAAATTAGATTTTTATTTTTTAAGTGAGATATTAATATCCTTATCTGGATAAGGATAAAGAAAAGCAACTACATCATTAAGTACAAAATCCTTATATCTTTAATTCAATGTCTTTAACATGTCAGACATTAAATTCAATTTTGTGCATTCTACCACTTGTCACATTTAATTTATCAGTGGGCTTTTTTAAAAAAGAAACAGCTTATTTTAGCACCAGTTGATTTTATGCGAATGAGTAACAAGAAAGCCTACTAGCAGAAATAGTTATTTAAACAAGAAACTAAGTGAATACCAAAGTAAAATCCTGAAAGGCAAATTCAGGATATTTACACATTTTTAATAAAGCTTTTTGGAGGTGATTTTTTTTTCTTTTTAAACTATACACTGCAAAAAATTGATTTCTGATACCGAACCATATAGTGAACTGACCACACCAATATATTATTAAGGAGTAACTTTGTCATCATGTGGGGGTTCTCAGTCTAAGCTATGAAAAACTGCTTTTGTTAAAAATGCAATTCTGACGTCCAGGACAAAGACTGCTTCATGTATATAAACACACAAACACATATATACGTGCACATGTGCATATTCCTCACTTGTCTTCAGAACATTTCCTCACCACGTTATACTTTCTGCCAGTGGCAGACAAACAGGCAAAACAAACCTCTACAAATGATGCAGCTTTGGCATGATATTCCTTTCACAGAAAATCAGTATGCACAGATATGTTTCAGTAGGCACACATGTTTCTTCTAAACATATTTCCTCACAGAAAGAGATACGAGTTTTCATCTTTCAGTCGTAACACAATGTCCTTAAATAAAAAAAGCCCTGGGTTTGGTTTGTATTTTCATTGCCAAACATGTAAGAAAGACCCAGGAAAAACTGTCAAGTACAACTCAGTACAGTTTAAATATCTTGTTAGAAGCCAACATGGGGAAAAAGTCAATGAAAGTATTTTTCCAGCACTTTCCAAATTATGTTTGTAGGAAAAGAGGCAATCAAATGGAAACTTGACATTATGCATCATCACAAACTATGCTTTATGTTGGACAGTAAAAACATTCACATTAAGTACATAATTTCTAGAGATAACACTAAATTTGAACTGGAACCTCTTTTACGAAAACAGCAGAAAGAATAGTTGAGGCTCTACAAGAATTCTTGCTTAAGCAACGCTCCAGGATTCTTTCCTTACT
The DNA here is from genome assembly GCA_026212715.1 of Elanus axillaris. Classification (NCBI taxonomy): domain Eukaryota; kingdom Metazoa; phylum Chordata; class Aves; order Accipitriformes; family Accipitridae; genus Elanus; species Elanus axillaris. The sequence goes on along the minus strand of JANZLQ010000050.1, from coordinate 6,116,423 downwards.
TTCAAACTACCTGTAAGATATTTTAATTTAGGCAGGGGGGGGAAAAAAGTGTATATCTAAAGTAATTTTTTAAGTACTTTTATCAAACCATGAATAAGATGCATGGTAACATCATCGTCCCATTTCATTTAGTCTGAAAATCACAGCAGCCTCTCAAACAAATGAAGGATTGAGCCCAGTAAGGAACACTCCACATTCAATACCTAGTCTAAAAATAATGAGGTTTTACCACAGGAAAATTAACTGCATTGAGTTTCCACTCTGTAAAGTCATTTGAGCTCTCAAATAATTCAGACATTGCTTTCAGCAAATTGCCTAATGATATTTTAAAACAGCCTCGAGGATTCTCTTACCAAACTTTATAAAGACTCCTTTAGCACACTAAAACAGAATACTGGCTATTCTGTAGTATATAAAATAATCACAGATTTCATTTTTGGGGACATCATTTTAGTCCTGTGATAACTATACATAGTATGCAGTATTTCTGTGTATCTTAGATAAGAATGAAATAGAAAAATTCACAGTAGCCAGTATAGCCATTAAGGCTCCTGGTTTATATCTGATAATAATTATGTTTTCTGCAGGATTCAGGGGACAATCAGAAAGCATTTTTGGGGCCAAGCAAAGAGTATGGGACAGAATAGATGGCCTTACTACAGGTGTCTATATCTCCTGTAAGGTTATTAGAGTATCACTGTCTCTAATTCATATATATACTATGTGAATGAAAATAACAATTACAGGCAAGCAGCTCTGCAGCATCTTCATGCTATAAGGTAATTTCAGAATAAAGATTTCTGGAAAAGGTAGAAATCATACAGAATCTTTAACAAGAACTAGCTGTTAACAACCTGAGTCTCCACAAAGGCTGTTCCATTTTAAACAGCATTTAAAGGTCTACAGTGAGAGTAGAAGACTTGATTATCCAGAAGCCTTACTTGCCTCAGTGGAGTTTCCTCTACCTGGGAAATGACAGGTAGGGAACAGTTACTGTTCTTTTAAAGAAAATAATGTACCTATGCATGGATTGCAATAATATACAGCGTAAAACATCTATATGCTGAGAGAGAGAACAGAAAACACTTGTTTTAAGAGATTTTTAAAGATTATTTCATTGGCTTTAGTGCAAAATCAGCAGCGTTCATGACTTACCTTCAACTCTGTACAAAAAAGAGGAAGAACAGAAATGTTTCTGCCTAAAATACAAAATGCTAATTTAGCCTGTGCTCGTTTTCATCTAAGGATAGTTCTTTTGATACTGATGTTCCAATAGGCTTTAAGTACCAATTAGTGTAATTTTTGCCTCATATCCCACAAACTGGAATATGAATTTCCCTCATTAATTACCAACATACTAGACAATGCAGTGTAAGGGCATATTCTGTACTTCAGCTAGCAGAAAATTATTTTAAACAACTCAGAAGTCACTGCCTATAGTGGCATTTGTAAGTCTACAGTGCACACCAGTGGAATGTAGCAGTATGTGCATTTTTTCACTGTTTTCAGTATAATGTAAAATTGCTTTGTAAATACTCCATCGTATTTAATATTTAAACCACCAGAAAAGCATGTCCTTCAGAATGATAAAGACAGATATAAAATGTTGAGGAAGACTTGCAAAGAGTTTAAACAAGAATGTTTTACTGTGCATGTTATAAGATTAAATGAGCATTCTAAAACCTACAGCTTTAACAGTCTTGCTAACTATAATGCTGTGTTTATAAACATCAAGGCAACACACCAAGGATTTCCTCTGTTTTATGAAGAGTCCAAAGACATAACTAATCAGACTCAGGTACAATATTCTGTATCTTTTTTCAGGCTGTTAGTTAATTGATCGGTAAACTAATGTATCTGACAAAATCGGACAGCCCATTTCCAGGGACATTCAACTGGCAACGTCACTGATGTCAAAATTTTCATATTCTTCCGAAAACTTAAAGATTCCTAGGTTTTCCTCCAAATATTACTTTAAAACCAAATATATCTAATATCAAGACCTTTTGCTTATTCAGTGGTTTTACAGACTTGATCTTTGCCCTTCTATGGATTCTCATGGAAACACAACAACAATAATGCAAGTATAATTTCATACTGAGCAATTGCTTCCCCCTTTTAAGAATAACGAAGTGTTGTTAATAGGTTAGTTGTAATACATGTGAAAAGCAAGACATAGGAAATATTAATTGATTTATTATCCCACTGAGAGCTACAAGCTCTTCTAGAAGCGGAACTAAAGCTTATTAAATAGACAATACATGCAAATGTTTTTGACAACTAAGAAACATCAAATAAATCTTAGTTTAACATGTGATCTTATGAACTGAATATTGTCTAACAAGCTCATAAATAGGTCACTTCAAACGCTCCAAACATATCTAACAATCTCTGACACCGATAGCATCGTTAGACCAGAAATTCACAGTAATTTGTAAGATGGGCTCCAGAGAGTACAATACCTTCTTCCTGCAATAAACACAAAGTACAAGGAAGGGACACTCCACTTCCATTCCTTCTTTCTCTCTAGAAAAATATTTGGCAGACATAAAGCCTTAATTCACTAGCTCTCTAAAGAAAGTCAAGACACAATTTTCACTATCTACTCAGCCAAGGAAGGTAAAATTTAAGCCCTAATCTGTAGTGAGGAGGTAATCCTTAAGAAGACTATCCAATTAGTACTTGGTTTGAAAGTGTTATAATGAAAGAATACTTTAAATTAAGGAAAGGTCAGAGAAAGCTAAATGAATGAGGACTTCTGAATGTCCTTAGAGAAACAGACAAATTGTGTGCAGTAAAAACAGATGACATTTAACTGCTTGCAAATAAAGAAACAGAATGGTGTCAAACATCAATCACGATTTGAACAATAAGCTTCTTAGCGTCAGTCTTAATTTCTTATTTTACTATTTAATGGGAGAGCAGAATTTTTATAACAGAAAAAGAAATGATCGATTTCAACACTAAATGAAACTTCCTGTTGCATCTGTTAACATGGTTTAATTTAGGACCCCAAACAGGTCAAGTTCAATGCTAATGTCACACAAAGCTACATATAATAATTGTAGTTACTATAAACATAAATTGCCACTTTACTACCTTTCTGTTAACTCAATACATTGAGTACTCATTTACAATTTCCAAATCGATACAGAGTGCATCATTCTGGGGGAAAATCACATGTTGTGGTTTAACCCCAGACAGCCACTAGGCACCACACAGCCACTCTCTCACTCCCCACCCCACCTAGTTTCTAGAGAACTAGAAAAAAATAAAACTCATCAGTTGACACAAAGACAGTTTAACAGGAGAGAAAGGAAGAAAATAATAATGATAATAATAATAATAATAAAAGAATTGGAACATGCAAAACAAGTGATGCACAATGCAATTGCTCACAACCTGCCAACTGATGCCCAGTTAGTTCCCAAGCGGCGATCCCTCCCAGCCCCACAGCTGCAAAGTTTCTACATTACACAAAATCTCCCAAACTTCCAAAGTCTAGCAGAACTAACTATTCCTAAAAATGGTTTAATTTGCAGTGTCATTGTCACCTGCAAGCCAATCATTTTTTTCCACATTCCCGGTGGGACTGTCAGATGATCTACCAAAGGAAATAGCAGATTAATTTAGCCATGACTGAAACCAAAAAAACTTAGTCAAGGACATGAAAATAATCCAGAGGTAATGATTAATCTGTTATTAATCTAGAAATCCCTTTGTGATTTAATATTGCAAGTGTGTATATGAATCAGATTCCATTCTTAGCCTAGTACGTGTCTGCGCTTTCCTTTATTCCACTTTCAAAATTTTCACCGTCAGAAACCTTGTATGGTGTTCCAGCATCCACTTCTCAACTGTAGTGTATAGGAAGTGAAATTCACACACAAATTGCCAACACACAGTATTTGGGTTTTTTTAATACAGGAAGAATTTTCACTTACAAAAACCCCCACAAATATAAGTAATTTCATTCACATTAGTCAGATTCATTAAGACCAATGTTTTTCTGTAATTTAAAAACTACATGTATAAGTCTTATAAATCTCAAAAGACAAATAGAATGCTCAAAATATCACCTCCTGTTAACAATTAAAGCAATTCAGCATGTTTCCAAGGAAAAAGCAGCAACACATATATGTGTATATGCATGCACTTATATAAAAATTGAAATTTATCAATCTCCAACAAATTCTCAGCACGTTTTTACTTCTTGTTGTTCTATTCCTGCTGACAGTGCCATAAAACATAAAGACTGCATTTCTTAAGCAAAACATCTAGACTTCCTCTGCCGTGCAGAAGTATGACAAGATAAAAATCCTACTTAATGAGCAAGTAGAAAATAAAAGAACCAAAATCTGAAGGAACTCAAATATGACAGGTAGATGTTAATTTGTCACTGTGGATGTTCATCTATGAAGGAAATTCCATTTACATATGCACCAATTTGTAACTAGAACTTGGAATTTAATAGAGTGCTTGCACCCTTTTCCAAAACCTGAAAAGAAAGCTAATTAATTCTCCTGGTTTATTCCAAATCTGAGATGTTAAATTTATAGGAAATTTTAAATTCTCTATCTATATTTGGTTATATAGATATACATTTTGAGTTTTCTTGGATCTTAGAGGTCCTCAACCCATTGCTCTGAAAGCTAAATCCTGAAAGTTGCAACACAAGTATTTCTTATTCTTCTACTCATGAACTTGGATTGAAATGAACACTTCTTTCCTAACACCATTCCTACATAACCAGGCAATATTCTTAAATTACTCCTTTAAAGGCTGATCTTTATAAAAGCACATTGCTTTCTGGCATCAGAACTCCACTAAGAGCTCCCTGCTAAGCTAAACCAGTCTCCTGACACATCTACCTGTTCTCCTGAGTATTAGAACAAACCTTTGTTGCACTTGGAAGATCTTGTACTTCAAGACCTGCCAGCTCTGGTGAACTCCTTTGTTTCCTAGTCAGAGCTGCCTTCCATGGGATCCTACCTAACAGTTCCCTGACTAAACTAACATCCTGCTTTTCTTAGGCTGGGGGTCTGTAATCTGCTGCTTGCCTTTCTCACTTCCTTCAGGACCACAAACACCACTATTTCAAAGTTACTACAGTCAAGGAAATTATTCATCATCACATCCTTAACTAGTTTCCTTCGTATTAATCAACAGCAGGTCCAGCTAGGCATCACCACTGGTTGGTCCATTTAATACCTACAGCAAGAAATTATTCTTGAAATTCTCCAGAAATCTCTTTGATTGCAGCAGCCACGTTGCCTTTCTAGCAGCTGTACAGTCAGTCCTCCATGAGAACCAGGGTCTACAACTCAGTGACCTGAGTTCTTTAAACACTTTATTTCCTTCCTCATCAGGGGGTCTGTAAGAAACTCCCACCACAATGTCACTCTTACTGTCCTCTCCTCTGATCCTGAGCCATAAGTCTGACTACCACCCATCCTACAGGAGAGCTCAAAAGATCTGAGCTGCTTATAGATCTGAGGGCAACTTCCATCCCCTCAGCCCTTCCTTGTCAGTCTTTCCTGAAGTCCCTCACAGTACTCCAGTGGCATGAACCTGGCACAGTATCTTAATTGCTGCAACAATATTGTAGTTCTGTAACCGCATACAGCCCTAATTCTTCCTGCTTATTTCCCAGAATGCACGTATTTCTGTACCAGCACTTGAGAGAGGTGTCCCTTCAACTTGTTTTATCATTCCTGAAGTCTTCCTTGTTCCTAGCAACCTGCACCCTGACCTCTCCACCCTTGACCACCACTTCTTCGCTTTACAGTCATCTGTGATCTCCCATCCACACCATTCCTAGTTCAAAGCTCTCCTCATTAGGCTGGCCAGCCTGTTGGATCAAGGAGACAACACCTGGGCCCCCATGACCTCAACCCTAGATCTGTGTGGTCATTCCCGATATGCCCCCGGCTGGTGCCCATGTGCATGAGCAGCAGGGAACAGTAGTAGTCTAAGGACTAGACAGACCTTGCCAATCTTTCTGCAATGTTCTGGATCCAAGCCCACAGCAAGCCATGTAACCCTCAAAAAGGCAAGTGGGGGACACAAGGGTTTCTGTCCCTACAGGAGGGAGTCTCCTACTACTGTCACTCACTACTTCCTCCTCATGTTAACACACGGTTCAGGTTAAAAGTGGCTCTGATGTCTCCTCAGTTTCTTCTCCCACTCTGCTACAAGGCTTTTGAACCTATTCTGCAACAGCAGATCCGCATGTGGAAAAAAAGCCATCCTCCAGTTGCTGAAAATCATGTTTCCAGCCTTCCTACTATGGGACTATTTACCTCACAACTGACTGCAGCCTCTGGCTGCCTCTCCTGTGTGGTTCAGACTTTCTTACCTCTGGGGACCAAGTGAAGATCCTCTTAATCTCCTCTTTGCCTTCTCAGAGCCTGCCCAGCCTGCTGACTTCCGGTTGCAGCTCAAAAGGGGCAATACATTTCCTCAACCAGCGCACACCTCTTGTAGGCACGGACACTCCTTTCCGCTGCCCCAGCCTCAAGGGAAGGTATCAGGCACTGCCTGCAGCCCAAGGCCTGGGGACCGACATCCTCCCTCAGCAGCCCTGAGCCGACGTCTCCACTGTGGCAGTGGAGGGTGCTGGGGACCATGCCCCAGGCAGTGCCGCTACCGTTGCTGATGCATCTCATGCTGCCATCAGCACATTTCCAGCCCCTTCCCACAGACTCAGGCCGGGGAGCGTGCGCTGGGCCTGGCAGTTACACAGCTCTCCCCCGTTGCCACCCGAACGGGCACTCGGCTCTCCCTGACCAGAAGTCACCTTCCTTGGCCAAAGACTAGACCTTGGGACGTCCCCGCCACCTCTGAGGATGCCAGGCTGCTACCCCCACCATACGCACATCATCATCTGGGGGCAACAACCTCACAGTGGTGGGGCTTCCCCACGCACCCCCTTGGCCCACGTGGGACCCTGCTGCCCAAATATAAGCCCAGGTGGACCCGGACCACGGTTCGGGGCACATCAGGGCCACCACCATCACCACACACGGGGCAGGGCACCAGCACCTGCCTCCTCCAGCCAGTCCCCTCCCGTCAGACAACAGAGCCACCTCCGCCGCATTAACGACCCAGGAAATCAGAAGTATCAATTTTTTTTTTTGTACTCTGTGTGATAACGATGTACTGCTAACATACCCGTTTCAGGCTTTCCAGCTTGGTTTGTCTCAGTTCTTCATATTTCCATTTCCAAAGAAATAGTTCATTTTCTGTCTTTTCCATTTCTTTTTCCAGAAACACATTCATTCTGAAACAGTATTTTCAAAGTCAGCATTACATAGTTTTGAAGTTGACAACAGACAATTACTTTGAATTTCCTTTTCATACCTTGAGATATATTTTGCTGCCTTTGTTAACTGTATACCTGATTCTTATTAAAAACCTGTATTATCATCACATAATTATTCCAAGAGGTTCACCAAAAATAATAGCCAAAGAGAACAAGGAAATCCAGCAGTATAGAATTAAAATTTTAAATGAAATAAAATTTGGGGATAAACTGAAGACAATTTGGAAATAGACTTCAGTTAGTGATGCAGGTCACCTAATACATGGCAAGTTAGTGAAAATCCTCAGAGAAAAGGTACTGTATCACTTTTATTTGGGTATAGAGAGAAGATTATTTTAAACACGCATATAGGGGGGAATATGTACAGTATGTAGATGGTGCTGAAATGCAAGATGATCTACTTTAGATGTTAAAAAATTATTCAAATATGTATATTTCATGTTTCAAAACATAGTTGCTCTTAAAAGAAAATGCTAGAAGAATTTTAAGGAAATGTATTATTTAGCTCAGAGTTACTACACTCTCATTAGGCATTTGCCTCTGGAATGTTATTTGAGCATAAAGTCCACTACTACATTCAAGAGAATTATTCAGGATACACAATTCACAAAACACAATTGATGATTCCTTGGAGAAAGGTACTGTATTACTGAAACAATGAACTTTGATATTTACTTTTACTCCTCTTCTAGCCAATTAAAATATTTTCAGTCTTTCAGGAAATAATGAAAGAAATTTGAAGCAGCAGAGGCGCTAAAGATGTTCTTGTCTTGAGAGCAATTAAAAACTCATTTCTGTGTTCACAGGAAACACTGTTATCCTAGAATGAACTTCTCAATTTCATTTTATGAAATTCCTTCATAAATTTGTATTTGTGTAAAGTGTATGCGTCATCTTGCAATTTTGTAACAAAATAGAATTTGGAACATAAGTAAAGGTGAAGGAAAAAATTCTTAATTAGAAATAAAAGCTTTCAGATTATATTTCTAATATTTCTATGAAATAAAAATCACAGTTTAAAATTCTGGAATATTCCCTTGGCTATAAACATCAAACAGGAATAAAGCGTATAAAGTCAGGACGCTGAAGCAATCTAAAATCCAAAAACCAGCAAAACCACAAGTGCTATTATCTTGGGAGATGAAAATTTTATGTTATATAAATTCTGCAAAAATGGAGGGATGAAGGGCTACTATACCAGAAAAGAGAAAAATATTGAAATAGTTGAAAAGAAAATTCTATTACTGGCAATTAAAGAAGCTGTTGCATGCCACAGTAGTTATTTTCTATTCTGAGGCTAATGAAGTTTGTCAGCCTTTATTAAAGGTATTACGCCAAGCCGACTATAACTACATTCGGAGAGTATTTCGTTTAAAATTAATCTTCCACAACAGCACTGTTAACTTCAAGGAATTAAAGCAAAGTGTATGGATGAGATTTGGCTGGGGCATTTCTGTTCAGCATGCTGCAGGCTTGCACAGAGCTACCAAGAGCTACCGCTGACTGGTCTGGCTCAGGTCCTGGAAACAGTGTTGGCTACATTAATGAAGCAATCCACTTCAGTGAAATACCTTCTTGTCCTCTCTTCTTTTACAACTGAACCTAATGTTCTTGAACCATGGATCTCCTTTTTCTGCATAGATACAGCACATAGCACAGCTTATCTTAGTAAACACCTATGGCTCCTGTATCATTATAGTTAAAATATTTATAAAATAAACACCATCACTCACAAAGCAACGTGGAGCAAGATGACTTCTATCACATGTAAAGAACTTAAGACATGTATTTCAACTGAATGGTTTTTCTTCTAAAGTAATGGGATATCTCACTGGAATAATATCATGACTTAATTGGGGAACTAAAAGAATTATTAAGAAGGATGTTTAATACATTAGAAAGTGAAAGCATGAAAGCTGACAGTTTCATACTTGAACAATAGCCTACTGACTGTACTGAATGCATTGAAAATCCTAAGAAAGAGGCTAATCAAAAAAGTAAGAGAGGAATGTGCAGTATGTTGTGGTTACTTAGAAGATACTACTTTTATTTTGTGTTACAGTACCTCTTAAGTGAGGTCAGGTCCCTCTGATGCTACTAAATGGAAGAGATGATCCTGACTACATAAAGTTTACTATTTAGATAAAGAAAACAAAGAGTGGAAGAAAGAATATAGCAGAGATGGGTGAAGCAGCTTACTACTACTTAAACAAAAGATCAAGATCAGAGCATTTTTAATGGATTTTGCAACAACCTTTTTTTTTTTAATCACAGAATTACACAGAATGGTTGAGGTTGGAAGGGATCTCTGGAGGTCATCTGGTCCAACCCTGCTGCTCAAGCAGTGTCGCCTAGAGCCAGCTGCTCAGGACCATGTCCTGATGGCCTTTGAATGTCTCCAAGAATGCAGACTCAGCAACCTCTCTGGGCAACCTGTGCCAGGGTTCAGTCACCCTCACAGAAAAAAAATGTGTTTCTTCATGCTCAGACAGAGCCTCCTGTGTCTACTGCCTAAGTTTACCCCTCCAGCTCTATAGCAATTCCTCTTCAGTATTACCAACTACCAGTGTAGTTAGTGGGGTTTTGGGTTTAGAACAAAGAAAGACTTTTAAGGTCAGAATGGAACAAATTAAGATCTTGAAACTAGAAGACATTTAGATGAGAACACTGATCCAAAAGATGACTAAAGACAGCTATTTTAGGCAAATGATTCTTTGAAGTGCTGAACAACTCATATGCTCTTTAATTCCTATTCATGTCCATGGGATCTCAAACGTGTATTTGATGTGAGCCATAGTGCCTAGTAGAGGATTTCGGTGTGTGGTTTTACGTTGTAAACTCAACACTGAAGTTGTTTGAAAGTCAAAACATAAACTTTGAGCTCTTTATTTTTTGTACTTATTGGGTTTGGTTTAGAGCTCTTTTCTTTTTATAGTTTGCAAAGTCTGATCCATGGCCTAAGAGTATACTGGCATTACTGAAGATGGTTCTAAACAGAATGCAAGAAGCATAGGTCCTTCTCAGGGTGAAGCAGCAAAACATTTTATGGAGAGATGAGTCAGGTAACTAGAGGCAGGTCCAAACACTGGATCTACATGAGCAAACTTGACTCTGGAAAGAATGCAGCCACGGTTTGGGAGTACTGCATGTAAATCAGAAAACTCTGCTGAGAAGCCCTGTGCTGTATGAGTAAGATCATACTGACTGCCAAGGTAACCTTTAGCCTTGGGGTTCAGGCTGTCTGTGATCCAAGCTTGCTTTTGATGCAGCACAGCTGTAAGTCCTTGGCTCAAGTTTACTGAGAAAATTGCTAAGTTATGAGGAAGAAGCTGTGAGAAAGTACTTAAGCTAGCGACATGCAAGATAAGAACAAGTATAAATGCAAACAGGGATGAGATTGTTGAGATGGTCATTATTAGCAGCTCCAGGATCCAGGAGCAAAAATACTGACACGAACAAGTATAAAACCCAAGAGGAAAAACTGGAAATCTGAAGATGGAAACTCAGCAAAATCAGCCAATTCCACTAAGCAGCGGAGACCAACCCTTCCTGAGCTGGCAGAGGACAGACAGCCTGCCCAACAAAGACTCATAGGGTGTCTCAAGAGGCTGGCGACTATGTTAATACTTAGCCTAATAACATTCTTCCTAGCTATTTATTGTGTGCCTTGCCAAAAATAATTGCTTCATACTTCTAAGCTGCATATATTTTGCTTACAGAACATCTTTGCACATGGGAAATGTTGCCTGAAGTCACCTAGAGAGGGAGTTGTTACACCAATGCCCGCTGTTATGTGGAAATCACTGCTCTGTGAGCATTTGCTGCCTGAGGTTGGCACGGCCATATGTTGCATGGTGTAGACATTCCCCAGTTCTTACCATGTGCCAGTAGATTTATTACTGTATACCACAGTCAGTATATATGCAGGCACAAATGGCAAAATCTCTCTCTGAAGTACAGTTACAAATTGGGTAGAGAGGCACATGAACAAACCAAAACCAGGGGGTAGAAGCAGGGTTTATTAAAATTTTGTGTAAGAAGTGATTAAAAAATAAGAGTTGAAAAATTATCCCTGTTCTAAAGGGGAAGTTTTATATATGCATGCATGTATGCTGTGATTGCTGTTGAAAAATTAAGTACCTAGGACCCTAAATATTTCAACCAGAAGTAAAGGCATATGTGAGGCATCAGTTTTTAAGTCACATATACAAGCTGGAATAGTTAGGCATTCTGGTATTTTTGCTTCCACAAAAAACCTAAATCCTTTTTAATGAGATAGAACGTGCTTCTGGTCACCTGCTGCAATATGATTCAAATACATAATACTTTATTACCTGCCTTCTAGAGGTAATTCATATAATAGAACACAGTAAGTAGTAGTAAGGAATTTAAAGGATTTATTTACATTGATTTTTTTTTTTTTTTAAACTTCAGACTCATACTATCTACAGGACAACTCTGAAAAAAAACTGGCAGGAAAGAAATTCTTTATCATAGCTTACCATTATATACTCTCTGAACTGAAACTGTTGAATGTATTTGCAATAGAGGGGGAATTTTCTTCCTTTTTGTTTTCTAATGAACTTCACCTGATTTTGAAGTTACAGTCACATAGTGCCTGAAGTCTCATACTACACCCATCATACATCCCATACTGCATGTATCCTTGGAAAGCCTTTTTGGTGGGATTCAGTCTTCCTCAATACTGATCATCTATACAAAACACCAAGGAATTCCTACCAACACAGAGACTCACATGCCAGCATGTAAACAGCATATGACTTCTTTTAGGCCACCAAAATGCACACTTAGGATTTATGCAAGGTAAATTTAATATGACAAAATAAGCATATACTAAGTGTGTTATTCTCTCCCTGTTATCAGCTTTTGACATAGACCTTACTAGAAGTGAAGAGGTTAAGTTTAACAGCATTTTGTAGCTGTATCCATGTACTTTTAATTCAACAACAACCTTATTCATTCTGCAGTTGGACTCTTTCAAAATCTCCTGGTAGAGTATTTGAAAATTTGTTATTATGCACAAAGCACTCCAATAACTGAGTATAATGTAGATACCACTACATTGCTAGTAAGTATAATTTTTTAATTAACTGTACATTCTAAACAGTTCTGTATAAAGCACTTAACTGACAGACAAGGCAAGGAAAACAATAAATATGATCTGCTGAATTTTCTCTCTAAATTCTTATCAAAGCCTTGTAAATAGCAATTAATAAAGCTTAGAAAAGAGAACATACGAGATATAAATGCAAGTATCACCATATCTGTTTTAGAAAGTGTCTTAAACTCATCCATTTTTAATAGACATTTCCCCAGTAGGATGTATTTTGCACTTACTCTCTTTCCTTCTCCAAGATTTTCTGCATCTCAGCCAAATGCAAATGCAAGACTGAAACATGTATTAAATCATTCTCTGTTGTCTTAGCTGTACTGTCCAAACATTTTTTAGGTTCCTCCAAACAGATGCTGGGAACTCCACTGGGAAAGGAATCGGGAGGCTTTGGAGTGATTTTTTTACTGTAATTACTTCGGTCTTTGATTATCTCTACATCCTAAGAAAATAAAAATATGACATCTGAGAAAAACATGAATGAAAGGAAAAGTCTAACATAACTTCTGCAGGGCATACCAAGCCTCTTTCTTCTAGACATTTAAGTCATGTAGGAGAAAAAAGGGAACAAGTAACAACATACAGTTGCACTGCATATGGATAAAATGTGCAAAAAAAGTCATTGTAGTTGGATCACTGTCATTTTGTGACATGTGTCACACCTTCTGTTATGACAAGTTTAATATCCAAAATATTTCTAATATATCTTTACTAAAGGAACAGATTCCAGTTATCATTAGTTGGCTATAACTATGGTGAAGACAGAATGCTGGAACTAACAAAACCAGGAATGCAATTTATGCATACCAATAATATGTTGAGAAACTCTACATTAAGAACTCTTAAACTTCTAATGTAAATCACGTTGAAGCAGGTGATGGACTTATACGCCGAAGAATTTGCCTTACCTTTTCCCATATTTTAGAAGTTGCATTAAGGGAGAATTAAATTATTTTATTTTAGAAGCCAAGAACCTACACTGGGTTTTTTGAGGGTGAAAAAAAGCCAACAACAACAAAGTAGTACACAAAACATGGAGAATTCAGCTAACATAGGTAATCTGTTACTTTAAAACATGACAGAGTCAGAACAATACCCCAAGTTATTGGGTAAAATTTCTGCCTCTGTTACTTAAATGTTTAGGCATAGTTGAAGGACATGAATTATTTTCCATATTTCTCTATATTGGGAAAATCAGATGGTGAAAAAAATTGGTTTTGCTATTGAATGGACCGGGTAGTGTTTTGGTCAAAATCCTTGAAAAATCTCATTTCTAGATACACATCCATAACCTCCCACTTTTTCATGAACTAAAAAAAAAAAAAAATCCTCATTCTTTACCTTCTTTATATCTTCCACCCCGGGAATCTTCCTGGTTTTGCTCAGGTCTTTCACAGGTTCTTGTTCCAGAAATGTTAACTTGTTTAGGTCTTTTTTCACAGAAGATATTTCTGAGCAACTGAATTCTGTTTTCCAAGCAGGTACATTTTTTAAGTTTTCCTTCTCACTTACTAAATCTTGATTTATTTTTTTAAGCATACTCAGTTCTTTTACAACACTGTCTAACTTGATTCTCAATTGTCTGGCTTCCTCTAGGGCTTTATTTCTTTCTCCTCTAACTTTGCTCCATTTCTCCCTCCAGTTAGCGGTACAATCTGACCACCAGCGCATGGTCTTCTCCATTTGGGCTGCTCTGTCTTTGACTTCTTCTAGTTCCTGAATTTTTACTGCTTCAAAAATTTCCCAGTCACTGCTGTAATTCATATGCATATATGGATAATGAGATGAATATGGGTAGAAACTTTGGGATGGCAGATTTAAATTACAGACATGGCCACCTGGTTGGCAATCTCCAGCTAATTTATAAGGTTGTCTTGATCGGGTCCCAGAAACCTGCATCTCTTCCATTAGTTTCTGAACAGACCCTAAATTCATGTTTTGATTCATCATCTAATTTCACTCCTAAAAAAGACAAAGACAGACAGTAATTTAGCTTCTTTCAATTAAATTATATGAATACCTCAAACAGTAGTTTATTTTACTGCTGTAATAATGAGATAATCTTAATAATGCTGTTGATGTTTTAGAAGTGTGATTCATCAACAAGAAATAGCTATTAAATATATTTTATGTAATACTTCAAGTACAGCATAAACAGACATTCCTACTACTTGACTAGGAATTGTTAAGTGTCATTAGTCACAAAGCTCTTGACAATTTTTGAAACGCACTTCTTTCAACAAAGCACTAAAGATGTCACCTAATAACACACATTATGCTTGCCCAAGGTTTTGATTTTTCCATAGACCTATAAATTAAACTTATTTTAGGTGAAAAGAGGACATTTTTAAACTAGAAGATAGTCAAAGGAGATTTTTTACTGTTGAAGAATTATTTGTTCTTAATCATCAAGTAAGGTCTTCAGCAAAGAAGATTTTTTTAAAAAAGATAATTGCTTAATTTGAAAAGAAAAACACCCCACCAAACTGCAAAATGATAAAAACCTGTAAAACTATTCAAGGTCTGGTTTGTAGAATCATCCCCGTAATTTTTCTTATTAGTGCTTAAAATGTACGTCAAATAAATAGGGACTTGTAGAACAGGTCGACTAAACTGAGAACATTTGTGTCAAGTTTGTGAGATTAACGTTTTTGGAGGAAAAAAGAACCAAACCAAAAGAAACAAACAAACAAAAAAACCCAACAACCCCACC
>JANZLQ010000050.1:6084001-6094137 GCA_026212715.1 Elanus axillaris | reverse complement strand
CTTAATTTCTTAAATTCTTGAAGGACAGGATTAAAACTAAATTTTAACACCCCCCCCCCCCCCAAAAAAAAAATAAACAAACCAAACAACCAACCAACCACCACCACAACCGAAAAAATCAACCCTAAAGGAAATAAACCCAAAATATTTAGACAGGCTGAGAAGGAGTAAAGACAGAAGTAAGGTCTTATACATTTCCTATAGGTCTGGCCAAATATAAAGTCTTGGGAAAGCTGAATGTCACTATTTTCCTCATTAATTCCTTATGGTATAAACACCTTTGCCTTGAAAATAAATTGATATATTTAATCTCAGGAGAGGTTAAAAAAATTCCAGAGTCAGTAAAAGGAGTAGGACCGAATATAAGCAAGTACCTGTTAGTAGAAACTGTGCAAAACTGGAGTCGGAACCCAATTCTGCGTTGATCACCACTAGATGATGAGACGGAACAATATGACAGAGAGAAAGAAGGCAAAAAAAGAGACCCAAGTTTCAGCTTGGCCTTCTACTGAAAAAAAATCCAGAAACAAATTTTCTTAAGTACTCTATCAAGCCTAAAAAAGTTCAAAATCAGAAAGTAACTTCAGGAAAAAGGTAACTCTGTAGGGAAAATTGCATTTTACTACCATATAAAATATTGTGACAGGCAAGGTGTTTCTGAAGCACCCTCAGCAAGTGTATTACTATATTAGCAGTCCATGTATAGCTAAAATCCCAGGAGAAAAGGTAAAGGGCGAGCACATTACAGATAGTGACCGAAAGGCTCTAAACCACAGAGGAATTTAAGTGAAAGGAATACTCGGGAATAGCTGAAACTTTTTCTGATTTAGTCAGAAGCAAGACGGGATTATCCCAAAACCAAAGGAAAATAAAGCAATCACCATAATGCTGAAATAAGCATTTTACACTGTACAACAATGTAAGGTATAGTGCTCCTTAATGTTCCAGTATTCATGGTAAGAAACAAAAATTCTCTTTAAAAAAAGGAAAGAATTCCTTGTCTCGAGTCAGAGAATTTTTGTTCTTCTGTGTTTTAAAAAACTCCAGCAGATTATGTGGGGGAAAAAAAAGGCAGTTTGGTTTTAATGTTACATATTATAAGTAATGATTTATTATTTACTTACTTCTAAATAACAAAATCTTGATATTCCATTATATGTGTTAGCATCAGAATTCTCTCACACAGTTACAGAAAAAATAAACACATTGCGTCTCCTTAAGAGTTCAGTGACATATGGGAAAGATTTTCTTAACGACATTCCCATTTAATCCATTTTCACTATAATGATTGAAAGGTAAACCCAGAGTATCTGCTTCAAAACACCTGCCAATGTATCTTATGTTAATGCGTTTTCTTGGAATTTTCTTGCTTCTGTTCCAAACTAAAAAACAACACAAAACCAACTAAAAGCCACAAAGCATGCAACAGTTAACGCTGACATATTTAAGACTGCTACAATCCACTCTTGAAAATCTCTAATTTGCCAATAACTGGATCATTTTATAGGATTACATTTATATTGCTTCTGTAATAGATACCACGCACGGTCTATGCACTCTCATCCAGGCACCAAACGCAAATATTCTAGAAAGAAATGCAGTTTTTAAATATCTTGAGATATGAAACCTGACTGCATATAACAACATACAATTCAACTGGGTAACTTTCCCAGTTGCATTATCACGAGCCTCTGCTTCTTGTTTCCAGGACATGGAAGAGAAATACTGATATACAAAGAAAAGGTTTGTTCTTAAAATAAGTTTGCAGAAAGCAAGAGATGCTCAAAAGTACATCTACTCCTCACACACCACACAATGCTTGAATCTGTAAATGAGTTTAAGTATTTGAAGTTTGGAATAATTTAATACTCGGCTAGTTTGGAATCAGGCAGCACCTAGCAAGGCAGACACTGGATATATGCAAAACCAGAGATTTAGTTAAGTATGAGAAAAATTTTAAGAAAATTTAAATCCAAATAAATACTACAGTAGAGAAGTACTCTGAAAATAAGGACTGTTACATTACATTTCACATCACTTACTTTTTCTTGCGGTGGAGGGGTAGCCAAATTGTTAAAATCTGCAAGACAAATCCCTATGAAAGATTACCCTTTTTCATCTTCAGATATTTCTCTTCCTCTCTGAGGAAATATCTGTGGTGCATGCCTAATACTTTATATTCTCAGGGATGCACTTGGCTTCTGATAGAGAGAGAGAAGGTGCCACACAATTTTCTTCTGTCCCTCTTCATCACTTTCTAAGCTAATTGAGTTAGAAGCAAACTAATAGTCTTATTTCCACTATGGGGTGGGCACTGGTACAGCAATGTGGAAAGGCACAGCTGTAGGGCACAAGAAGAAAGAAGAATGTGTATAAACCTTGACTTTATCCCCATAAACCTGTTCTGCCAACAGAAAGCGTGACTATGCAGAGCGCTGGGTGAAGAAGGTGGTGCGCAAGAAAATCAGGCATTCCCAGACACTTCCCAGGCTGAAAGTCATCTCTAAGCAGAGGTGGAAATAATCCAGAGACAGATATATCTCTAACAGCAACAATTAGCAACTTGCAGGAAATACTTAATTCTCCGTAAAGTTCCACAAAAATTCATCTTCAGACTGATGCTTTTATTGAAACTATTAACTTTACTGTGATTCCTGTAACCATGAGATAATATATTTCTCTCAATGTGTGAATAGCTTCTGTAAAATACAGTGGAAATTTTCTGTGCCAATAGGAGAATTTGACCACAAAAGCAGTCAAACCAGCATGGCTAAAAGCTTTTAAGAACAGATTATTTTTTTTTCCTTTCCACAGAGTAAAAGCACCCCTAGGTAAAAGAGATTTTGGTCTCTTAAGTTACAGTAAGACATAAGGTGCCAACAATTAAAAGCAGAAACTAAGGACAAGAATTCTTTCACAGCATATCTTACACTGTTGTTACCAATTGTGGTCTTAGAAGTTCTTGTTCAAAATGAAATGCTGTAATTCTGTTTGTGAAAGAGTGCACCAGAAGAGAACTTGGTCTACTTCTCTGGGGTCCTACATACTGCTTTTCCCTTTACCATTCTCCACATGTCTAAATCTCCATTTTAAAGTAAAACCCTCTTCACTGTTTCAATATTTTAAAACACGTGAATATGTTTTATATAATATTATAGAGATTATATACATACTGTACACATACACATTTATAAAGACGACAACTTGGAAGGTAGTCACAGATTACAATAAATTTAAAGACTAAACATTCTACTCTTCTTTTTTTTCCTCCTTTTTTGGCTGTCACTTTCAATAAACTAAGCAGTTTGGATACTACTTCTTCAAGATAAGAATCAGTCTTATATACTCATTGCAGTTTAGGTCTAATGGTTAACACAAGACATTACATATCATTGCAGTATCTTCCAAGATCTTTTACATAGACAAGCTGATGTTTCTTCACATGCATTTGAAGCTGTATTCAAATCCTTCGGGTTAAATAAAGGTAACATAAATATTTGTACATACAGATGTTGTCATTTACAACCCATAAGGCCAAAAGTAGCTCTGAAGTACTGTTTTAAATATAATTTACAGTAACGTCATTTCCCCAAGAATGTTTTGATTGCAAACCTTCACAATATATCAACCATAATTTTTAAGACATTTGAGTCTGTAGAATTGATACTTATTTCTCAGCCACTGCACTTGAAAAAATAAGTTGTTTAATCAGATCATGCAGGGAGGGAGGGAAGCATGTGTGAAATGTACAACTTTCCCAGACAACCTCCAAGAGAATTAAGTATTAAGCAGAAGCCGAGACAAGCTTAACCCAATTTAACTAGCAAACTGTAGCTTTTGAAACACAAGTTTGCTTGGCTAGCTCCGCTTTCAGGTTGTCTATCACTTTTTATTAGGATACGATCAACAAGAAAAGAGGCAAAATCAACTTCCTAGGTAATTAGGGTAAGTGAACTGTCAAAGTTTTAGATTTTTTTCAGGGTAACCTACTTACAAACAGTTCTACAAAACCTAGTGTAAACTTCTAGACTAAGCAAGTAGCCAACTCATCAGAGTTCTAATCTGATCTCATTGATTCTATGTGGAGATTGGTAATCTACTGTGGGATACCTTTATTGTCTGAATGATGCTCTGCATGATTGTTAAGGAAGACAGGCTATGAATAATTATCTGATAACAACTTCAATTCATGACAAATTCAGCATGTATTTAAACTAAGCAAGGTTAATTCATACAAATGAATTCATATCAGTTAACAGTCTGGTCTAATAGGTATCTCCTGAATAGCATAGAGATATTTTTTTTTTTTAGAACAACAGTAATCTCTTCTCAAACTTGAAGCGGGTAATTGTTTTGGAGTAACAGGGTTCACATTAGTTAATATTGGTTCAGTATCCTGAAACACTACCTTTTTTAATGCTTATGGCTAAAGATGCAAATGAACACATTGTGTGATTTATGAAAACACATAGGCATCTTGTTCTTCAGACACAATATTTGCTCTTAATCCCATTAAAATGGTTTCTGATTTTTTTTCCCAGCAGTTCCACAGCTGAGGCAAAGAATAATCAAGCGCACAAGTCTTCCTCTTCTGTTTGCACAGAAAGCAGAGTAAGTTACTTTCAGTGAGTATTTAATGAGACAAACGTTTTTTTACCCCACACTGAAATGAACAGCAGCGCTAAAGGTGTCATAGCCCCTTTACTGGAGATGAGTAGGCTAAGCAGGCAGCAGGTTGCTTAGCTCTGTTGTGACAGAACCAGTTGTCAGTCAACAACAGACAATCTCAAGAGACTCCACAAAATCAGAGTGGTCGGCGTGTTAATACAGGACACGCAGCTCAGCCAGGACACGCACGCGCTGTCTTGCTTATACTGACAGACAGCCCTTTGACATGACAAAAAATACCTTTCATGGCTTTGCTCTGAACTTTGCAGAAAGAGGGAGGACTCCAAAAACGTATGGGAATAATAACCAAGACGTACATCATCCACAAGTTTAGATCTGCCTTTGAGTATGTCCGTCGTAAATGGTTTTAGAAGTCTTGCATTTGCAAGCATTAAAGCCAGGTGTAAATTAAAGTCAAAGAAGAAAAGCAAGCTAAAAACATATCATTCAGCTGTTCATTTTCATCCAGGCTGTTTCTTAATCAATTTAAGATATCCAAAACATAAATATTTAAAGCTTACTTGCAAACAAGCTTACAGTACCCTATTCAGACCAAAGACCATTGCATCATGTCAGGTTCTCAGTGGTTAGGTTCCTTTCCCAGCCATTGCTAACATTAGCAATCTACTACTATTTAGTGTTTTGTTTTTATTTTTTTAAAGCCAGCTTAATCTCTTTGCGAGCACCTCTGTAGAGTTCTTACTGGATACAGCCAAAAATTAAAATGTTCAGCTACTCCCAAATGGCACTAAGGACTTGAAAGATCTGTGGTTTTGATTGGGTTTGTGGTTCCCCCCCAGCCCGCTCCATTTTTCAGATTGGGCTATAGATTAGGCCAGCTGGGCTCCTCTCAGTTTTAAAAGGAAGTCGTAAAAGGCAACTGAAGATGGACTTCTTTAACCACACTGAAGAACGCTTTACTGAACACTAATTAGTCAGACACAATGCTAAAACCTGTCTATCCAAAGAGGGGATGTCACTTAAACGTATAGAAGCCTCACAAGTTTATCTTCTATACTTTATACCACATTTCTAAAAACTCTTTGTGCTACTCGGGTGGAAAGCGACTTTAACTGGATAGCTTCACTTTCATTTACAGGCTGGTTTTGCTCACTAACACCACAAGACTGAGGGGTTTCTTTTTTTGTTTGTTTTCAGTATGTGAAGATGTAAAGGCATATCCCTGAAAAAGTTGAGCTTCTAATCCCTGCTTATATTCTGAGAAATTCCTCAATATCTTAAAATTCTTGACAATATCTTAAAATCATATGCTTTATCATATAAGAGATTAAGAATTGTCATTATATTTGAAACCATTTATGATCTTTTTCTATTCAAAACATGACCTACTTTCACAAGCAATTTCATAACACTGGGAATGGGGAAAATTAATCACAGATATCCGATGCATTGTTTCAGACCAAGATGTAAAACATTCCAATGCTTATTAGGCCACAAAACAATTTTTCTTTAAAACACTACTCAGAGTTAATCTGGAAATAAGTGATTTTCCCACCCACATAAGCAGACGAGTAAGAATGCTTATGAATATTTTGTTTTCTTTGGGTCAGAGCCTGTCCCTTTAGCTTGTTCAACTACTTTGATATAGTTGTATTAGAATTAACAACTCTGCTTTGCAGAGATGCACTCAGTTTTATCAGAATAGTTTTAGAAGCCACTTCTTCTATAATGAAGTCTTTAAAGAATATTCTTTAGAAAATATATTACTTCTTGGGCATGCATATGTAATTATTCTTACTTGTCCTTAACCACTTTAGTATTTAAACACCATCTTATGTCTTTCAAGTGTTCAAGGAGTCCTTTGTGGGATTTAATGCTGTAAGATAGCGTCCTGTGATGACTCCAACTCCACTGAGTCTTCTTTGAGGCAAGTGTACTTACAAAATAATTCATATTGTCTCATAAGCCATGGTTCTACAGTTACTAAAGTTGTCACATAAAAGAATCCACAAAGCACCATGTTTTGTATCCTAGACACCACTTAAATGCATAGAGAAGTGCCTCTATTTCTTGTCTCAGTGCCCACAGCAGGCCAATGAGTAGTCCCACCAGAAGATAAGAAATTAATTGTATAAGTAACAGTTACTCAGCATACTTTCATTTGAATATTGTCCTTCAGACAGAAGGGAAGTTGCCATCCTTTTGCCAAGATGGATACCTGTAAAATTTATGGAGAAACCTTCAAGTCAATTGAAAATACATTAAAAGCTCTTATATTGAATTTTTTTTTTTATGGAACTTCCTCCCTGGTATTCCTCCAGTAATGTGACTGACATTAAATAAGAATGGATTTGGCATAAAACCTGTCCCATTTAACCCAACGTAAATCAGACCTAGATTACTCAAATCAGCATGAGCAGATAATCAAGCTGTTCAGGGAGGATCATTTTCACAATAAACAAGTCAATGAAAGATTATTATACAGACTACAAAGGGAATAGGAACAAAAGTGTCCTTTGATTAGAGACCTGCTTCTCCAAAGCAATGGAGAATATGGTTTCTGGCAGCCTTACCAAGAAATTAATACCAAGATAATGCCGTTTATATAGATAAATACATCTTTATGTGATGTCAGTTAAACAAAAAGTAAATCTCTATTGTACAATCCTGTTAATACCTTATTGAAAGACACAGGGGAAGAAAGGGTTTTCTAGCAGCTTGGAAAAGAAAAGCCCAGTAATGGTCCCTACAAATGGAATGGACTACTAATAAAAAGAAAAGTGTTGTTTAGAAGCCAGTTTACCTATTTTATTGGTTATGTAATTACCAGACATAATTGTAACTGCAATAAAGATCTCCTATTTTGGGAATGCAGGAAAAATCTCATACATTAAAGCAGCCTTTACAAAACTGTGAGATCAGTGTTCAGTTTTCAGTTTCATTGTAACCTACCGACTTAAGTAGAGTGGATGATTCAAAGCTGAGAAAGAAGTGAAGATTAGGAACAAGGAAGCTAAAGAACAGGCAGTCATTAAAGAGGATGGACAGAGAATTTCTAAGAAAACAAGTTATACATCAATCTGCATTAGGAAAACAAACCACAGAAACTTAAATTGAGGATTTTGATATTACTCAAAGATTTGTTGTTATTCTTTCTTCCCTTTTCTCCATTTTACTAAAAGATATTTTAACATAAATGCAAATAAAATATTTATCTCTGTTTTCCATAGAACTTCCCTTAAAACTGCTGCTTCTAAATGCAGTTTGCTTGGGAAACCTCCATCACAGAAAGGTAATTGCCTTTAGACCCACTGGCAACTACTTATAAAATAGATGATTTTTATGGAGTTCACAGTGCACCATAACTACACCCACAGTCTTCTCAATTAAAGTAACAATAATGACATTAGAAACAGCACCTTTCACATGTATATAAATGATTTAGTGGCATAGAAGGAATTGTTTCCTACCTCCTCTAGGGAGCAAAATGTTCATTATAGTATGCGAAGAATTGCATTCAGAAACTCAAAAAAAAAAAAAAAAAAAAAAAAAAATATTTTATAAAATAGGTAATCTAAACCAAAAGCTAGGCTTCTAGCAATCAGATTATTTATAGCAAAGTCTGCTTCACAACACAGTTCTCACTAATTATTACAACCAGGACACACAAAATGCAGCTATCTGGATAGTCAGTAGGAGGCCTGTTAGTACCATTTGTTAAATATACTTATTAAACTCATCAATATTACTTTTGACATTTGGCTTTTGGTTTTCACTGGTGATGGATCATCCATAAAGTCTCTTACCATCTGGGATATTTGCCTTTCAAACACTGAAAAAACTAAATACCTTGTCTAGCATCAACAAATCATGGTATCAATAAATTATATTGCATTGCATCAGAATAATATTGTATAGCTATAAGAACACACTTTTTTTCTTATCCAATCACCAGATATTTTCTGAAGAAAGTTAGGATTATACAACTCATTAGTGGAATTCATGGAAATAGAAACACAGTGAAAACACTGCTTTGTAACAAAAAAATGCAATATGAAATGCTGCAAACTCATTCATACTGACATTTCTGTTCATAATACCAATAATGATTAAAATTTACGAAAGCTTTTGCAGTTTATCCTATTGGAGATGCATTTCACACAGTGATTTAAAAAATGTTTTCAGTATTGAAACAATATAATCTTTGAATTTGCTGCATTTATACTGATTTCTAAATCAAAAATAAGAAATAATCATTTCATAAACTACCACTTTGAAAATTTTGAAAACTTACCTGGTGATGGTAAATAAAGATCTTACTACATCTGAAAAACAAGCTGTTGAATGTGCTGTTACAATTAGTACTACCCAATAGCAATGAAAAGGACAGAAGACAAAAATCTTAACTAGTTCTAACTTAGCCACATACTTCAAATACTATCTGTTTTCTGATCTTCAATACTTCTGCTGGCTATTTAAGATTATTTTCCTCCTTACCATCAGCACGATAGTAACCCATACTTTGTCCCTGAAGAGAAATATAAAAATTAAACAGCAAACCCACAAGCTTAAGACCCCTTACCCTCTGGATTTGCTGGGCTCCTCTTGCTTCTCAGTGTTACAGACACATGTGTAAACAACAGAATTTCCTGCATCCTTTTCTCATCTGCACAGTACTGGGACTTGGCCAACGGGATTATTTACAGCATTAGGGCCACTCCACAGTAACTTCAGCAAGAATCTCATTGGTCAGGCTTTATCAAAACTAAACCCACATTTTTAAGTGCAAGTAATTTATACAAAAATAAAGCTTTCTGCCATATTCTTCACAAAGTATTGTTTTATTCAGTTTTATTTCTCCCTCCCTTTCCAAACTGAAGACTGTGAGCCCAGTCCCCCAAATATTAGGTATAAGCTTGAATGGATTATTCTAATCAGAGTATTTAAAGCACAGGTACCAGTCTTTTCCAGGTTTGGTGGATTCTTATGCTACTACTTGCTCTAAGTACACCTCCTGAGCTTTTAATACCCTATAATAAGACCAGTTTTTCCCTCTGCGTAACTGTATATCATCTAGCTAATACATATATTTTCATAATTTTCTCAGTAATTAGCCAGAGGCTGTTTAACATTATTATGAAAAATTGTAGTATTTTAGATTATCAGCAATATGAAAAGAACAAGGTGAGGAAAGGTAAAAAAAAATGGATTTGAAAAGCTCGTTTCTGAAAAATGAAATACCTTTGCATTAAAATTTACAGTACTAAAATAGGAGGTAAGAAATATTTCTTTAAAGAATAGAAGCTCAAACATTTTTGTCGCTGACATGCGACAGAGCACAACACCACTGTCCCAAGACTGATATCACAGGTCATCTAAGTGGCAGGTCCTCGAGACATAAAACTAATATAGACATACACAGCTAAAATGATTTGCCATAGCTCGGAAAAGCTAAATATTTCTAATTACCCCCCCCCCCCCCCATCGTGTACAGACTACTGAGAATT
>JANZLQ010000050.1:6055400-6083901 GCA_026212715.1 Elanus axillaris | reverse complement strand
CCCCCATCGTGTACAGACTACTGAGAATTCCTATGTCATGATCTCGACTGAGAAGCCAGATTTTTTACTCATAGCTTTAAGGAACCTTCCTTACTGACATTGCACCAGCTGTTAACAGCAGTATAGCAGGTAGTCTTTTTGTCATGAATAGCAGCTACAGCTGCAGGACACTTCATTTAATAAGGGGATACTCTGATACCCGGATTTATTTATTTTTTTTAATTTATTTTAAGGAAATGAACAAGCAAAACCTCCCACTCCCATCAATTATATGGGCATTATGTGACTTCTGTGTCTCAAGAAATCTAGTCCACTGCCAGGAGAGAAAAGATGCTCAGTAAAAAAAAAAAAAGTGAAAAACACAACCCACCCCAGACATTTCTATTAAAAACAAAACAACACAACACAAAACCACACACAAAAAAAATAAACCACAACCAAAACAAAGAAAAAGCTCCCAAAAGCCACAGAAAAAAACCACAACCCCACACGACAAAACAACCCCAAACCAAAGCTAAAAAAAACAAACCAAAAAACCACACAAAACCAAACCCTAATTCTGTATCAAGTTAAAAACAATAAAAAACCCCAACAAAACCCAAATCCAAACAATAAAATAGCAAGACAACAGCTACTTTATGCATCTTTCATGGTTTCTTCATCTTATCTCCCACTAGGATAATCTCTGGCTACGTTCCATTATTCCTACTGTAGGCAATCAATTCACATTTTAAAAATCAAGTTATATACACATCACAATTACATGGTATGTTATTCCTTTGTAACTAATCACATTTCAGCCCATTCATGCGATACAGAACTCGCCTGCCACCAATTCTTCACTTCCTGCAATCTCTGAATGCGTCCAAGGAGCCTGTTCCATTGCCCATACCTCAAACAAATTCTCAGTTTCTAAAGAAATCAACGCACATTCATTTTATCTGAGAGGAAGTTAAGTAACTTTGATCACAACTGAAAGTATCTTCAGAAGTGAAAATCTGTAATGGGGAATTTATCATTCAAAAATAATAATAAAAATAATAAAAGAAAACAAAACCAAACCAAAACCCAAATGTTTCAGTACACCATATGAAAGAAGTAGTACTATGGGGAGTACTGCTAAGTATATGTTGAATTCTTTGCCACAGGTGTCTTAAAAATCCTCAGAACACCTTTTTCAGTTCTTTTCTCATGGACATCCATTTAAAAAATAAAACAAACCAAAACAACCCGATCACCGTCATTAACTACTTTTTGGGAAGGAAAACTGTACTCTTCAGGAAAAAAAGACACAAAAAAGAATTATGCATAATAGACCAACAGTAATGCTATAACCAAGACTCATGCTACATTCTGTAGTAATTGCCAATTCCTTGAGGAAACTTGATTTTATACCGTTGTTGTAGATGGATTTCAATTTCATTAACAAATTATGCTATCAACTTTGGAAATTACCATGTGAAACCGTGTGGACCAAACTCTGCAGATGACAGCTTTTACAAACTTTGATGAAACATATCATTGACTTTTATAAGAGAATCAAAATTAAGAAAAACAAAACAAAACAAAAAACCAAGAAACCCCAAAGGTTTTTGTACTAAATAAGCTTGTGGATTGCAACTGTTCATGATGGTAGGGAGCTACTAGAGAAAGTACTATGAGGTACTATCGGGGAGAGGTAGCAAGGAACCTGGCACACCTATGGTGCTAGATTTGATTAGCAATTTTACATGTTTATTGGAAAAAAGAAAGTGGAATAGTCAGCTACTTTTATATTTTTACTCGCAAATATATCCTTTCTTTTCTCAGGTCTCAGATGACCATTAACCTTGATGTTAGGCCTATCTCTGCAATAATTACAGAACAGATTTTGCCAACATACAAGGTTGCCAACACATGACCCTCACACAAGGAACTGAGTTGCCTTCCTAGAAGTCTCCAGATATGTAAACTATTCTCAGTAAGTACATACTAAGAACATTCGTATGCTCATCAAGAGAATGAGACTGGTCATTATTTTTGTAAGCAAATTGTACGGGGAAAATATGATAAAGACTATAGGCAGCTTCAATAATCTAGAATGTATGTTTTGATATGTTTGGTGTTAGCTGTCAAGTGGACCGTTGCACCCTGACTAGCGTGGAATAGACTCCCTTCGCTTGGAGTGCATTTGAGCTTTGGCAGCATGCCTGACCTGCTTTTTCCAAGATCCACAGAGAAGCACGAACAGAACACGAAAGTTAAGTTTTGGCTTTTTAAATGTCAAGACCCTTCCCTTTGGGGTCACAAAGGAAAAGACCTGATCCTTTTCAGGATTACGGAGCTAATGAAGAAGATTATTTGATTTGTCTCAAAGGAGAAAGATAGAGCAAGTCTTTTTCAAAACATAGAAGTTCATAATATTTAGTATATTGATGCAATTTCCTTAGCAGATATAAGAAATTAAACCACATTACTGTTCAAGCCAAAACCAATAAAACACTTCAAGCACAAATAGCAATAAATCAGAACATTCCTATTAAGTAAATTGGAAAATAGCAAGGGGTAGGAAGCACTAAACCTGGAACCTTTTGAAATTGGGCTTCCTGAAGTATTCTCAAAAACCCCCATAAATAGGTCATTTCTTCTTTGTTCATGAAACTTGTTTTTAATCTTACTATTATTTCATATTATTCCACACAATTTCATACAAGTGAAGAAATAACCATCACAATGCATCTGAAAATATAAAGATAGAAGGTCGTTCTTTCCTGTACCTCAACCCCAGACATGCTCCCTTCAATGATGAAAATAAATAGAAGACAATTTGACAGTAGAAGGTACCTTCAAAGCATGAAGGAGAGGAAGGTGGGGGCAAAAAAATCATGCCATTTTTAATCTCATCTCTGCAGCAACAGCAAAGCCCAAACGTACATAGCAAAAAAGCAAGCCTAGGAAGCTAAAGTTACTTACGGAAGGGACAAGTCAGTAAGAAAAACCACCAGAAATGAGACACCACAAAGCCTTGTGTATAGACTAGTCAGTGTGGAAAAACATGGTGTAGTTCTGTTTCTTTGATACACAGCCTAGGAAGAAGACACAGCTGGTGTAATTGTTTTCTAGAATCTCTCTCCAAAATTAGAAACTCAAAAGTGGAATAATGTTTTTCCCCCATTTTCTTCTAAGTTCTAGCATGTACTAAGCAAGCCATCGTAACAAAGCTTTGCTTCTATTTTTTCAGTTCCGTAGTATTAATTTTACATCACCCATTAACAACGCTAACCTAAAAACTTCAGTAGTGATCTTTGAACAAAATTATCATCACATAACGAGGGTATTTGTCAGAAAACCTCCAAAGCAGGCAACGATAGGCTACACACAGGTATAACAGGATTACATGAAGAAAACCACTTACGCATTTAACACCTCTCTCCTACCTAAGTCACTTTAAAACAGAACATAAAACTTACAAGCAACATCAAACAACATCTTCAGAAAACCCCTTAATTTTGTTCGAGCATAGTGATAATACTTTGCCTAGCTTGTTAGCCCAGTTCTGACTTTACCTGTGCAAGTTAAATTGATTCACAGGTGCAAAGACTTACAGCAGATAAATGTAGACAATTAGTCTTGTACAGGTCTGTGCTGCTGATTGAAGTTCTTCTTTGCTTATTAGAAGTGAGACCAGAAAAACTATATATTACATTTGACTGGTGTTAGGCTATTCAGTACTTCACAGCACGTATAGCGAAGTTGTGGTAAAATTACTTTTCTTCTTAAAGCTTCACTGTAAATATAATCTTCACTCTCTGTTGTTCATTACACTCTTTAGTGAAAATTAACTTGTAACACCTGAAACTGGATTGCTCATTATAGCTAAATATACTTCAACAGGCCTCAGCTTGGCAGCACTACCACTGATTCCCAACATCCAGAAATATAAACAGAGCAGGTTATAAAGTAGGCTTTACATTTGAAGATTCCTGTGCACTGGAAATTATTCTCACATGGTAGCAGCCTTTGAGCATTTCATGGTTAAAAAAACCCAACAAAAAAAAGCAGAAGGCAGCTCAGTTATTTCAACTATTCTGCATTTTATTCCTGGTGTCTCCTGACTGTTTGATGGTTATTTTTAAAAGAATTTAAGGAGTTTGCAAGAGGACAACACTCCAGCAATTTTAAGGTGAGCAAGAGAAGAAAAAATGCAAAAAGAATTGTTCTTCTCTTGTGATATTTGTATTATTTTCTACTGAATGCCTACAGAAACATTCCCCCTTTCAATACATTATAAAAAATTCAGCAAAATAGTTTCCAAATAAAGTCTCAATAAAAATATCATTAAAAATTTCTGGTACACCTGATGGAGCAAACATTAATGTAACTTTGTAATTTATGACTACAATTCACTGTTGAAGTAGTGTAATGTTGAAATAATAGCAACATACTTTAGAAGAATTTTAAATGGAATAAAACTAAGACTAAATTAAGCAGTCTCTTTTTTTAAGAAGGAAAAAGTATTGTTTCTAGTCTGATATTTCAATATTAAAAATTAGAAGGAGTTGAGTCAAAGAGATATGGTTATTCTTGCTCTTCGGTGTAACCAGAGTGTACGGAGAGGCTGCCTTGCCAGCCCTTTCATTAACTGCACACAGGTGTGATGCTGCTGTGAATTCTAGCTTCGTTCCCTGGTGCACTGATTAAGAGAGATGCATATGTGGGTGCAAAGAAGATGGAGACTTAGCAAAATTTTTCATTTCCTCACCTTCAATCAACAATAAAATTCTGACTTTGAATCAGCACTAATCAACAGATTCCTATAAAAGAAATCAAGTGATTTCTACATATTACTGCTGAAAAATGTGAAAGGACCCCCACTGTAATAAAAATTATGAAGCCTCACATTTTTATGGAAAATGTATTTCTTGATGAATCATTCATATGCTCAGCTATCTCGGTTTGTTTTCTTCAGACATCAATTTTAAAATAAATGTATTTTTTCAGGAAAGGTTTACAAATACTGTAATGAAGTGTACAAGAATTGTGTTTCTTCCAGCATCGTGTTAGGAAGGCTGCAGGATGAGATGCTACTTCGCTTCCTTAGAATGTGACTGCTATTAATAAGTACATCATAATTAGTACATTAATAAGTACAGCTTTAGAAACAACCTTTTTCTTTTTCCCTTCCCTATAACCTGAGAAGAATAGTATCTTCCACAAGAATACCTCTGCTCTAGACAGGGGGTTGTAACAGCAACGTGATGTGACTAGCGTTTCATCAGACCACACCTAAAGGAGGGAGGCTGTCTAAATTTGTATTATAAAGACCACCTAACCCATTCTGAAAACCCAATTATTTCCAGTTTTTCTCAGTAAATGAAAACTCATATTTTTCCTTTTTGATCTAAAAGTAGTTGTTTCTTTTACTAGGCTAGCATTACTGCAGGTACTCAATATTCAAACAGCAACAGTGACTGCCACAAAAACTTTAGTAACTGTAAATACAGTTACAGAGTTAGAGAGTTATGGTTTATTCACTTTTACAAGCAATAGTATCTCTCTGGCTGTAGGGCTGCCATTCTCAATAATGGAAACAACTCGCATCCTCAGCATTTTAAGTGACAAAATTTGGCAAGATTGAAGGTTCTATGTTATTAATAAAAAGAATGTTTTCACTTAGGTTTCTGAATATCTGGACTTCATTTGTATCTATTTCAGAAAAGAAGCTATCACAATTAGGTCTTTAAATCAGCAGATTATAAATAACATCCGAAAAAGATGTGGTCCTGATTTTTTCCTTGTAGTCCAAAATGAAGATGAACATCAGCGGCATACAGATGTTGAAATTTAGTGTCTTAGCACTGCTTTATAGGTCAACAGCAGTTAAAGAGGCCGTGAAAAGCTTGAATGTATTCAATACCTTGCTCCACACTCCTGTAATGGCTTTGATTAGGTCCATTGTCCTTACCCAGGATTAAATCAAAATTAGAATCCAGATTACATTTATATGTAGAAAGCCAAGCGTGAATCTTTTTTGGTTTGGGATCAATGTAATTTTGTTTGTTTGTTTTTCATACACAAATAATACTTACAACAATAGAATACTTTTATCTTTCTGCAGTTTTCTTTACTCAAGGCTATTCTGCATGACTAAAACATGATAAAAATGTACTTCTTTTGTATAATTCAATAACTAGTTTTAGTTAATAAGTAATTTCTCAGCAGCCTAATGGGAAAAACAGGGATCTCCTCTTGCAAGCTTCTACTCTGTTGTTCATTAACCTACCTGTTATTGATGTAAAAATTAATCACAGCTTCAAAACAAACATTATTAATCACCCAGGACTATTATATGCAGCATAAGACCCTACCATGGAGAGATATGCAAACTACTTCCTACAGTATTACCGAAGAGCGTAAAATAAAAGAATGCATTGGTCTGGGCAGAATGTCAGGCAAATGTCTTGAATTAAAGCTGCGGTGCAAATCACTTCTCAGTTATGACAGCAGGAAGGGTATTTGTAGATGTATGTTGCAAATAAGCTGCAAGTACTACATCATACCATGTACTAGAAGTGCTTGTTAAAGAGAGCTGACATTAATCTAAAGATAGGAATCTTTACTACAGTTAACAAATACCCTCTTATTGAAAGTACTACGCACAATTTATCTGGCTTTTTCCATACAGTCTCACAGCCATCTCTATTCCCATTTCAAAGCTTACCTGTCAGCAACAGTCTGAACAGATGAATACCCGTGAAGACAGCATGGTGCGGCTGAGGGTCAAGATTGTTGCACGTGTCTTGCATCTAAGAAAAGGCACGCTTCTTGCAGCACATCTTTTTTAAAAAACCCTTCCACATAACCCCTCAGTAACGAGGAGCCCCTCGGTAAACTAAGCCAATCTAACTGTACCCTTGAGAGCCCCAACGCTAACATACATGGAAGTTGCTGCTGTGGGTTAGCCTGAGAAGTACGTATATTTCCCAGGAAATTATTAAGATTACGACCGAACTGATTGAATTTTATTTTGAATGGTTATGTTCAATGAGAACATATCAAGGGCAATCTTGAGTCCAGTTTAAACTTTATTTTCCATAACAATGAGACTAGAGCTTTGGCCATGTTGGTTTATGAATTTTTTATTGAAATGGAAAAGGACGCTGCTTATTACCTGCATTCTGGGCTTCCCGGGGACTAACGTGTCTTCATCATTTCTAAAGGAGTACTACAGAGTGATGTGTATGCATTAAAAATATTTAGTCTCTCTTTCACCAGTTTCTTTTACATTTTAACTCCTTCACCTTTTTCAATAGCAAACTGCTCAGCACAAACTTGTACTGCTTCAGAGTACCCTCTCCCTAATGTATTCTGCTTAATCTAATTCTTCCTTTCTATTCTTAGTAGCTTTCCATTGTACTTAAGCACAGGAACGCCCAGCAGAAATGAAAGGATGAACTTTCCCAATAGTCAAGATCCTATCACAGATAAGCCAAAGAACTACATTCTGTACTGTTTAACTCGACCCAAGCTGATGGCTAGCGTTTCTTCTGAACAAGAAGAAAAGGGCAGGAAAGCAAGAGAGAAACAGAATAAAAACTGTTCTGCGGAAACTTTGCTCATTAATGCAATTCAGACAGATAGTGTGAGCAGCTACAAGGATAATTTTCAAAAATCTAAAATATTAGTAACTTAATCCCTCATTCTACTCTTTGGGATAGTTAGATGAAGGTGGGAATACCATATGGAAAGTGTGTGTGTACGAGAGGAAACTAAAGCAAACCAACCAAATTGTGTATGAAAGTACCTACAAGCAAGGATCCCTCCACCCTTACAGCAGCACCTTTATTTGAATTCTAAAAAAAATACAATAGTTTTGTCTTACAGTGCAAGCATCTACTCGGAAAGTGAACTTCGGTGAGACTTTTCCATTCCTTGTTCTGCTAAATCTCCGCTCCATTCCTTGCCTAAAGAAAATCAGTGCTAGAGTGAAGAGAGGGATCGCTTTCTAACACAAAAGGGGTTCTGTCCTCCACCTCTCATAATTTAGCTATGAAGACTCAGCTTTAATAATCCCTAAAAACTGTGTTGTTGTAAATTAAAAACACGCTTTGAAAATACGGATTTGTAATAGGAAGAAATACGCATGGAAGTTCAGATATCAGAAACAGAAACCATCAATAAACTAATTTAGTAATACAAGCATACTTGGATTACTGATAATTTATTTTTTTAGATGGGCGGTGGCTACTATCGGTCTGTCACAGTGACAAGCCTTAAATCTTTCAGTGCCTGATGAGTTCTACAAACAAGGACTGAGAATTACAGTGGCCTAATACCTGAACAGGTGATCTGCTTTTCACTTGTCAGAGTTTGGCTGGGATCAGTATCATTTTGACTGATTGCCTTAGCCAAGTATGAATCCATCTAGGGTTTAGAAGTTTAAGGTATAGTTGAAATTTTCTAGATAATATAGTCTTAAAAAATGCTGACAGAAATTAATTTCAAAAAGTCTTATGGAAATATCAAAGGAGATTTTTAATCGTATCTGTACATCTAGAGCTTTTATCTACAAAGATCAAAGGTTCTGTATAAAAAATGTTATAGAATTTTGCTGGTGATATGTCTCTGAAGAGGCAGAGGAATTCAATATACAACTTCTATTGCACCTTTATTGTTTCTTTTTATCCTCTCTGCCCACCCTCCAAGACAGCTATTAAAGACAGAAAGGTTGTGAGAAAGGAAAATAAAAGAAATTTTAAAAACAAAAAATTACCATTATAACTGTCTGATATTTTGCTGTATTATGTGATGTATTGTAACAATTTAATTTACCACAATGAAAAGGTTTAGTGACAGTAGGAGTGCCTTATTGATTACAAATCAAAACTATGCAAGTATTTATCTTTTTAAGCTAAAGTAGATGAACTGAAATGTAGACAGTACTGTGAAGGGATGATGGCATCAAGTGAAGTGGAAACCATTGTTTGACTTCTCAAATAAGCAAAACAAGAAACATTCCAAGTAAGTGTTAATTTTGTCTACTGTATGTGACATTTAGAAAAACAGCTACAATACTGCTGTCAGAACAATGCATATAATAACCTTTTTCTTAAGAAAAAGAAACAATGCCACTTTCTGTTAAATCATCAATACTTTTATTCAGCTCACAGTAAGAATTACAGCCTTGAAGGTAAGTGGTAAAAGTTCCACTGTTTCCCTTTGGCTAAATAGGCAACCCTGTTGGCAACCCTCAACTTGAGTGATCTAGTTGTCAACGGTCCCATGACTAAAAGAACAGATTTAAAAGACAGATAATTTCTTCTTCTATTGATGTTTTTCATATGCACATATTTTCTGTGCAATGGGATTACATTTTTTTTTTTTCTATATCCATGGCTGATTCAAACCCACTGAGGTCAACGTGAAGAAGTTAACTTGTTAGTTTGAATTATGTGTGGGTTTAGCCGTGTCTTTATTCACAAAGAAGTGCAGTGTTCTGTTATGCATTTTGTGACCAAATTCTCTGTCCAATGCACCCACCCACACACATTCATGCACGTGACCGTGGATATATTTTAGTTCAAATGAATTTTACAGTCTGGCTACAAAGTATTTTAATTTATATGAAAAGATAAATTAGATGGCAAGCTGATATTCACTGAAATAGGAGATGAAACCTACTACCACCTGATGACCGTTCCTGAAGGTTATGTGTATAAATAAAAGGAGAATATACAAGTATATAAGGCAGAGACAATACAAATAAATCAAAAAGATTCATAACCCTGATACTAATAT
Source organism: Elanus axillaris (assembly GCA_026212715.1). Lineage (NCBI taxonomy): Eukaryota > Metazoa > Chordata > Aves > Accipitriformes > Accipitridae > Elanus > Elanus axillaris. Next base: position 6,074,124 of record JANZLQ010000050.1, on the reverse strand, counting down.
GCCTTCATGTTCAAAAAGGTACTCATGAAATAAGAAAAAAACCTTTGGCATGAGTTTTTTCTTCCTTACTGGCTTTAGCAAATATTAGATCCTAAGACGAGACACATGACATCTAGTTATTTAAAATCAACCACAGGCTTTTGGCTTTAAACTGTTCTTCTTTACATGCACCAAGATCTGACATCTGGCTAATAACTCGTGAATTCCGTTTTATAAATCTGAATTAAATTGTATTTTGACCTGTTAGTCCTTAGTTATTCATCTTTCTCGATTCAACATCACATATTAGAACATATGCACACAGGTGGCTTGTGGCCTCCAAGGCCAAGTTCTACCATTTCCACCTTAAGGACAGGCTACAACTTTCAGAGCACATTTACCTTACTTTATCTCATCTAAAAGATCATTATCTTCCAAAGCTTGAAATTCTGAGCAATACGTGGAAATGGCTCAACAAGATTTAATTAACAAGCAGAAAGATAGAGCAACTGGAAAAACTGCTTTCAGTGGATTGTAATCCCGTCGGTGTCTGACTTTGATGGTGCGTGAGAACACCTGCGTCGGTATTAGCTTTTACTGCATTTCCCGCGGCCGCTGTCCCAGGCAGCAGCGGGGACACTCAGCCAACTGTAGATTGTGGCAGAGAAGGGAGAACTGCCAGAGGGGCCTTGGCCTGAGTGCCTTGCACTAGAGCCCTAGGTTTCTCCGCGAGGATAGAAAATTACTCCCGATCCTCTCCCAGTCTCTTAATACATCCCCTCAGTTCTCTCTGACCTGTGCAATATCTCTAGATGAAACCAAGGAGATGCATGGCAAAATTTCCTCTCCTAAAGTTCATTCCGTGTTTTTTTTTGTATAAGGCTGAGCACACAGTTAATTTGTACTAGTACGGTTTATGAGCTATTTCTTCGGAGGTATGCTTGATTAAACTAAAAGTATTTCCTTTGCCAGATGAAGACTAGATTTAACTAAAGTCAGAAAGAACATCAATAGGAACCTTTCAAATTCTAACTGAGGCTAAAACACAGAAAAGATTATGATTACGCTGATATTTTATGCTACAAAGGCATCACGGTCAACCAGTGCCAACAGTGCAGCTTGAAAAGTAGACCTGATGTAGTTTGTCATCTTAACGTACTCCTCTTCATTTGAAGAAAGTGGATAATGTGCAGAACCAAAGAAGTGGTGGTAGCTTGCTCCTACCTTACCAAACATAGCATTTTTCATGTTTCAAGGCACTGAACAATTTTGCATTCTGCTGATTAGATTTCCAGATTTCCTGTTCGAGTTCTCCTAAACCCCTTGTTTGACGCATGATCACCTAAATGTGTGAAAGAAGTAAGATCTTTGGGAGAGGTAACATATCTTAGAAAAGCTTGCCCCCCAAAAGATGACTTTTTATTGCCACAATGTAAAAATGTCTAATACAAAATGTTAACTACCCGTTCAAGTATTGTCTTTCTTACTCAATATTTATACATTTATGTATTTTTATAATTCTCCTAATATATGTATGATATCTCACTTGCCGTACTAACATAGCTAAACACACAAACAAATTGACATTGGTAAACGTCAACTGAATACATCTCAGAAAGCGAATAGGTTATCTAATATTAAACAGGGTGAAGTTACAATCAGGCTTCCTGTATGTTTCCTGAAGTAGTCTACAACTGAAGTTAGAAGTTATTCTGGTATCTCTTTTTTTTTTTCCCTGTGAGCATATAACTACACTTAGGTCAGGTTTTTTTTCTGCTATTGATATCAATATTCTAGAATAGGAGAAATGGAGAATTTTAAACTGCTTTATTACCTGTTTCTATTAAAGAGTATTTATGTTATCTTTATGAAAATGTGCTGAAATCCAGAAAATCTTTGCTTAAATAAAATCTCCTTCATATACTACGATACAAATAATTTGCAGGCTTGCAAAACTGAACTGTCTTGAGTTATGGTAACAACTAGAATTTTTGAGAATATATTTGTCTATAGTATTGTTTCTATAATATCTAAAATAACTATTTTCCTTCTGTTTGTCTTTGTTCTGATAGCGATCAAACGTTCTCTAGGAAATATTTGCTTCTGGAGCAATAGCTGTGCTGCAGAAGTCATTGTTTATAAATCTAATAAGGTATGAAACTACAGATTCAGAGTCTGACAAAGAAACCTTGGCTACAGTTACAGTGAAAGGATGGCTCTTGTCACCATGGCAAAATACAAAGAGAAAAAAAAGGGGGTAAATGGAAAAATTTTTAACTTCCTAATAAATATGAGTCAGCAGCAAAAATGTTCTGGGATGATTCTCAGCACATGTGCTATCATTTCCAAACGTGTAAATCATCAGTTCTGCCACCTTTTGAAGACTGGACATACAGTATTAGTGTTTTCAGAAGGGATTTTTTGCAATTATATGGCTACATTCTGGAAGGGATACATGTTTCCAGGTAGTTAGAAACACATGCTGTTTCAACATGACTCTGTGTGGCTCCTGCATGGGAAAAGATTAAATCAGCTCCTATGTCAGTTTTAATAAAACTTTTTATGGTTTAGTTGAGAGTCCTGATTGGAGCTGACTAGTGAAGCTGAGACAATGGTACTGGAACTTGGGCTTAAGAATAACTTGTTTCAAATGAAGGGTACCAAGGAAGTATTGATAAACAGTTAAGTAACTTTATTTATCCGTAATGATGTTTACAAGACTTAAAAATTAGTAACAAGTAATGTTTTGCTGTTCTGTGGAACACTGTGTACCTTATGCACTGTTAGTCAGACTATAGTATCCAAACTCAACATTACTGTGTGATCATACAAAGCATTTGTACTATCAAAATAAGCTTGAAAATCAAATAATGTATAATGAATAAGCCACAACTCTTGCCTGGTTTGTTTCCAGAAATGAACACTATGAGCAGGCACCGAGGAGTGAAGATGAACAGACTTATTCATTCACCAAATTCCACCCAGCCTGAACATGCTGTAAGACTGTGGCAATATAGAGGTATTTGAATAACAATTAAACCTGTGTGTTGTAAAGCACAATAGGTATAGAAACTGTTTCAGCCAATTTTGGCTGGGGTATTTCATGTATATGTATGAAATAGTAGATCTCGGTTCTTTGTCCACAGATCTCAGCAAAAAAACCAAAGTCTCTACAAAGCAGATCTCAACAAAAGCAAAGGTATCACTATTCTCATCTTCCCGTAGAGAAATTAGGCGGAAAGTTATTTGACTTTATCACACTTCCAAGCATCTCAGCAGCAGACCCATGAAGGAAAGCAAATAACGTCCTGAGCGTCAATGCAGGAGTAGTAAGTAACCTGTCTATGTTACCTCCTTTGTGGTTAAATTTCACCTGCTCTTTGAACGGGTGCTAATATATTCGTTATGAGACGGTAACATACGCTCATTTTGAGAGGGTAACATTTCTTCTGCCGGGGCTGGGCTGGGGCAGGGGCTGTGATGGGCTGCTGGGCCGCGGGCAGGGACAGGCAGGGCTGGCCGCGCTCAGGGCCATGACACGAGGCATCTCCTCGTGCCTTTTTTTCCAGTTCAGTCAGTGTCGAGTGTCTTAAAACAAATCAATAGAAAATAAAGCCGTATCGCAGAAGCCAACTTAATTGCTACATGAACTTAAAAAGATGTAATTGTCTTTGATACCTTTGATAGTTACCTTTCATCATCGTACCTTGACACTTGGCCATGACTTCGTACCTGCACGCAGGGGCATGAAATTCCAAGCTAGGTTTTGAATAGATCATACTCATACGATGAAACCAGTGTCTTAAACAGTTGATGCTATGCTCCTTTGCCCATTTTTCCCATCTCTGACTTGGACTTTTTGTTTCACGGCCTTCTTGGCTTCCGTACCAGTGCTTTTCTCACAGTAACCTCTCCCTTTAAGTGCTGTGTCACCCTCGGCTGTGGGGTTCAGCTGTCTGAGATCCGCGGCGTGGTTTGTACGGCCCCTCTGCCTGCCCTTGGCTCCAGTTCACTGAGAAAATTCTTGCTGAGGTGTGAGAAAACAGGCCAGCTAAAATTAGGCAAGATAAGGAAAGTAAAACCAGATGCAAGTGCAACCGTTGAAGCAGCAACCATTAACAGCTCCAGGGCTCGAAGGGAAAAGTACTGACGTAAAACCGCAAGACCTTTCCCTCCTGCCAGCCCCAGGGAGCTGGAAAACAGTAACTCGGCAGCAGCAGGGCAGGTCAGCCCGTTTGGAAGAGTCCAGCCCTTTCCCAGCTTCTCTGGCCCGCGAGGAGCCCTCCAAGGGGTTTAATTATGGCCTCAAGGCCATTAATACCGTACCTAGGAGCTTGCTACTTCTAGCCTGTTGTCACAGCTATTCCCCAACAAACAACCCCTCGTACCCCTCGGTTGTACCTGGCCACAGTCTCTGCTGGCGGTGAAAGCTGCCCAAATGAAGTGAAGACAGAGGAAGGTTTTCAGCTCCTCAGAAAGGACGTTGTGTCCATTGTACAGCTAGGAAAATGTTTTCCTGTCCTGTGAGCAATCAGACTAAAATGCAATTGTTATCCAGAAATCTCTAACAAGCAACTGTAAAAATACAGAGGAAAAATTTAGACAGGATAAAATGAGAGCACTTAATGTCTTTATGTAGTCTTCTCAAAAGTCAAAATTAGTGACTGAAAAAGTACAGATATTTTATTCATTTTCAAAAGAGTGCCATTTTTAGAATTTAAACCCCCTTTTCTTTGCACCCATAAAATGCTAATTGAAGACAACACTTTTGCATCAACAGTTCTGTTTCTGATATGCATTTTCAGCACGAAACATTTTGCTGAAAAACATTTCTTTGGATAGGGATTTGGCGTGGGTCTTCCATTAAAATAAAGCAGACTAAGGCATGATAGCTCTAGAAAACTGAAAGTTTTAGACACCATGTATTCATCTAACAGCACTGTGGAAAAATGCCCGTAGAAACTCATTTTCAGTTACTGGCACTCATGTGCTCAGTGTAAGCAGCTAATAAAAGTACATTAAATCAGCACGAAGAGACACACACCCTTCTGATGAAATCTTGTTAAGAAATTCCTGCAGGTAGGTGTCTGGAAACGTAAGATTCTCAGAATATCTAAATTCTTGGAAATTTATGTTAGCACACTGTTTCCCTTTCTTGAAACTAAAACCCTAAGACACAGTGACTGTGACTTCTCAGAAAGAAAGTCTCTGGCATAGCAGGTTATTAAATTCTGTCCTTTAAATCCTACTCCAGACTTTACCTGGGACTCCTGCCTCTCACGTTTTCCTTGATGTTCATAGTTATTTCCAGTTCATCCACATTGTATTATGAAGTTTAATGTTAAAACTATTCTTGTAAAGACAGATGCTATTACAAATAAAAAAAAAAAAAGTTAAACGATATTTTATAAGCAATGATATCAGGGGCAATTTAATACCTGGGATAAAGGAATGACAGAAATTACAAAAACTTTATTTCATGTAATGTGTCAACTTCTCCCACATTGCCTTTTCACTGTATAAGAACTGTATAAGAACTCCTTAATCTTTTCGTGTTGCTATAATGCAGGGAATATCTATGGATCATGCATAATAGTGACTTATTTAACTGAAAGCCAAAGTCAATCTTCCCACAGTGAGATTTTTAATTATGTGTAGTTTATATGTTCATATTCTTCAGAGGTAATGTTCTGAACAGCATAATTTTTCTCTTATGAGACTTGTCAATGGAAGGGATTAGTGTGCTTTACAAACATTAGATCCCACAACAACCTTACGATAATATTTTTTGTGTCTTTGCAGATGAAGTAAATTAATACAGTGTATGTCACACAGGAAGTAAATGACAGATGATATGGAATTCAGACGCCTAGACTCTGTCAGATTAGAATCTTTAAAAAAATGGGCAGAAACCCAATTCTTAGATATAGGAGAAAAAGAGAGTGCCAAAACAAGCAAATAAATTTGAAAGAGTATAAATAAAAATGCTGGGAGTTGTTGGTTTTGTTTTTTTTTTTTTTTTAATTCAAACAAGATTGTATGATTGCCTACCAGAACATAATGTTTTCAGGTCAATAAAAGCAGAATAAATTCTCACATGAATGGAAGAATCAGAACAAAATAACAGCAACCCTCAAAAATATTTTTACCAGAGATCTCATTTAGTCCCTTATTATGTTAGCTCCTCCAGTTTCTGCTGCTGCTAACAATCGCAGGATGCTGACATGTGTACAACTAGTTTCTGCCAATCCAAGCAAACTGTAGCAAGCATGCCATAATTTACAGTCCCGAGACGTTGACAGACTGGTTCACAAGCCAACAAAACATGACTTTCTTTTGCAGCTTCAAAGCCCGAAAGGAGGACATAGAGTTCTGTGAAAATCAGTGGGATGCTGGAAAGCTAAGGCATAAGCTAAGCTATTCGTTAGAAAGATGCTGGCCGTCATTCCAGAGGGGATATCACAGATCTAACTTCAACAAAACATCTGGCAAAAGGGTTGTTTTCTACGCAGGCTGTAAAAAATAGGCTGAGAAAGTTTTTCTTAGGGGCCTCAGCCTGGTGTCCAGCTGTGTGTCTATTTGTGCACTACCAGTTATGTAAAACAGTGATATTTTATTCATGTATATTGTATTGTCTGTCTGATTCTGTACATTGTGCAGGTATTTTCCTGATGAGATGGGTGTGTCCTTTTGAAATTTTGGGACAGCACTTGGAAAGTTCTTCCGTAATTATACTTCTGTCGATTACATGAGGTTGGAATCCTAAAAATCTCTCTAGTTGTTATTGAAACTCTTGTCTGGCAAACGCTGAATTTTTGCATGCGTAATTGTGTCTCAAAACCCGAACAGGATGGAGAACATGTTAATGCTTTCAGATTACTTGAAAGAAAAATAAATCTTACTTTTGAACCATGGGAAAACATTGACCTTCGTTCTGAGCCTCTAACCTCAGGACAATGGGAGATTACAAAGCTGGGACAGAGCAAAGGTCATCACGGCGCAGCACTGGCTGTCTAGTGACAGAATTCGTCTGGCTCAGAAAGAAAACTCACAGGACTGTTGTTCACGCGGATGTTTAAAATACCCACAAGGATCTTTGCGGGTTCTGCCGTACCCTTCTATTCGAGCAACTGGGCTGCTCTCCAGCTCCCACAGCCCTCTCCTGCCCACCCACGGACACCCCAGCGGTCTCCAGCTCTTCTGGCCACGTGCAACCACGGAAAGACGTCCTGCGTGGAAGACTGTGAATGTAACGTGGTTTGGGTTCTGCGTAACGTACCGCGGCGACTCTTTTTCAACAGAAGACGCCTTTTCTTATGCGGAAAGTATACAGAGAGAGATCCGGTGCAGAAATCGGAATAGTTACCAGCCAAAGAGTTTGGCTTTCTTGAATACAGTGTCTGTTTTTTATCACAGCTATTACATTAGCACCCCACAATCGACTTGCATCCTGTTGGCTCTACAAATAGAGCTCTGCAGATGTTTGCTATTACCCACAATTTAGAAACTATTTCACCAAGGAAAAAAACCCTGGGAATTAATCACCCTCTTTGTCAAAGGGCCCTTGAACAAGCAAAAATGTCAGAACCATTGAAAACAAAAATGTGCTTGCATGTCCATCTAAAACAATATAACATTGTTCTTACTAAATGAAAATTAATTTTTTTTTCCCCACCATGCAAGCATATTACAGCCCATGCTACAGTCTGTCTATAAAAAGCCTCCATTAGAAGGAGAAAGAAAATGCTAAGGTATCTAGTGATACATGGACATGTGCAGCCCAAGAGTAAGAAATTAACCTATTCAAAGTCAGGAAGGGTAGCGGTCATCATATGCACAGTGACACATAACTTGCATAAACTAAATGGGATTATTCTTCTGTGGTTAGTGAGATGTATAGGTACTACCATTACAGTGGTCGGTATTAAGAAGTTATTTTACTCACATTTAATCTGATATGGCACCTTAACCTGAAACTGCAAAATAATTTTCTATTTAAATTGTAGAAAATATTAACTGTGGAGTTGCCAAAGAAAGAATAAGAAAGCTATAGAACAACTATACTTAGGTTTTGTCCCGATTCCTCCTGCAGATGTTGCATAGTGTCTTGTTGACAATACTTTTTCCACATACGTGAAATATGGCCCAGTGAGGGGTGATTTTTCACAGTATCAGGGTAATAACTTACAGTACACTATTTAAATAAAATAAATTTGCTTATTTTCTTTCTTTGCTTTCGTTTACCATTGTTTTCTTCAAAATATTTCCATCCGTTTATCCTTTACATAACTGGGAAATTGTATCTATGCAATTTCTAGTCTGCGTTCTGAGCAGCATGCGGTTAATTGTGAATAGTAACTGACTGCTTTGGCTGCTAGGACCAAATACAATTAAAATCCAACTTCTAATACAAATGCTTGTTTATTACATTTTATGTCCGTAGCTGTGATATTTATGTAGATTTGCTTACTGATGCCTAATTATGAAAATTGAATCGGGCTCATAAAATAATTCAAGATTGGTAGAAGTATATTTTAAGCAAATTGATGAAAACTATTAGCATTTCATTATTCACCCTAGAGTGAATATAATAATTAACCATTGAATAATTAGAAAATTCTACTAGCTACTTAGCTACTAAAGCTGTCTCCTTGATTGCACCAGGCACAAGTGATTTCTTCAGATGAAAATGATATAAAATAACCTTATTATTAGCTGGACTCTTCACAAGCAAAATGCCCAGGTTACAGAGTAGGTGCAATAAGAATGAAGTCATATATAGCAAGACACAGTATTTCAAACTAGAAAATGTAGTCTTCATACTTCAAATGTATTTGGCACTAATTTTGAGATATAATATAGGTAAGTTCTACACTTATGCTGTGACTGTTCTCAAGGCAGTGTAGTTATCACAGGAGAACAGATCCTTGGCATAATTTTTGTAGATTCTCCCTTTCCTGTAAGAGACCCCTGGTTCCTCTGTGCTTATCTTTCCTTGGCCAATGCAGTTTATTTCCCGGACGTGTAGCTGAATGGCTACTTGTCAGAATTAGTGAATTTGCACTCCAGGTGCTAGTTTTGGCTTTTGTCGTGGTTTTACTACAGGACTCTGGGTTACCTCTTAAAGCTGCAGTGCATAGACACTTCACTTTTACTTTCTCTTTTTTGCATGTCTCGGTTTCCCCATCTCCAAAACAGGAAAATGCTGTAAGATTTTCTGAGAATTTTCATTTAAAGAATCTACGTATTGCTACTTATATGGGAACAAGGAATGGGGGGAAGCAAGAAACTTGAAAGTGAAATATTCTCTGTATCTAAAGAATCAGGTAAACTTAATTTTATCGTCAGCAGGCAGCTATGAAACAGGTTAATGAAACTGTTCTACAGAGGTCCTAAAACCAGACAAAGAAGGATGGTCTGCAGCATGTCCAGAGAGAGCACTCCTCTTCTGCAAAGGCTGCATCTCGCCACTGGTGTGAGCAGGGAGGGACACGGCTCTGCCCTCTCCGACACAGGGCACTGCCCACGGACACAGCGGTTGGCCCAGAAGGACACGCAGAAAGGGAGAGATGCTCTGCCGAGAGGAGCATCCCTGCGCTCGGCAGCAGTGACGTCCCACATGGCACGGTCCCCAACCTCCGCTGGAGGAACCAAGCCCGCACAGCAGAGGCTTCGACCCAGAGCGAGCTCCCGAAGGAGCTGCAGCTCCGCAGGGATGTGGCCGCCGGGATGCCTGGAGCCTCGTGCCGAGGAGCAAAGGAGCTGCAGGAGGAGGTCACCAGGCTGTGCGGCATCAGAGACGGTGAGAAGTAGGTTGGCGTAAGGGTGCACGGGGAAGAGGAGAGCACCTGCCTCGTTAAGGTCACCATCTGATCCAGGACCTTTCCAATGCACTGATCACTCTTTACTCAGTAATGAGTAAAGGGGGAAACCATAAACAAGAGCCCGCAGAGGCACAAACCTGGTCAGAAACAAGGGATAGCAGAGATAGTGCCGAGGCCCGGAGGTTTCCAGTTGCTAACTGACAGGCCGGCAAGAAACTGCGGGCGCAGCTTTGGAAAGGGCCAACCTGGACCTTGGAGCTGGTGAGAAGTAGGAAACAAAAGGAACATGAGGATTTGGGATATTCGAAGGCAGCCTGTGGGACCAGGCAAAACTGTTCAAGGAATGCTTAGAGGAAGAGGGTTGGGGAGGGACAAAGTGGGAGACAGACAGAAAGGGCTATAAAAGGGACCAGTAAAACACGACTGACCAGTGCACTTTGACCAAGCCCTGTGCCTGATGGCTGCAGTCTGTCCCATCCTTTCATGAAATCCTTTCTTGGCTGTCTTTCTGTGGAATCTCTGTCTCATGCGTGACTGCTGTAAGGGCTAGGTGACAGCTGCAGGTGAGATCGGTGTCGGTGGGTTTGTTGCCAGCTACTGGAGCTGGCAAGAGTCTTAGCACCAGCAGCGGAGGGAGAACATCTCTGGGGGTCCCACAGACTTTGTATCTGGCGTGGAGCCGCTGGGAAGACCAGTGAGTGCCGACAGAGCCGGCCACTGGAGTCAGACTGAGGGTGCAGGCACCCCTGGCCTGTGCTGTCAGCAGCTGGAGAGAATGGGGAGTCTCCGCTCCAGCCACTGGGATGGGACTGGACTGAGCACACGCCTGTTTGCTAGTGAGCACAGAGCCGGACAACGCAGCGAGTAGGAGACCTGTGGAGCAGGTAAGGGGACCTGGGATCTGGATAGTGGTATCGGACAGACAGAGGGGCTGTGCTGATACTTAAGGGATCTATGACTGTACACGTGGTTCTGAATCGAGAGTGGTGTGCGTGATTTCATTAATGAATTTCTACCTCTACCAGCCAAAGAGGAGGAAGGGGACTTGGCCGTCTATACTTGTGTTTTATGCGAGTCCTGTATGTAGGTGCTGTTGAAGGCAGCACCTTGCTTGCGGCAGTCTGCGTAGCCAGCCACGTCAGTGTCCTTTGTGCATCTGTGTCTCTGGGATACACATTCAGCTTGGCTCCTGGTTGAACATGCAAACAGGAAAGCAGCAGCCACATCCATCGGCCTGGGATGGAGATCCCCATCTGTCTGGGTACACGAGGCTGGGCTCCGGTGGCCAGGCAGGAGGAACCCCTGTGCCTGGAGCTGATGGAGGTGACGGTCACTTATAACATCCCTTAACAACTGGATCTTCTCCAAGGCCCGGCAGCTTCAAGAGTCGGAACCTTCAACAGTAATGAAGGGGGTGCAGGCAGAGTCTGTGCTTATCGAGTGTGAAAATGGAGCCTCCCGTGAAGGTGAAGGCTGGAAGCTGGTGACTTCTGGCACTCAGAGGATGGCTCCAGATCGGCAACTTTTTGACATGCAAGTCTCATCGCTTACATGACACCACCCAACCAGGTAGTCATCAGGATGACAGAGAAAAGCTATGTAACGTTGTTTATCAGCAAGGAACAGTTGCTTTAGTAACTCATGCCAATACTGACACAACTGAAAAGTCTGAAATGGGAAAGATAGATCTACTTACGAGTGCTAGGAAACAATGACCAATTCAACAATGAACCAATTTTTTTTTTTTTTAAACTGATAAAACCTAACAGGAAAGGGTATTCTAGTTTAACTTTGCATCTGGTGTGGGTTCAGAGCGTATGGGACATATAAGTCATTCATTCCATGCCATTGGAAGCCATTCCCTTATTAAGTGAATGACAATAATGAAAGATTGCTCTCAGATCCTGGATTCTGTACAATTCCATCAAATTAAAGAAGAACTTCTTGCCAAACAAGTTGATGGAAATTCCAAAAGCATTATTTCTTTGGCTGCAACTGTCTTTGTTAAAGAAAAACAAAACTTGCAAATACAGGCATTCACTTAGGCCAGGTCTAAAAATCACCAAGATGTACAAGTAATCTTTGTTTTAATTACTCTGGATTAGGTCCTTAAGAATTCACTAATAACTTTGTCCATGTGTCATTTCAACTTTATGCCTGTCTACTGACTCCAGCTACAAGGTTCCCATTTGCAAGGTAGCATCTGCTGCACACCAAGAATACTTCTAAATTTATCTGACTACAGTATTAGTAATGTGTTTTGACTTAAATTACACCACCAGCTTCTTAACTAACATTAATTTAAAGCATACTTTCTTTTGTTTTCATGTTCTTTCCTCCGATGTGCTGAATGTTTTTGCTAGGAAAAGATGTGGCTAAGTTGGGGAGAAAATATTGTTGAGTAACTCTTTACATTTCCTCTGGATCTCCCCAAAATACCATGAATCTGTTCTGGTTCCTATAGTCAGAGGGATGGGCAAGTTTTCTGGCAGCCAGCAGAAGAGTGAAAAATAAAGTATAATAAAACTAAATACAAATCTTGCATAGGACAGCTCCCTAGAGTTGCATACATTTCTTTTGCCTGAATTATTCTCTTGGAGTTTCAAACTATATCAAATCAGTGTTGGAATATACAGAAAGTCACTGTACTAAGCATAATAGAAATTCAGATGTGAAAACCACTCCTCAACTGAAGTGCAAGTGTAAGCATTGCAAAAAATCACTTCAAAGTGTCTGTAAACTTTTCTTAATTAAAAAAAAATAAAAAGACTCTGTTAATTAGCCCTTAAAGACTGTCAAATGATATCACAGGCACAGGTCTGATAACTGCCAAATGAAAAAAAAAAACAACACCAAACAACCCACAAAGATAACTTCCAATAAAAATAACTGCAATAACAGTTTTGTTTCACTAAGGTAAAAGCTGTAAAACCGCATTCTAAATTTGGGTAAGAACGCTTCTATGTTACTTGTATTCCTTGAAGTGAATAGCATTCATTTTAGCTGCAAAAATTCAGTTTGACTCCCACCCTATGTAAAATATAGATACCTATAACGTAAAACTTGCTTTGCAGTACTTGCCACATAGAAAGAGTGGATGGGGATTATTTTTTTTAACCTAAAAGCCAAGCCTAGCTGCTGGTTAAGAAGGGCATGGCTGGATGACAGCGCCTGTCCACCTGCTTCCAGTTGCTCATGGCTGTGCCCAGCTGCGTTAGGAGGAGGTCAGGAATCGGCTGGAGCTGTGCAGACAGGTCCCTGCTGCGGGAGGGTGTCGAGAGCCACCGCGGCAGGATGGCTACAAGGATGGAAACTGGAAGAAGCTGCTGGAACACCAGAGGCTGTTGCTTCAGGATCTGATTGACGCTGTCTGCCTGACAGTCTGAGCGTGGTGTGAGAAGAGATCTAACATTAGTATCCCGTGTAATTACCTATTATGCTGTGCAATTACCTGTTATTTATAAAATGTGATATGCACAGACTATTATTAAAACTTTTCTATGGTAGCATAGTCCTATTCTAGTACAGAAGCACTTCCTTTATGTACTCACATGTCGATCTGGACATTAAACTGCTTCTGATGTAACTTTTTGGTCATCATTTCAATCTCTTAAAACAGACAAATCAGAAACAAACAACATAAACTGAATGCCGAAAACATGAAAACCAAATACTGATTATTCTAACATTAAATTTTGGAAGAAATGTATTTTTACTTCACTTAGCCTATAATATGCCCAATTCTCTCCTCCATATAGGTCTGATAGGGAAGATTCAAGAAAAATACTCATGATCAACCATGAGAATCAATATCTGGTACATATTAGATAATATGTAAATGTTCTCAATTTAATTGTCAAATGATGAAGTACCATGATGTAGGAGGGTATGGATATGTGATATATTATAAATGATAAGGCAAGCTTTAAAGCAAACCCAGACAAAAAAAAAGGAAAATGTTATGTTTGTAAATACACCGAAAGACCACCAGGTGTCTCTGTAGTAAAAGGAATGTAAAAACGTAACGTTTAAAGAAAAAAAATCCAAAGCCCTGTAAGCATGAGTTCAAGCTGTTCTAAAAAGTAAAATTACACGGAAAGGTGAAATGTTAATACAAGGTCAGCCAAATTCTTCTGCCAGTGTCAACAGTATTGATGCCATCACAATTATGTTTTTAATTCAGATTCTACATCACGTTGCACCTTGCAAAAACTGCAAGTCTCATGCAAAGCCTGTGAAAAAAATCCCCAAAGTGTACCAGAACACGTGCAATTATCTGGTCTTCTAATTAGACACGAAAGTATTTCACTACAAGTTTACCACTACTTTGAATTTAACTATGATTAATGACAACCGTATAACTGGTTTAGTTCATCTCATGACACAGGCTTAGGCTGTCTCTGTAGGAATGTACTGACGCAGTTCACGTGGTACAAGCCCACAATCACCGGTGCAGGCACTATGGGAAGATACTACATATCAGTACAGCTTATTCCTGTAATGGAAAAGAAATAAACAGCACTAATATAAACTATTCATAGGAGCATAGCTTTGCATATTGCCTAGTACAAAATTCAATACAGAGTGATACAGTGACTGATATTCTTGTTTGCAATAGTACTTGTATTACACATGATGGCAAACACTTTGTAGCTGGCGTGTAGTTTTGGGAGTGCATGGGTGTGTTTTGTAAATACGTAACAACAAAAGAAGCGTTTGCTCACAAATGTGTACTTACCACTTCCAAACTGAAGTACACATCCTCCCTTCCCCTTCACTGCTACAGTCCATCTGGTTTATGTGAAAAGCTACTTGAGTAGTATTTATTTAGAGTTTTGTTTTTCTTAACATGTTTTGGACAGTGCTTCTTAACTGCGACCACTGTAATCTTAACTGTTTGATGAAAGATAAATACCAAGGAGGTGAATATTCTCAAAGTACGGAACACCTGTGCCATATTAAGTAATAGGAAACATATTTGTCTATACTTTCAAAAAGAAATCTCTTTTAATTTTGAAATTACTGAGTTAGTTCTGGGACTACTTCTACTAAAATTAAAATAGATATTTTCCCACACATTCTCAGATTTCACGTAACAGCAAGAAAATGTGAATACCTGGAAAACATTTTGTATACAACCTTTGTGTAAACGTTCAGAATAGCATTTTGTAAACTTCATTTTTTTACATTTCACGTTCTATAACAGCAAATATATTTAGTAAATAATATACAATGAAGTAAAAATATACAGTAAAATTTATATAAGACAAGTAGTAAAATACACCCCAAAACAGCAGCATCATTGAGAGATACCACTGGTGTCAAAATTAGAATGCACGTGAATTTCTTGGTTTGCCCTCTTCATTAGGTAGAACCCGCTCTCTCTTCAGCAACTCAGCTTCTTGGCTTTTCATAACTTGTAACTTCTTCCCTCCCTATCATAAGCTCCTGATGGAGGTTGCCTTATCGTCTCACCACCAAATCCAGCTCCAAAACTTTGTCCACGCTCTTCCACCTTCTACGCCTCTTTTTCTTGTCCAAGCTCTCATTTTGCGTTCTTCCCTCTTTTTTTTCCAGGTCTTTCTGTTCTTTCATTCCACTCTTTCATCCTCTTCCTGCGCTTTTAGGCTGACCCTTCCCTACAACGTTTCATGCCTGGCTGGTCAGTGCTGGGAAGTCTCCTTCAGCATGGTGTCACAGACACACTGTTCACTGTATAATAATAAGGACGTGCACAAAGAACTTTAATATTCTAAGTATTTTATTTAAGCCTATGTGTATCAAAACCAACCTTGGTATTCTGTTTACAACGTTAATGAATCTTAGAAAATTATTTGGAAGAGATTATTTCTGTTGAGGCAAAATTCCACACATTCCAGTGAAAATAAATCCACACTGTACAATTTAGACAGCATTACAGGTACGTCCTTTTCCCGGCCCTTCACACAGGGCAAGAAGAGCAGGCACACTGCACAAACAGGCTGGGAATCTTGCAACAGCAAAAAAGCTCTGAAAAGCAGCCTTCAGCAGGCCACGAGGTGAAGCTTGTGTCTCGTCTTTGTTGAACCTCCCCATCTATCAGGTTCAAACCAGCAGGACCATTAAATCTTCCTACACCATATGGATTGGAAGGAGCCTTTGAAACCTTGTATGTGAATTTGTCCTTCAAATTTCCGATGTTTCACTGATTGTCGATCTCCCTGTAATTTTCACTTTTTCCTGCAGTCCCTCTCAGGATTTCAACAGTATTCTCTGTGCTGTTTGCTTCTTACCCTTCCCTGTCTTTTTATTTTTTTTTTTGACCTCCTGCTCAGTTCATTTACCAAAGTCATCCCTTTTCTTCTCTAATTATCTTTCTTACACTAAGCTCCAGCAGGTTTAGTAATTTATTAGTAGTAACCTATTAATCCCATATTTTTTTAAAATTAGATGTTCATAGTAGAAATAATACGAACACACACCCCTTTCCGAGATCTCTCTAGACCTCATCTATCATTATCCTATTTATGTCCCTTGCATGTCACGTGCTTTTCCCAGGATACTTTGTCACTTGGATTCAGTGCAAGAGCTCTCTTTTACATGCATATCACATTTTAGGCAGTAAAGTTGCGCTATATATTGTATAAATAAATATAACACAGTCTTGTGTATGTGGGTGTACATAAATTTAGTTACAAAGGTGTAAATAAACAGTGACTCCTTCAATTTCAAAATAATATCGTTCAAGAGTAGTGTACAGGCTTGCAGAAGACCACTTTGGCTTGCAAAATGCAAAAGTTAGAACAATCATATTCTATTATTTGCTGAAAGAATAAACTTCAGAGCCGACAAACAGGACTTAAAGGATGTGCAAATAGATTTATTGAAATCTATACAAAAGTATATAAAATGTTGATTTCACTTTAAAATGTATTTAACACCAACCATGAACTCTCTGAGTATGAGAAGAGGATTACACCAATTTCACAGCTACTTGTCTATTCCCATTTTCTCCCGTATAGATTTTCCACTAAAGGATTGATGGAGTAAATTGTTTTCATTGTCTCAGTCTAGACAGCAGCTCGATTGGGATCAAAACAGATGCCAGCTCTCATTTGGTCAAGCATACAGACACCACTTAGCTAACGGTGGTATGCAGAAAGTGAAATGCTGTTGAACAAATTCTCTGTATTCAGTGAATAATTCTCATATTTTATCCAATACAGATATTAGCAACTTATTAGTTGACCTATTGGCGGGGGCAGGGGGAGGAGAAAAAAAAATTTAAATAGTCTTATCAAGATATGTAATACTGCGTAATCTTTCAGTGAAACACAGGTAAGAAAAAGGTCTATCTACCAGAGGACAGAGTCAGATACTTTTGAATTCTAACGTGAGCCATAGCATACACTCTCAGGTCTTGACCTATTTCTCAGCCAATAACCTATGATACGGTGGTTAGCTTTTCCAAAGGGCCGGACAACTCTGGGGGTTATTTGACGAATCCAACACACTATACCCAAAAAGCATTAAGTGAAGGGGAGGTCCTCACCAGGCCAGGTAAGGGCTAGTGAGGAAGGTAATGAATAGCCAGTTCATTTTTATTGCTAGAGAAGGAGAATGTATATCTACATATGTATAGATACACACACACACACACAGAGCAGCCCAGTAGTGAGGCAACTGCAATGTTTGCTGCTTGCAGACCCTATTGTTAGAGACTTGAGCATTCAAGTCAGAGGAACTGCATTTTCACTGGAAAGAATCTACCCTTCAACAAAGGCCTCAAACATTTGCAAGTATAGCTGAGGAAAGTAACTCCAGTATAGGAGAGAAAGATGTACGTAAGAACTTATACTGAAGGAATCAAAAGCGAAAAGGAACAGATAACGGAATCACAAAACTGTTGAGGTTGGAAGGGACCTCTGGAGGTCACCTGGTCCAGCCCCCTGCTCAAGCAGGGTCACCTACAGCCGGTTGTTCAGGACTGTGTCAAGGTGGTTTTTGAATTATCTCCAAGGCGGGAGGCTGGTGGACAGTGCTTGGTGACTCTCATGGTAAAAGCAGTTTCCTGATGTTCAGAGGCAACCTCACGTGTTTCAGTGTGTGCCCATTGCCTCTGGTCCCGTCACTAGGCACCACTGAAAAGAGCCTGACTTCATCTTCCTTATACCCTCCCTTCAGGTACTTGTACACATTGGTAAGATCCCCAGGAGCCTTCTCTTCTCCAGGCTGAATAGTCCCAAGCCTGCTTTAACTGAACTTTTTTTTAAAAAAAGGTTTCTCAGCTGGATTACTTTGGTGTTCCAGATCCTGCAGACCTGTACTGCAAGAAAGACAAGCTAGTTGAAGGTAGGAAAGACTGCAACAGGTTTGAAAGGAGGAGGAAAGCTGAAGAGAATGATACGGACACTGAGCAGCAGCAGGGAGCAAGCCCCTGTTCTTCATAAACGTGCTGAAGGAGGTTTGCTGACACAGCAGCAGCAGCAAGTAGTACGGGATGAGTTCTACCCATGGAAGACAGCGGGCAACGAGCCAGGTGGCACACGTTTTTCTGCCGAAACTCACGTTCCAAGGAATCAAGAACATTGATTTTACTGAATGAGAGAGTCTGGCGGGCCCCAACTCTAGACACCATCGGAAAGCTGACAACGTCCACCCACGCCGCGTCCCGTCACTGTGTCAGGGTGTCACGACTGCCCCCACCCCCCTCCCGCCTCCGAGGGCGCCTTTCGGCGGCGGGGAGCCCCGGGAGTGAGAGGGGGGGCACGCCGCCGGGCCGGCCCATGGCTGCCATCGCTCCCCTCAGGCACAGCCGCCGCCTCAGCGCCCGTTAACGGCCGCCGCCAACGGCCGCCCGCCGCCCCCGCGCCTGCGCAGTGGGGGGGAAACGTCGACGCCGCGCGCGCGCGGCTTCCCCTTCCGGCCGCGCCGGGGCCCCT
>JANZLQ010000050.1:6003642-6055209 GCA_026212715.1 Elanus axillaris | reverse complement strand
GAGGTGGGGGGCAGCGGGGAAGGCTGGGGCAGTAGGAAGGGGTTGGGGGACAGGGGTGCGCTGGCGGTGAGTCTGTCAGCTGGCGTGGGTGAGCAGCCCCGCTTTGGTTTGGTTTGGAGATCACTCACGATACGCTTTTCCTGACCTCGCAGTGGTTGCACATGCGGTGGCATCAGGTGCCGGTTTTGTGGAGGATCTAGATGAGTCGTAAGTACTGGGGTGCCTTCTTTCATTAACTTAAATATTGTTCGTCTTTTTGCGGGGGTGGGGGGGTGGATAATCCAAGACTCACAGCTTCGTGCAGAGTGTGATTGTCGAGAAAACTCCACTGGAAAAGTTTGTCTTTTTCTGAGAAGGAATGGCAGAAAGATTGTAGCCTGTATTAAGAAGGCGCAATTTAATGAAGCTGAGGAACACTTTAATTTTGCAGTTCTTTTTAAAGCTGTTATTACGGGTGCTCTTGCCAAAAATGTTCTCAGGCTTCCTTGCTCTTCTTCCTTTCTTTTCGGTAGAGTAAACGTATTGGTAGATTGATGCCTGCCCTAATTAAAAGCTGATTGTGTTTGACCAAGTTCTTCAGTAGGGTTTGCTGCGTAGCTGCCACAGGGAGTTGGGAGAAAAAGTGCAAGTGCATTCATGCGTGGCCAGAAATGGAAGAGAGAAGGAGGCCTGCAGGACAAGTTCATGGCTGCTTGAAGTGCCAATTCTATTCCAATGTAAAAATGTGCTTTTACAACAGATTTAGACCTGAGACTCTGGAGGTGTTGAAAGGGGTAGTCTGGCCCTTAACTAGGTTGTGTAGTGTCATTGTTCATGTACTGCCTTGCTTTAGCAGTTTGATGGCTACATGCTTGCTGTTTCTCATAAAAACTAGCTTTCAAAAAATGAAATTATTTTTATTTTTGTCAGATCAACTGGTAGATCTAAAGTGCTACAAAGCAGAGCAATTATTAGAATGGAAATAGAAGGTATAGAAAATAGCGGTTGGTAGGGGAGGAGAAGGTGGTGTCAGATGATTGCTTTATGGTAAATTTAAGCCAGTCAAAGGTGATGTTTTCGTGAGGTTTCAGTCCATGATAACTTGCATCATAGGGCTAAACAGTCAGAAAACCATTCACTTTTTTTACCATATTGCTTATTCAGCTAGAGCAGATAATCATAGGATCAAATGAGGTACAGTGGAATTATGGGGGAGAGAATGAGAATGTGTGGAAGGGGTACTGAAGAGAGATGCATCAGCATCTCTGACCGGTGTTTAAAGTGCTGTAAAAAAGCAACCAAAACACAGAAACTGCTTGGACTTGATTTTCAAAGCTTATTTTTGAAACATGCCTCATATTTTCAAGGACTGAAGATAAAGAGGCTAAGTGAATAAAATAGCACGTATCTGTGCTCCCCTATCACAGTACCATATTATGTTTCCACGGGTATAAATTTAAATGTAATTGCTGTTTTGGAGTGAAGAAGTATAATTCTGTAGTCGCATAACTTTTTTGAAATAGCTGATAAAAGAAAATCCTATTTTAGAATACTTGGATTTTTCAACTACAAAACCATACAGAAGTCTGTGTTTGCAGTTGAGAGTAAAAATTAAATGGGGAGTTGTTCAGGATAGGTTGTGTGGTGGTTGTTTTTATTTTTTCTTTTTAGCTAATTTGCAAATGGTGAAAAAGGTCAGGAAAACAGTTTTAAAAAATTGGGAGCAGTGACTGGTGAAAGTTTCAAGTCTTCTATTTTATAGATACGTAAACATTATGGAGTTTTTGCTGTCGCTGAAAACTTTGGGTTTTATTTGAATTTTGGTAGTTGCAAACAATGCCTACTAGCACATGGTACAGGTCCCTTTCCCAAGGGATGTAGGAAAACAAGTAGCAGAGAAGAACTAAGAGATGCAAGTTACCCAGCATCACCCAATTGGGCTGTGGAAGGGATGCAGAATAAGAGCTATGGTTCCTATTAGCTTATGCTGATCGAATTGCTGGCTGCCTCAGATCAGTACTCATCTTGCAGTATTTGCTGACTCGTTCCAGTGTGATAACAAAGCACAGAAGTAACCTGACTAAAAAAGGAAATCTTTTTCTGTCTGTGAGCTTGTATTGGTGGCTCAACTCAGGAACAGAAGCATCAGAAATAGTGCGGGGGGATGAGAAGGGAGAGGGGGAGGAATAGAAACAGCAGCTGGATTGGTTTAAGGCCCTTGGAATTGTGGCCTTGGTCTTCAGTTTTGCTTCACACTGGTTTCTTTTAACTGTTAACGATTAAATGGGGTGCATGGATTAAGTGGAGGTTGAGGCAACATTTGATCATGTAGTGCCAAATGTTGGGAAGTTGTATGTTTTTGAGACAAATAATTTTGCTTCAAGAATATGCAACATCTATGTTGTCTTTCCACCAGTGTGATTGGGCCTGTGTCAGCTGACAGAGAGAGGATCGCATAGGACAGTTTAAAAGTCTGAAATTTTGCGTTTGGAAATGTATTTGCAGGACCTAGAAACAGCACCTTCAGAAAATGCTTAAATACCCATTTGTACAGAGACTTCTATGTTTCTTCAGCAGTATGTTGAACTTTCTTAATACTGTCTAATAGTTCAGCCATTGACATTACCAAAACTAGAATAAGTTTAGATCATTGGTTTTTGTCATACTTCAGATATTAGTTTCTGTGGAAGTCGATTAAATAGGTGCTTTTAAATGAGTAGTAAAGCTTGAAATTTGTTATTGAAAAAAACTACGGGGTTTTTTATAGTATCTTAGGCCAAAGTTGTTAAATTCCACGGAAAAATGTTCTGCCTCCAAACATTTCCTTTCTTTCCCTCTTTTCCTTGCTGTCTACTGGTTTTGCAAGATTTCGGTCTACCTTTCTCAGTGCTTTAACACTCTTTGCAATCTCCCATAACTGTCATACTGTGGCAGGGGGAGGAGAACATTTCATTGTACATTCTTCTTTTACAAGCCAAAGGTGGTACTCTAAATTGCAGCGTGGCCCAGGATCTGATGATACAGTAGCTGCTTTCTTCCTTTTGCATCATAATGAATTACTTGACATTGTAATTGGAAGTTAGCTGGAGCTTCATTATAATTCTCAAGAGACACTAGACTCTAGTTCTTTCATTAGCTCTGTAGCACTTAGGGTGGTGAAGTAAATTTTTAGTGAGGTGGTCAACTAAGCAATTTTGTGGCTTAAAAGTGCTGCTTTCCTGTAGCAGTTTTATGTTAGTCACTGCAAATACCTTTTCTGCTGTACAAGCATTGCAGCCTTGGTATGCCGTCAATAAAGCAAAAAAGGCTTGAATTTACCAGTGAAATGCTGCAATTCTAAGTTTCAAATACTCAGTGCTGTAATTAGATTATATTAATGGTTTCTGAATTATTTCTTTTAAAGAGTAGGGCAGCATCAGCATTAGTATTTCTTCAGAACCGTTATGGACCATTACAAATCTGTTCAAATTTAAATGAAATATAATAAATGTTCTCTGATTCTGCTTGCCACCTCTGAGCCATTTATAGGCATGCTGCATATTGGGAGTTGACGAGTTGGGCTATGACTTCTATTAATTTGATCTTGTCTTGGAGTGTAGATCACACATTTATTGAGTGTGTGTATATATATATATTAATCTTCTTTCACAATAAGAGTGGTAAATGTATTTTATAGCATGTGACATTACTTTTGCAAAGCCTATCTTTTACAAAACTAAAATTTAGATTAAAATTCTGGCTTATTTAATTCTCAGCACTGAGATAGTTAAGTAATGTTGTAATTTCTATGATCTTGTAGTGACAACAGTTCAGTGAAATGTGTAGGGAACATTTCAAGAGGTACCGAGGAACTTCAATTTGTCATGTTTTATTTTTGTTTTAGAGATTTTAGCATTTAGTGACAAATCTACAGTTAATAAAGCTACTCAGTTCATTAAAATGTTACTTTTCTAGTATTAAGAGTATTCAGTAGTACCTGTGTATCTGTTTTTTATCAATAACTTGAACATTTTTATTCCAATAAGTTGGTTTCTTGTGTGCAGCTTTGATAAAAACAGACACACCTGTAGTAAAATGTTAAAGGAGGCTGAATTAAAATTGCTTTGCATGTTAACATTAAAGATAATTTAGTTAGTCTACATTCAGTAAAGCTAAGATTAACAGTGTAAACCAATGCTCTAAGAGTCTGTATCAGCTGTATTTTCTACACGGTCAACAACAGTATTTGATAGAACTAGAACAGCTGCAAAATACTTCTTCCCCTTAGATTACATATCCTAATCAAATATCTTTTTTGTGTTTTGGTGTGTTTTCTGATTTCTTACTGTTTTTCTGGTTTGGTTTTTTTGTCTTGGCAAATAGTTATAGATACCTAATTGGTACAACTGACTGTGTTATATCGTGTGCGGGGGCAACCTTAATACTGAAAAATAACTATTTCCTCCTCCCTGTCCCCCCTCAAAGAAAGAAACAAAACAGAATTCTTGTATCTATAGTTTATACCAACTTAATTGTAGACTTTGCCTGTTTCACACATGTGCTTCACTTATTTTCAGATATATCATATATTGATTTCATTTTTTTCCCCTCCTAGGTTTAAAGAAAACCGTAAAGATGATATTTGGCTTGTAGATGTGAGTATATGAGAAAAATGGGAAGACCTGCTAATGGAAGTCCAAACACAAAATGTACAATGCTACACTCTGTAGCTTCATCATTTGGAAAATTGCTTGTACATGGTGTTGAAAAATTGCATGACTAATTCTTCTGATGGGTTGGATAAGCAATCTGTCTGTGTTCGGGATGAACCAGGAATTAGACTGAGTACTGGACGCAGACAGGATGCTTCATCCTTTGTTTACAGTCCTTAAAAAAGGAAAGCAGATTACCTAACACTTAGAGTCAGGAGGTGACAATCTCTGTCCAGAATCTTTTGTTCCATTCTTTAGTTATACCAGCTAATTTCTGTCCTAGACATTTAGCACTACAACATCAAATATATGAGAGGCTTCTTTTACTTCTCTAACATATATGGAAAGATTCAGTGCTTCTTATTTCAAGGAGTTATTAAAAAGATTGAGCTTGTTTGGGAATGAGATAAAATTCTTTTTAGCTCGCACAAATACGAACTGTAATTCCCAAATTGTATAATTCAGATTTGTGATTTTTGAATGGGGAAAACTATATATGCAGATTCCGAATTCATCAGTAACGTATAGGAAAACAAAATCCAACTTTGTCAAGTTGTGACCTGATCTTGTTACACTAAAATATTGGTATCTTCTCTATTAATTTCACTGAGGTGTTGCAGCAAGATGTAGGCAGAAATGAAGTCTTGGCTCTGCTTGGCCCTGAGAAAATGGGATCAGTTTTACAGTGTGCTTGTATAAAAGTAGTTGCTGCAGAACTGAAATCCATATATATATATCTATATATATAGATATATATATTGTCTTTCCTTTCGAAGAATAGTGTTCCCCTATTGTCAAATAAATTCATATTCCTGGGTAGATTGATTACATGATCCTTTAACTTTCAAAATAGGAGGAAAATATTCCAAAAGAGATTTAAAAAAAAAAAAAAGTTACCACACAGTCTATTTTTAAATAAGAAATGGTGTAATAGTAAAGCAATTAAATGTATTCTTTTCAAACTTGTGCTTTCACTTTAAAAGTAGCACCAAATCATAAAAGCTCTGTCACTCCAGCATTGAAATTAACTTGCAGTTTTATTAAGACTTAAGTCACACCATGACTGGAAAAGCCTTGCTAATCTATTTGAGGGTTAATCATAGAATCAACTTCTCTTAATTATTTCTCTTCATTAACTTCTCTTTTTGTTTTGTTATTCATATGTATTTGCTTTTCAGTTTTATGCACCTTGGTGTGGCCACTGCAAGAAACTGGAGCCTGTGTGGAATGAAGTGGGTATAGAAATGAAAAACATGGGCTCTCCAGTAAAAGTTGGGAAGATGGATGCAACTTCCTTTTCTAGTAAGTATGGTTTGGTTAGGGGTAATTAATTTCATGAGAGCCTCTGTTTTGAAACTGTTCTTATTTTTTTTAATTAAATCATTCTTCTCTTCTGTATCATAGCAAATGTATGCAAACAGTCATTGGAGAACAATTTCCTGATCTTTTTCTTTCTAAAAGTGACAACATGCTGTAGTATGCATTTTTTATCACACTTGTTTCTGCTTATGTAGGGAATTCTTCCTGACAAATGGAAGGTAAAAGCTTTTCAAAGATCCACTTTTGATAGGCTTCTCAGAGTACCATTATACAAGCATCTTTATGTGGTTTGTGTCTTGACAGCATCCAATTTTAGTTTCCTTGTATAATTGTTGGACAAGTGCTTGTGTTCTTGCTATTATTCTTTTCAGGTAATCAGTCCTTAAGATGTTAGACCAAAAGCCTGCTGAAATCACTGAAGTAGTTGTGTCAGTGTAGAGCCAATTTCTCCCCGTGTTTCTTTGTAAATGTCTTCTTGAAGAAACAACTTCAGCTATTTTAATGCTTTCTTTCTGATGATGTCTTTCACATGTACTGACCTTTTCAGAGAAACCCCAAAACTTTAGGTATTTAGAGAAGTGGTTTGGGTAGACATGATAGGTTTGTTGCGTGCTTAACAGTATTTTCTTAGTTTTAGCATGCTTGTTTATTGTCATTTCACTTAAAGATATGTTGAACCAGGAGGTTATTTAAGGGGGAAGGCATAGGGAGCAGTGGGGCCCAAGTGAGATCTGGATGTAATAAAACTGTTAATACATGTAATGTTTTTAGTTAATAACCATTAAACCTGATGATTCAGGATTGTTATATTTGCATAAAATATTATGCAGAATACTTTTTTCTGTGATATTCCAGTTTTTCTGTGCCTGTGTATGTCAGAGTTTGGTCTTTTGAGATCAAAATGATCTTGTTTCAAACACAATTTATTGTATGTAGTTTTTCTTGTAAAACCACATACTTTTGACCTCATGTTTCATCTTAAAGATACTTGCTAAAGCAAAATAGGTCTGGAGAATGAAAAGTTTCAAGATCATGCAGCCAGGTAACTTCAAAATTAGGAATACGTTTGGTAGATCTCTAACATTCCAGTCATCTATATAAAATTCTAAATCATACAAATTGTATAAACTCTTACCCTGAAATATTCTGTCATCCTGATACTAAATTTTTGTATTTGTTACCTAGAACAGAATTGGCACGTTGGTTTAGTTCTAAAATTCAGTTTTGCGTTTTTAAAAATTACTACGAACTGCAAGGGTAGCTTTTTGCCCTGGAAATATTTTCCTTCTCAGATTTGTTACCAGTTTTATGAATAGAGTCAGATAAATCTTTTGAAATAGTTTCATGTTTTTATTTTGAAAGTAGAAATTTTACAACATCTGGATATGAAAAGCTCAGTTAACTCTGCTTAATGTCTTCCCACTCTAAAGATTCTCTGAAAGCAAAGTAATTCAATCTTGAGAACATCAGAAGGAAATGCAGCTGGGCACGTGTGTAACTGGGAAGGAACATGAATAGTGGGCTCTACATAGTTTGTGTTCCTAATAGGAGTATGAAGTAGTGTGAAAAATCAGAACTTGGGGTAGCTTGTCATCAGAGAGTTGAGATCACAACTGAATATATAAAGCATCCAATAGGCGTTGCCTCTGGTAGCTGGGTGGAAGCAGGATGTAGCAGTTACATCAACAGAACAGTCACCCGGTGTGGTATCAGTTGAATTTTCGTGGGAGTTAGCCTCAGGAGTCACTGAACGTGATCAAAGTAAAAATATGTCACACCTAGGGCTAGCATAATTGCTGCTATTTGCCTATACTGCATTCTTCATATCAAAAAGTGGAGGTGATTATGTAAATAAGTCACTTCCGTGATGTTGAGAGGATTTTAGTAAACTCCATCTCTGGGATGTTTAAAAAAATAAAATTAAAAAGGTCTATTTTGTAGTTCTCCTGACTGTACTCAAAAGCTGTACAAGGAGAAATTAACTGCCTGTCAATTAGTTTTGCCATTGAATGTTCTAATACACATTTTAATGCATTCTAGTTCTATGTAGTGCAGCTGTGAGAGAAAAACATCAGTATCAAATTCATCCTAGTATGCATATTTCTTAGATCAATCTCCTTTGACTAAGATGCCAGTAGATTTATTTGTAGTTCTGTGCAATAAGGTTTTGATCCAGGCAAACAGCCTTAGGGTCACAATTTCTAAACTGTAATTTAGAGCCCTGCACACAAGTCCTCCCAAATCTGCTGCACTGGCACGTGATTGGTAGCTTCAGAATGTTTATGTTAAAAGTACTGAATCTTGGTGCATTTTGAGTGCAGGGGTTGTTTTTCAGTAGGGAACTGCACAAGCGTTGTCAGAGTTTTAGAATTATTTTAGCCTTTTTTGAAGACTGCTTACTTTAACTTTTGGAAAACAATTAACTGGAAAGTGTAGTTCAAGGTGGCAGTTGCTATGCTCTCAACTGGAAGGGTGGTTGCAAATTGTACTCCTCTAATTGATGAGAGCAAGATATAAGGTTTTAAACAAACTTGAGGTAGAGGGGAAAAGTTCTGCAATTTTCTTACTTTTTACCACTGTAGTAAGCAGCAGGTAAGTAACTGATTGCTTAGAAAGTGTCTATTTCTGCTGAAGTTGGTAACTGTAGATACCTACCTCTGCAGAATATGCTTTTAAACCTGACTTTTTTGTAACTACTCCAGTATGATACTATACTTTTGTTCTTACCCATTACTGTAGCATGAGTAGTTAATTGTCTTTTATATTTCTTTTAAGCATTAGTGTTTACAGCTCTACATCCATGATGCTTAATTCTTGCTTCTGATATTTTCAGCCAGTTGTATACACGTATTAAATGCATACTACCTTTTGGTGAAAACTGACCAAGCATCTCTATTTAGAGGATTATCATGCCATTTGACTGTGGCATATTCATTGAGAGCCTACAGTGGGACCCTGCAGTACTTCTGAAAGAGGTCCAAAATTTAATGATACAGCTTCATAACAGCAGCTGCTTGAAAGCAAGTAAGATAATTCATACTGAACTAAGTGGTAGGTTTATCATTTGTTTATGTGGCTTGAATAGTAAACTATGTTTAAAGATTAAGTTAGGAGAGCGAGAAAGTCTTGGTTCACTTTGGCATTAACACATTTCTTTCAGGTATTGCATCTGAATTTGGAGTGCGAGGCTATCCAACAATTAAGCTGTAAGTTGATGCTTCCAATTGAGTTTTGAACAGTTATGTATCCTACCACTGATTTCATGACAGTAAAAAAAATAATCCTCTCTACTTAAAAATCCCGAACAAACGCACCACAAAAAAGCCCTAAACCCCAAACCAAACAAAAATACTTCACCATCTTGTTTTGACATTATCTTTGATTTCTGCTGGACTGTTTTGCTCTGAAATTCAGTAATATTAAGCATCTTACATGCAAACAATTCTTAAAGGCATGTTAGCAAATTTGGAATTCATTTAACTGCTGTTTTCTGTGCAACTTTGTAAAAGTGTGTATATATAAATACATATTTTAAATGATTACTATAAAAAGGAGTTTTATGCACCTATTGATCTGACACCTTTAGAAAAGGAGTTTTATGCACCTATTGATCTGACACCTTTAGAGTGATTCAGGCAATAAGTGCATACCTGAGTCTTCCTGTTAACTTTTTGTGTGTTGCTGATTGCATTTTCTTATTTTTAATTACCTCTCTCTTCTCTTTAGTGTACCTGAAAATGTTATGTAAATGACAGTAGTGGTTACTATATAGGGTGAAGTGTGAGAGCAGTTGTTTGACAAGAGTATAGGTAGATTTTTTTTTTTCTTTATGTAATTAAAAAGAAAAATCAATGGAGGACAAAATGTATAGGAAAATACCAGTCCATAATGATACTATATGTACTTGCTTATAACACATATAGTCCAGTGCAAGGTCATGTTAAATAAGGACTTAGTAATTTTGAGTAATTTTTACTGTGAACTTACTGGGTTTGTTAGCAAGTTATTGTTTAAGCAAAGAGCATTCATAATATATAATAAATCTTGTGAAATTAGTTTTCTCAAAAAGGCGGCACAGATGTTCAGCTTATTAATCTTTAAGGATGAAAAACTTTATTGGCATATAGAGGCATAGAAAATTTGGTTTATGATTACTTTTTTTTTCCTGTGAGTTTCCTAAACCTATATGGATTCAGAAAAAGCCTGTTAGAGTTAGTAAAACTTTCTTGAATATTCTTATAATGCAAGTGTGCTACATCCCCTGTCAGCAGAGTACAGTGAACTGACCAACACTTCATGGAAGCTTAATTTAAAACATAAATTCAGAAGGTTTTTCAGGTCACTTGTTACTTTTCAATGATAAAAAAGCATTAAAGAAGTTTATATGTTTTATCTTTTAAAAGGACTAATCCCTAGGTGGCATAAATGCTGAATGTTTAGAGTTTGGTTTCGGCATGTGGGGTTCTTTATGTGGTCATAAGCAAATGTTCCAAATGATCTGTCTGTTTACAAAGTAAATTACTTCTGTGCACGAGGGAAAAATAATTGTAAAAGAGGTTTAATTATTTTCAAAAGTCAGTAAATCAGATGATGTGTAAATAAGTTTTTAGTCCCTAATTGCATTGTATTGCATTATTGAGTTTTACATTCTGCTGACCACTTTCTTTATCTGCCTGTTTGAAAAATGACATTGCTTATCACTTACAAAAAGGTGACTGTAATAAACATGTGAAGATTGAGTAATTTTACATGTGCAGATATAGTTTAGTTGTTTTCAATTCTGTTCTTTTTTTGTTTTTCCTATTCCTCTAGCTTAAAAGGTGACTTGGCGTACAACTATAGAGGACCTAGAACCAAAGATGATATAATTGAATTTGCTAATAGAGTGGCAGGGTAAGTCTACTCTTCTGTGAGACTGGTTCTGGTGACTTAACTGCTGTAGGATCTTAAGGTGGGCCAAAAATTAAATCTGTTTAAAAAAGAACAAGACATTGATATGAAGTTAAAAACTAGAATATGTACTATATGTGTGTTGGCGTGTGAGACTGGTGGCGAGTGGGACAGAGAAAGTAAGTACAGACTGGCTAGTCACAATCCTTTCTTTACAGTGCAAGAACTAAGGGCTTTTCAAAGTAGTGGAAACTATGAACAAATGAAACTCACGGAAGCCAGAAACAAGAATACTACCTAAATGTTGACAGATAGACATCATTACTAAGACAGAATCTGTTTAATACTCAAAAGTTATCTTATAAATATTAGTTTAATATATGCTTATCCATCTGAAAAGTTGCGGCAGTTGGCAACATAAGTAAATTGCTTCTACAGAATTGTTTATAACAATTTCTGTTAGCTTTTTACTCCTTTTCTACAGTGGCCTGTGACTTCAAAATGTTATAGATGGTAATCTTTGGAGGGAAAAAAAGAATCACGTTTCTTTTCTTCATCCTTAAATCTAATTAAGAAGCATTCATATAGGTAAATAATATTAATCATTGTTCAGAATTCTGTAGTTTAGGAATATCAGTGATCTCTAATAATTTACCAGAATATTGTAGAATAATACCACATTTTCTAACTGTTGTGCTTACATTCAGAATTGTCTTTCTCAAATGGCCGATACCTTATTGTGGCTGGGAAGACCTTGTTGTGGCCTTTCACTCTGTAAAGAGGGCTTATAAGAAAGATGGAGAGAGGCTTTTTATCAGGGCCTGTACTAACAGGGTAAGGGGCAAGGATTTTAAACTTAAAGAGGATAGATTCAGATTGGGCATAAGGAAGACGTTTTTTGCTGTAAGGGTGGTGAGGCACTGGAACAGGTTGCCCAGAGAAGCTGTGGATGCATCATCCTTGGAAGCGTTCAGAGTGAGGTTAGGTGGGGCTTGGAGCAACCTGGTCTAGTGGAAGATGTCGCTGCCCATGGCAGGGGGGTTGGACTAGATGGTCTTTGAAGGTTCCTTCCAACACAACCCAATCTGCGATTCTGTGGCCAGTAAATGGCATGCATGTTTACATCATAGCAGCATTTTGTATTAAGATATTAATTTCAAATTTAAGTGTGCTGTTTAAAGAACATAACAGTTTTATTTGGGGGGGATTTTTAGCTCTATTGCTTTTAGCTGAAAGTGAAATAATAAATTGAGAATCTAAATGAATTTGCATTGGGGAATTTAGTTCAAAAAAAAAAAAACCACAAAAAACTATATGGCATTTTGTTGGGGATTTTGTTTGGGTTTTGCAGCTTGCAGAAACTGAGATTTTTCTTTCTTTTTTTTCCCTTCTAGACCTCTTATCAGGCCACTTCCTAGCCAGCATATGTTCGAGCATGTGCAAAAGAGACATCGTGTACTCTTTGTGTATGTTGGTGGTGAATCTCCTTTAAAGGTTTGAAGCTTGATTAAATAAAGTTACTTCTTTTGGTTAGTCACAGATGTAGTTTAAAATATCTTCTAAAAGACTGAAGTGCATGCTTGTAATAAATACTCATCTTTTTTTATGTTTTCTGAAGTGTTTTTACAATCTTGTGTCATAACTATGTTTTGTGATTACTCTTTGAAGGTAACATATGTCACAAAACTTCCATGTGAAGCATACTAAAAGTTCAGAAATTAAAAAACATTGTTTGTATTTTTGCAGGAAAAATACATTGAAGTTGCTTCAGAACTAATAGTTTATACGTACTTTTTTTCTGCCTCAGAAGATGTGCTGCCTGAGGTAAGCTGTTTTAGTTCCTACTATTTCCACAGAACTGTTACAGTTCTCCTCATATATGTAATTTTGCTCCTTTGATGGCACAGAGGTTGCTTCTTAAATATATTTGGCTTTGATAAATTTCAATCTAATTACACTGAAACATATCATTTTTGAGTCCATATAGGGAAAGAATACAAAACAAGTTTCAGTCTGTCATTGCTTTGTATTGGCCAAATTTCTTGTTCAGTCATATTAATAACATTCAACAGAAGATATGCAGAACTCAGCGTGTACTGTATAACCTGCTCAAGAAGGTAGAAACTTTGATTTTTAGCCAATGCAAAGCTCTTGTTGCTCCTGACAGCCCTTTCACCAACCACTTTTATAACTTGTTTGGGGGTCTGTGGCATGGAGTACCACTGGTGCCCTAATAATCGGAGAAGTAAGTGAAAAGGTAAGTTATTTTCACCTTGTGCAATACAGCTGATCAAAACATTAGTCTGCCCAGGGATCAACTGATCCAATCTACTGGCTGCAGAATTCTCATGTGGCTCTTTGGAGGATTCTGTAACAAGGAAGTTATTTACAGTTGGTCACAAGGGTGGAAAAATTGCTTCTGCTATTGTTAGTCTAACTGTTGTTGCTTATGTGTTGAAGCAAAACTAAGAGGCTTTTTAATTTATTGTTATCTCCAAGTGGGACCCAAGTCACCTCAATGCCTGATAATGCATTACTTTTGAAATTAGTTTGGCCTCATTATGAATAGTATATTGTTAGATTTCTGGAAGCCTCGTACCAAAAGCTACTGCAATTTGAATATTGCTATTTGCACTTCAGCCCCAGCTGAGCAAAAAAAGCACTGTTCTCTTGCGCAGTGGAAATTGTTAGAAGACCAGAACTCTGAGATTCTGTGATCACAGTGATGTAAGCAGTGAGCTGCTTTTCCCACTGGATGTGATTTCACACAAATGTCATTTAAACTGAAGTAGTGATGGTATATGATATTCTATGGAAAGAAATAGAAATGTTACAAAACCACTGGCTGCTAGTTGTAATGAGGCTTTGCATGACAACGTTCACTGTTAGGCTTTGTTTCGTCACCTGAGGTAATCTCATTCCAAGCTTCAGGCATCTTTTGCAAGCCATAAGCTGTATATAGACTGATTTGCCCTTTAAAGATGCTAAAGTATGTTTTGGGCAGATAGGAGAATAAGGCATCACCTAGAATTACCACCTTCTTGCTCATTCATATAAGCTGTTACATTATAAACCTACGACTTCTATTTCCAAGGAGGATAATGCAGAATGATTACAGAAGGCATGCCATTTGCAAAAGCACTCATGATACTGTTCTTATGTTTCCAAACTTGCCTGTAAATTATACAATTCAGCCAATGTCATCACAAAACTATGCTCATGATGCAGTCCTTTCTTAACCACAAATACTATTAGAATTTTAACTTAGAATAGTAGCAAGCAGTAAGGCATAGATGCAGTGTTTCTTCTGTGACAGTTTACTGAAAACATGAGCTGAATAAGATTCTCTTAAGTTCCAAGGGAAAGGTTTCTACACCTTGTATGTTTTTTTGAGTATGTTGCTGACCATCCTAAATACCATGTTTAGGATGGTAATGCAGGCATTCATTGTTCTGTTTGCCTAAATTAAGGCTGTTTGCAGCCCTATCTGCTGAACCTGTGTCTTTGTATTCCCATCAGCCTGAACTACAGGAAATAGCCTCAGTTTAGTGGGGCATGTTGTCAATGTTACTATTTTACTCTACTATATTGACTCTTCTTTTAGTAGAAGTAACGGTATGACAGGTATGCTGACAACAGCACAAATTGGGAAGAGAAAGCGTGATTGATAAACCCCTCAAGTTATGAACTCCTATCTAATGTTCATGTCCAACCAATAAAATATCTTTGTGTTACTGCAGATACTAGTAAAAATTCTGCTTCATTTACAGGTTGTGAGACCTACCTCTCAAAAATATGTTTATGGTGTGTTGCTTTTTTAATATGTGGAAACTGATAAATTTATTTTAGTAAATGTAGACAGAAAACATTTTAATGTACTTTGAAATTTTCCCCATGGTCTACATTTCCATATTTCAAGATTTTTTTGTTTGTTTAAAAAATCTTTTAATCTTCTGTGGATTAATTGAAAAGCATCTCTTTCAGTATGTGACATTGCCTGAATTGCCTGCTGTTGTGGTCTTCAAAGATGGAACTTACTTTGTTTATGATGGTAAGTAAAAGTGGACATTACCTTAAACCAAGATATTTAGAGTATATATGGAGAAACTGGAACAGTTGGGATTTTTTTGAAGGTTGTGTTGGGGTGTTGGGAAATTCCCTAGTTTTATGATAAATAACAGCTACTTCACAAAAGAGAAGAGAAAAAATAACTAGTTCTTATGGAACAAATGCATTTGAGAAGAAATTCGTTTTAGCGCTACTGACATTTACATCAGTAAGATGTAGCTTCTAATATTACTGCTTTGCTGGCATTAATGCACTTTTATAAGTTATCCCTTCACTCACTGTCCAAATTCATTATAGACAAAACAAGAAAACTTGCTGAAGATGAGTCGTACATATGATGAATTTACAGTTCCAAATATTTAATCAGATTTTTCTTGTAAGTGCTCTTCCGGACAGTCAGATCTCTCGAAGTTAATTTGATTCTTTTACAGATGTGTACTCTGCTCAGAGATTGTGTAAAAGGGTCCAGTTTGAGCCTTTTGTGCCTTGGCAATACAGGCTGCATACTTTCTTAGTACAGCAAGCCTTCCTTCTAACACTGTGAAGGAAGAGGAAACTGATTCTGCCTTTGTTCCCAATACTAACATTTGGAGGGCCCTAACTGATTGCTTTGAGCATATGTGACTTTCCCATTTGTGTTACTTGGATATTGGTAGTGGAAAAGGATCAGACAGCAGAACCTCTCCTTATATAAGTGATGGAGCGTACTATGCGTACATAGAATGGTTGACCATTCAGTCTGTTCTTCTCTTCCTGAAAGTGTCTCTCACAAAAAGAGATTAAGGAGACATGGACTGTTGGCACTGGAGCAGTTGATAAGCAATTTTAGGCTGGATAAATTACTTTAACTGGCTTGTTGAGCCTGTAGGCTGTAGAATGGCCACCTGAGACTAGTAGTGTTTCATAACACCACTGACAGCAGTACACCTGCCATTTATATAAAAAGTGTATATCCATATGTATGGATATCCATACAGAAGTACTAGATTATACTCAGGCTATACTGTAAAGCCTGTGGTTTATAGTCTGTTAGATGCACGTACACACACGCACTTATGTTACATATCATGGGTTGGCTTATAGGTACACCGCTTACTTACAAAAACGTCTACGCTTGATTTACATTGTTTTAAATGCAGGTTTTTACTTTAAGTTGAAAACTTATCACTCGGAAGATTATTTTCCTGTCTTAATTTCTCACGATCAGTAGTACCACAGCAAAATACTCCAGATGGGCCA
Organism: Elanus axillaris; assembly: GCA_026212715.1. Taxonomy (NCBI): domain Eukaryota; kingdom Metazoa; phylum Chordata; class Aves; order Accipitriformes; family Accipitridae; genus Elanus; species Elanus axillaris. Next base: position 6,039,022 of record JANZLQ010000050.1, on the reverse strand, counting down.
TCAAGGATATTCTTTGTGATTTCATGGAGTGGCTGTACTTGTCTTCCTCTTCAGTCTGTTGCCTTACCAATCATCCTCCAGATAAAAACTCACTCTACAACCTCCTTGATTTGCATTTTATTATTTTTATTTTTTTTAAAACAGTCATGGCGAAGGAAAGCTTGTCAAAGAGAGAGACTTCTTAACTACTGTTTGCTGTGTAGCCCACTTGCTTTTTCCATACCTTTCAAAAGAAACACAAAACTCGTAATAATCCAGGCTTCTAATTTACTTTGTAAAAATTTTACTCTTTTATTATGTACTAGAAACATGACTGTAAGTCAAGCAAGTTACAAAGACGCAGTGTAAGAGACTGGATAAGGTTATCTGTGGAGCTGTTATGACTGGGCAGAAATTTGAAGAGCTCACTATAAGAAAATGGTTTAGCAAAATCCATTTCAATACTCTGGCGTTGTCTCTTGGGGTTTTTCATTTTTTTTCTTCCCCCACAGTAGCTGAATGGGACACAGATCTATGGGAAACTTTGTGTGGAATTGCTTGCTGCAATCTTACAACAATCAGTTGTTAACCTAAAGTTATTGATAACTCACTCTACGCTATGGGATTTCATACAAATTTATTTATTTTATGTACATTTATGTGACAGTGTTTATATATATGCATCATATGTTTTTACATGTTTTTCCTTTTTACTTGTCATTATGATCTAATTATAATTGTGTTGGTAGTATGTGTTAGAATTTGATTCTTTATGGGTTAAAACATCTAGCATCTGAAACTGTAACCTTCAGTGTAACTGATTCTGAATCGTGTAAATATTTGTTCATTTACATTCACAATGCTGTTAATGCAATTACTTTATCCTGATTTCTTTCTTTTTCATTTAAGGGCTCTCACAAATACTGCTTTCTGTATTTTTGTATCTCCTTACTTTGAAACTTGTCCCCCACCCCCTTTAAAAACAGGGATTGAAACTCTTCTTTCTGCAGTGGGTCACAGTTGTCTTCTAGAATAGTATTGTTTGTCCTTGATTTGAGAAAAATAATTATCAAATCGGTGTTTCATGCTTTGCAATAATACACGTCTTGTTCAACAATTGAAAATAGCTATAGAAGTTTTAAAACTGAAGAGAAATGTCCAGAAATGTGTGAGGTCTTGACTAATATTGGAAAAAAGGGAAAAAAATAACATTTGCCTCTGTAGTACTGAAATAAGTAAATCTGATTGCCCACCTTTCAAAAAAAAAAAAATTAATGCATTTTTTTTTCTTCTTTTTTTTAGAGTATGAAGATGGTGATTTGTCATCCTGGATAAACAGAGAAAGATTTCAAGGTTATCTTAATGTAGATGGCTTTACGCTGTATGAACTTGGAGATACAGGTGAGATACTGCTACCACTAAACTCTTTGGCATCTCTTGTACTTAACACTAAGAAAAATTAAAAACCACCATGAATGTGGTTTTTAAACCTCAAAAATTAATTCATCTCAGAGTTAGAGTTGATAGTGCCAATCTTTTTTCTGATGTTGGTCAGACCTGGTCTATTGACTAGAGGCTTCATCCAAAGCCTACACTAGTCCTTTCCTCAAAACATAAAAATTAGTATATGTCATCCTGTAGTATTCACAAAAAAACTAGTAGGACTTTTAAATTAAGAGCAGTTTAGGTTTTGTATAAATTGCCTATTAACTCTTGGAATACCTATGGGGAATTTTATGGCTGGAATTAGAAGTATCAGATATGGATGGGTTTAGATATGTCTTGCATCTACTAGATTCAAATATCTTTAAACTAGATATGGTAAGGAAAGAAGGAGAGTATGTAGCACAGTGGACCTGTCCTGGAATACTTTAGCTTTTCTCTGCTAAAATTTTCTGCAAGCCAAATGAAAACTTTGCAGTCAAGTGACTTCTGGAATAGGCAGATGACTTGTACTGTGCTTAAGGTATACATACTCTGAAGTAGCAGAAGACATGTCGTTAACTATTGAATTTTCCAGGCCAGGTTACCTTATAATCTACATTCCATTTTGAAAGAAAGAAGCTTATATTCAATGCAAAATTGAGTTCTTTCAGGTTTTAAAGATTATGAAACATCTAGGTTATTACTTGTTTGGGAAACCAATGTTGTTACACCTACATTTTAAATCAGAAGTGCTGTTATGAATTGTTTAAATATAGCATATTTGTTCCTGTTACATTTTTGTAACATTCCTCAAAAAAAAAATTATGTTATTGATACAATGGAGAAGCCATCATCTATTTTTAAGAATTTTGTGTATAAATACACAGCACCTGGAATTTATCTTAATCTTCTTTTCCAGTCTAAAAAGTAGTTGTCTCCTAGCATATTTGCTAGGTACTGTCTTAGGGTGTGGAAAGAAAAGGGGAAAAGTGAGAACTGAGGTATGGAGGAAGTGGGGCAGGGAGAAGCTATTGCTATTTCACAAGAAAGCCTGGGAATGAATCATTGTTCCTGCCCTCAAAACTCATAGTATTACTTGAACAAGAGCGAGTTTCTTTTTTGGGGGGAGTGATTCCTGTGGAGTGGTGATAGGTAGGCATTGAGCAGTAGACTGGCTTGGTGGGAGGGTTTTGAGTGAATTATGGCATCTAGAGAGACTTGAACTGTTGTTCTGCACTCCACAGGCTTTAGTTAATCCAGCTGATGACAGATCTGCTTTCCTGATAGGAAGTACTGGATCTGGAGAACCTTTGGCCAGCTTTCTAAACATACTTTGATCTGGTTCACCTTAGGAGGCTTGGGATTTTTTTATTTTAGTCAGAAAAACTTCACAAAGTGAATCCTGAAAAGATCAGTGTATTCTGGTGTTTGGCCTTTCAGCTCCTGTGACAGAGGTCTGTGAAATAAGTTCTTTTTCTGACGTAATGAATTCTGAGCTCTGCTAGTAAATCTTCCATGGGTTTTTTTGTGAGGATGATACTATTTTCAATAGTGTGAAAAATAGTCATTACTAAATCCATACGGTGGTGATTCAATCACTTAGAATCAACTTGTAATTGCCAATCTATAATAAAGGTTTCCATAGCCTCATATTTAGGTATATGCAAATATGCAGCTTGAGTAGGGAATTAATTTTTATCTCTTTTTTTTTTTCCCCTTTTAACTTCTTTCTATAGATAGGCTTTTCATAGAATGCTAGCAGTGTAGCATTAAGCCACGTCTTACTTTATTTTCATTAGCTTTAAGAAAACCACAGTTTGGTCAGCTAAAAGAGGCTATTTGGCATTGAGGTTGGTTTATACTTAAAATAATTCCTGTCCCTGGAGAGTATCTGATCTTGCAGCTTGGAGTATTTTCCGTCTGAGAATGTGTGTTTCTTTTAAAATGTTTTCAAGTCTTTTATTGTTTATTTTAGGAAAACTTGTCGCTATTGCAGTCATTGATGATAAAAACTCTTCAGTGGAACATACCAGGTACCGAATTGAGTATTGTTTACACTATGGGAAAAATGTGCTGGTATCACATAGAGAACTTTGGAAGTTTCTTTAATATTAAAAAATACTAGGTTAAATGAATGGTTTTAACTTGTGGATGTTCTCCAATTTATGACTTCAGTCTACTGAGTTTACTTAATTTATGGCTCTGTTGAAACACATGCGAGTTCAATGAGGTGATGGGAGTTCCTCTATCAGTCTTCTGCCATCTGTTAATGACAGCACAGGAACAAACAGCGATTGCTTAGCTTTTTAAAGCTATCGCTTCACCTTTGAACTTGGACAACAGTACTTGAGTTCAGATGGCTTTGAGATGAACTTAGTAATTTTAAACAAATGACTGTTCTTTACCTTGGTTGCATTAAAAATGAATTTAGTGATGCTTATATATATTAGTTGTCTGTGGAACTTACATTAGGAAGGGGCGTTTTCAGTTGGGCGGGAGTTTGCTGAAGAGACTGAGAGGAACAAAACCTTCCCCTGTCCCTTTCTGATTGCATACATAATTAGACTAAGAAAATATTGTTCAAGTAGTGTGTGTAGTATTTTCCCAGATCTCTTTGGATTTTCTTCAGAGGGACAGTGCTGCATCTTGAGAAGGCAATAGATGGAGTGAAGCAGCCTGACTGTTTGTCTGTTTTTCTTGTCTTGAGTCTATATGGTAGATAGCCTTTCAACCCTTAGAAACCAAGAAAGGTGAATGAGGTGGGTTTTGTTAATGGAATAGGGAGTCCTTATTGCTGATGAGGTACTATTTGCTGCTTACTGGGGAAATCTCAATGTTTATTGGTTGTATTTTGACAGAGTGTATCCTGGTTTATCAATTTCATGCTTGTTTTTTTTTCTCCCTCCAGACTAAAATCTATTATTCAGGAAGTTGCTAGAGATTATCGGGATCACTTTCACAGGTAAGTACATACAGTACTGTGGTATCTTAAATGGAACTTCTGCATTAACCTTTCTAAGGCAGCAGTCTTTTTTTTTTTTTTTTTTTCTACATGAAAAATGTTATAGTGCCTGCTTTTATATTCATATACTGATATTCAATAAGACCATTCCATTAACTGAATCTGTTTTGGGATGCTGTCTTACAGGTTGTCAATTTTTGAATTACATTTCTGAGTGCGTGCTCTCATCTTCAGTTATAGGAAAAGTATTTAAGGAAGAACTTTTGCTGAAACCCGCTATTCTGTTTTCTTTTTCCTCATTCTGTTTTTCACTGATTCTCTTACAGGGATTTCCAGTTTGGCCATATGGATGGAAATGATTACATTAATAGTTTACTAATGGAGTAAGTAAATTCTTATTTGAATATTCTTTCTTCTCTTGTATTTGTTGATAAGTATATTTAATTGCAAACAACCTTATGAAGAATTCTTGCCTTTCATGGGTTAAAAAAAATCACTGTGCTCAGAATTCAGCATGTAACATAGTGTCTGTTGTTTGTTAAATTAAACTGCATAATTTAATGTTGGAAGTTTGGCTTACTGATAATGCTGATTGACAAAGCTTATCTTCTAGGTCTGCTTTGTTAAATTAATTACTCTTAGAACTGTGTTGTGGTTTTTTTTTTTCCCTTTAAATGTACAGGGCACTAGACAAATTAAAAATTATGTCAATTTGTGGACAGGAAATGTAAATAATGGTTATGCATTATCTATGATTTTTATTTGTGGAGAGGCACATTTAATTCTTGATACATTTTTAAGACATGCATAGAAATATGCTTCTGCAGAGAAGCAGCATAAAATGTATATTAGATGCTGTCTGCACTTGATATGTACATGGTACATTTTGAAATATGTAAGTGGTGTAACAAGATGCTTGACATCTGCCTGTATTGTGATCCTTGTCTAAAAATGCCTAATTAGAAAGTTAAGTTGCTTGGCATTTACAGTTGACTACTTGTTCTACTCTGGACTTTTGCGTGAAAGAAGAGAAAATCAGGGGTCAATATGCCAGCTCTGTAAGTTTTCCAAACATCATTCTCGGGGATCAAGGCATGAACAAGGCATGGTTTGTACCCCTAAAGTTTCTAGGAGCTTCATGGGGACTCAGGAGGTACGAGGTCTGTTTTTCTGTGGAATGTCTGTGGATTAACACCTGAATACAATTAATTTAAAAACAGACGTGTCTCAGTTGAAGTGATTGATCTAGTGCTTCATAGTTGCCAAAAGTGAGACCTTCCTCACTTCATTAATTGCTTCTCCTGTGCAGGTTCTTATGTTTGACTGTCTGCTGAGCTGGTTCAGCCTGTTTATCTGGCAGAAAAGTGTTTACTTTTTTGGCTAGGAGAGTAGGGGAGTTATTTTGCTGATCCAATAAAACGCTTAAATGTCTTCCCTTGTATTCTGCTGAGTGTCAGAACTGATGTGCAAAGAAGATGGTGAGGGAGATGAGGTCCCTGGGAGGAAGAAAATGAGGGGAAGAAGACAGAACTGCCACTTGTAGTGATCTCGTGGCAAGACCTGTTCAGCTGGTTTGTTTAACTTAATCTGTAAAATGCCTGATTTTATAATTTGTAGTATATGGAAAATTGCTGTTAAAGTGCTCACAGGCTTTAATTATTTTCTAAACAGAATGTATATATTTCCAGCATAAGTGGAAAGCAGCAAAAGAATGCAGCTAAGTATGTTCAGTGTTGTAAGTAGGTGCTCTTTATGTGGCTACTGGAATTTTGAGTAAAACTATATTGCAGGTGCTTCAGTTTTCCATGAGATGGCAGCAAGTGGAAATAGAAGAAGCCTCCTGAATAGTGAGAAATGTATTGCAGAATACTTTTTTTACTGTGCTAGATGCACATAGGAACAAATTCTGTTTCTTCACAAAGGACAAAATATTGTATGATTCATGGGGATGGAAGTAGTAGTCCCTGATAGAAGTACACTTTATGAACCTGGCTGTAACTCTATTAGTAGACAAACTATAATTTATCTGTTTCTTCAGCAGTGGATGTACATGCTTTTCTTGGATTAAAAATGGTATAGTTAAAGCTATGCACAAAAGAAGAAAACAGAATATTATGTATTTTACTGAAAGCAAAGATACATCTTTGTGTAAGCTTGGGTATATAGATAGCATCATTGTAAAGTCAGCTGTATAGGTATATGTAACGTATTAATTCCCCAGCTCTTGGAAGAAACGTTAAAACATTATTAAATGTGTTTTTATGAATCTCTCTGTAGCGTATAAAATTTTTATATGGAGTTTTATCTTTCAGCTGCTCTACAACCAACTCCAAGAACCTCAGTTACCAGACTGTTAAATGTAATAGAAGCACTTTTTTGGTGGGGGCAGAGGGGGATCTTTTCTGTATCCAAGTAATAAAGCTTGTTCTGTTTTGGCTGGGATGAGGTGTTTTGGCAGAAGTTGATAACTTGTTACCAGGCACTTGCAGAAACACCTGATTTAGTTTGATTGCCTCCTACTTACATTTCTTGTTTGTTCCTAATAAATAGAGAATAAAAATGTCAAGGGAAAAAATGTATTTAGAGAATCTTATGTTGCGCATTGTCACTGTTGACAAAGCTTTGCTGTTTGTTGGCGTTTTTTTAAAGTTCCTTTGAAAGGATAAAATTATTTTGTTATATCTGTAGTTGGCCTTATATTTTTTTTTGAGGTGCCACCATGCTTTCAACTTGAGTACTAGGAATGTGGTCTGCACCTTAAGTCTTAAAGTATTTGGGTTTCTAGGAGTTTAGAAAATTTTCATGTATAAGTATTAAACTTTTTCACTTCTACATTTGGAAATGAATTTAAATTAAACAAACCACCTAAAATGTGTGAGAAAAATTAGAATCATATCTATGACTTCAAAGAAAAATGGGAATCTTGAGTAAATGCTAAACAATATTTTCATGAAATAATGGATTATGAATTGATAGCTGCAGTTAAGGCTGAAATCATCATCAATATTGCATGGATTACAGATGTACATGGGTTGGGCACTATTAGACAAGAATGAAAATGAAGAAGAACGTTTGCATCTTCTGCTGTGAAGAAATGCCACCTAGTATTTAAGTTAATTATTGACAGAAGTGTAGAAAACTGGCAAAGAGTGCAGGAGATTTTTTCACCTTACTTATTAAATATATTTTAAGTCTTTCTTGTTGAACAATGTACTTGTGCAGTATTACATTTTCCTAAACCTAATCTAATTTTGAATTTAGGGCTACTTTGAACAGTAGATTATACTGGTTTGTCTCCAGAGATAATTTCTAACCTTTTTTTCTTTTTCTTTCGGAATCTGTGTTACTAAATAATGCTTATGCATGTGAAGGTCAGCTGCTGCATAATAATTGTTTAAAAACTCTGTAGCTCATCTGCCACGTCTAAAAGGGATGTAGAAAAACTTTGGTTGGTATAACTTATTCTTTTGACTTGACAGGTAGAGGCTGACTGATAGAGCTGATCATTTGGACCATTGCTGTATGGGACTGAATTTTTGAACTATACACTTGCCTTTGTGCACTAAAACGTTTAATGTGTTGTGCTAATAGTACCTTTCATATACAAGGCTATTATTTGTGATCTCTTATTAATTGGCAAGTTGTAAGTTACCTGATTTGCCGTCACTATGGGTATGTAAAGTGCAATAAGCTTCAGTAGTGTCACTGACACTGATGTGAAGGAAAAGATATTGATGAGAAACATGCTCATACCCTTCAGGTAACTGTCTTCCCTACACTCTCTTGCCTTTAAGGAACTGCTATAATGAACACAGATGAAGTGAAGATTAACGGATACCCTTTTAAATGATGTAGGAATTATTTGTGGTGTTTTACATAGTAGTTATGTTAAATGTATAAACTATCTGTTTTATGTTTCCAGTGACTTGACAATCCCTACTATTGTTGTATTGAATACCTCCAATCAGCAGTATTTTCTACCAGATAGGCACATTGAGAACACAGAAGACATGGTTCAGTTTATTAACAATATCTTGGATGGTACAGCTGAAGTAAGTCTTCATTGTGACTTGGAATATGTTGGCTGGTGTTTATTTCCTTAGATGCTAAAGCAGGGAAAAAATGTGGTTATTCTGACTGTAAATGCCATGTGTTTTATCTGCCTGTCCTGCCGGTCGTCTTGTTTTGGGTGCTGTCAGTGAATATGTGATTGTGAATTCTTGAGGTGTGCCGTTGCTTGCTGTTCTGACTGCAGAACCTCTTGTAGAAAGCAGGCTTTTTTTTTTTGTTTATAGCATAATGTTAGCTGACTTCTCTTGCTATTCCTTTTATTGGTGTCACTAGTAAATTGAGAGCTTTTTATTCATCTCCTGGTTTGTTTTAAATGCATTTGTGTAAAATTTTCTTTGTAGTGCATAATTCAACTTTACCCTTTCTTTTGGGTGATAAATTAATAAATCCAATAGCTTGAGGAATGATAGGTTCAGATTCAAAAACCAGTGGTATACTTGCTTTGCATATTACAGACACAAGCTTACCCCTCTCTGCTCTAAAACTAAAGATGAGCTGTCTTTTGTTAAAATGACAAAATTAATAAATCCATCTGGAATTGATGGTTTTAGATGATTTTTTTAATGTTGGCAAAACAAACTCAGGTTTGCTTATTCCCTCAGTATACTGTAAGTTGGACAGAAGGCTGTGTTGTGTGGATGAAGAAAGAGACCATGGATCAGAGCTTTCATTTGCGCTTTTGGGGCAAGAAGGTTTTGCCACAAAGGGGGACAGTGCTAACAAATCATTTGAATGCCTCCTGGGAGAAGCCTGTGTTGGTTTAAGGTGGAATTCACTGTATATTGAATGCTTACTGCATTAGCTGAATCCCACTTTATGTTATGCCAGTGATTTTAGGTCAGCAGGTGGTGATGACAAGTAATGATGTAGATTGTTTCAGTCATATGGGGTACTTTATTTAATCTGACAAGTTGATGTAGCAACATAATATAGGTGGGTTTGCTTGCTCTTCATGACTTTACTGGCCATGCTTCCAGCTGCAAGGTGAGGGGTGTTCCTTTAATTTATTTGGTGGTTCTTTGTTCTTCAATTCTCACTATTTTAATGCTTTGTTAATTGCATTGAGTTATGTTATCAACATCTGGTTGACTCTATTTAAATATATCCTTCTGGTTGAAACAACAAATGAAATTGGTTTCTGTCTGGTTTTTAATTAAGGAAATTCATTTGTGATGCCTTGTGGTTTTTGCCATAGTGTCACTTAGATCTTTCTACCTTTTGTTCACAGTATTTCAGCTAGAATGATTAAAGGTCTGTCTAAATTCATATCCCTAAATGTATGTGAGAGTACTAATACAAGACAGACGATACAGGATGTGATTTCATTTAAGCTAAATCGGGTCTATAGATGTAAAATGGCACTAATTTGTCTGCATTCAGGCCCAAGAAATTGTGCAGCTGTTGAGGAATGACAGTCTCCAAAGTATGCTGGAAAACAAGTAATAGGATGCAGACTTTCTGAACCACAGTTAAATTTCTGAGAAGTGTAACACTCGTCCCTTCCCTTCCTTGGGAAGTGTTGGATTATTCACCTTGATTGTCTTGTTGTTTTCTTTAAGGCCCCATAGGTAGCCTTCTGTCAGTCTGTTTATTTTGTGGACTTTTTTTTGTAATTTGAGGGGGGTTGGTCAGGGTCAAGTGCTTATCAGTTGGCTTCCAAAAGGTAGGTTTGTTTCTCTGGCAATTCAAGACAGGTGAAAACTGGTCCTGTTCAACACACAAATTGCCTTTGGATTCATGTTATTATTTTGAAGACTGCTATGGCAATATAGGTATGGTCTGTCATTGCTTGACACAGGTTTTCTTTATTACACCTTCATACCTTCTTGTTACTTAGTTCTTAGATTTTTCTGACTGCTTCTGTTGTAATCCATAAATAGATTTCCATCAGCTGCAGGAAAGTTCAGACGATCTCCGCAATTTTGTAATTGTTACATCAGGACAGTTGGTAGTTTCTATTAGTGTTTCTCTATGGTAAAAGAGTGGAGTGCTGGTCCACTGTTAAAGTTTTCACTGATTGTTTAAAACAGTTGTGAGAGAGTTTTTCATGAGACTGTTGAAATGTTTATCCATGCTTGGGAAGTTGGAGTGTCTGGGCATCATGAGATGCAAGAATAATTACTTTTCATTTCCTTCTAAAGGGACTTAAGATTGCAAGGTCTGAAGAATGAACTTTTGGAATCATAACTGAAAAGTGTCAGCAGTTTTGACATGGTTCCATTTGAAATTTCAGGCTCAGGGTGGTGATGGACTTCTGCAACGAATCAAGAGAATCATCTATGATGCCAAGTCTACTGTAGTGGTAAGTTTTATTTTTCATTAAAATAGATGGTGCCTTTGTCAATTCAGATGCAAATATTTTCAGAGGTTTTAGAGATATTTTTATGTAAGTTTGTTTATATTATGTATATATTATAGGTAAGTATATATTAGGTTTAAGCCTTGACTAAAGTTTTTAATATTTTCCAGTGTGCTAAATATCCAATACACATTAGTTTCTTCATTTTTCATTCCTTTTCTGTATTAGTCTGACATGTACTTTAAGGGGTAGAACAGGGAAAATTCAAATCTTTTCCTTGACCCTTTTGACATCCTTTCACTGAAATTGGTAGCATTTTCATGTTCTGAAAAATGTTATAGTTTCAATTCAATTACTTAGCACATAAGGGGATTAAATACTACACTTGGTGTAGTTTTAAAGCAAATATTTTTATCACCTTTCTTATAGGTTAATTATGCTTAACAGAATTTTGTTTGGAAGATGTACACAAATCCATTTCTTCACTTGTCCTACACAAGCAAAACAAAACTGTGCTATTAGTCTAAATTGAAACTCACATGTTTTTGTATGAGTGGCTTCCAAACTTCTGTGAATGTGCAACATTTAGCCATCAGTTTCTGAAACCAAAAGTCCTTCCTCCTGTGCCATTAAACTACTCTGCAGTAGGAAGCTGTCTAATAACATAGTGATTCTGCAGATCCCTCGTTACTCAAACTAATTTTTGAGAATGAGACACAAATAAGAGATGAAATTGGTTGCTTCAAAGTGTCATTTTAACACTGTTAGAACAGCTGTTTCTCAAGCTGCAGACAATGAAGAGGATATATACAGTTGGCACGTTAACATTAACTATCTCAATGCAACATTGTGATATTTGAACTTCCAAGGTTTTTTTTATGAACTTATAGTAGGAATTGTTAAAATGAGGACTTCTCCTTTCTGAAAAACAAAAATCAACCAACTGACTAAAAAAAAACCCCCCAAACTAAAAAACCTGACTGTCATTTTGGATGTTTCTGAATAAATAGACGGAGTAATAAGAGAAGTAATGTGGTAATTTTTTATATTCACTGAAAGTGTTTTCAATTCAAATTTGTGTTTCAACAGTCTGTGTTCAAGAGTTCACCACTTCTGGGATGCTTTCTCTTTGGGTTGCCCCTGGGGGTCATCAGCATTATGTGTTACGGAATCTGCACAGCTGATACAGATGGAGGGGTAGATGAACATGAGGCAGCTAAAAAGGAAAATGGTGATCGGGAGCTCACGGATGAAGGCAGTGAGGAAGAACAAGAGGAGGAAAAGAACGGAAAATATACAGAACTTTCAGATGGAGAGCTTAATCAGAAAGACATAATGGAAAAGAAAAAAGACTAACTTGTTTAGCAAAAGAATTCTCTAGAGTTTCCAAATAGACTTATTTATTGAAGGTAGTCCATTTATTGATGATCTTCATGAAAGAGGACCTTTTTGTCTGCATTATGGTAGTTTTGACTTGCATGTATTCAAATTTTCTGAGAAATTGACAGAAAAAAATATGGATGTTCTCTTAATTGTTTCCAGTAGATTAACAAAGAGCAATTTAAACTGAAGACATTTTCAGGTACAATTCTACACTGGGGTTTTTTTGAAGATCTTTGAATTGTTCATTTCCAGAACAGTGAGATAAAGATAATACTACTTGACCTTAATGTATGTGATGAACTACTACTAATATAGCCCAGCAAAACACTCTTTCAGACAAAATTAAGGCTGAAAACTAAAAGATTAAGAGATTTGTAAAGTCTTTCAGAGCCTGATAGCTAAAGACAACTTAGAGTTTTCCAAGAAGTACGTGCTCTACCTGTTACACATTATTTTAGAAAAAAAACCACCCAAACCTTTTTATGTTCTCGAGTTAAATGTAAATTGTTAGTGATTAGAGGACTGTTTTACTATGTGATAAGATAATTATTGGCAGTCAAGAATGTTTACTTGATTTAGAATGTGGGAGTTGTATGCTAAATTAAGTCTTTATTAGTGCTTTAGCAGCTAAAAATATTGGAATACTACATTCTAACCCTTTTAGAACATGATTGCCTGTTAAATTGTTTTGTATGAGTGCTTATACAAACTTACAGTGCAAATGATGTTTATCTTTTCTGAACCCACAGTACAATGCGATAGAGGAAGGAAAAAATACAAACACCCTCTGACTATTTTGCATAACTCTCTAATGGCAAGCTTTTGGAATGGTGTAAATTTGTTTTACAGTGTTTAATTCAGGTTGTTATATATCTTTGAGGTAGTTGGTGTTGATACTTTTGTTTGAGACTGTTAGGTACTCTGAAGGAGGGAGTTAAGAGCATAATATTAACATTCATAGAGATTGGCCAGTATAATGCATTTTTGTTACCTGTTTAATCATAAAAGTCACTTTTAATACAACCCTGTGACTGTGGAAAGGACTTGTTTGTGTCCAGGGTTAAAATCGCCAAGGATAAGCGATAAAGCAGCCTTTGGCATTGATGTTGTGGAGAGTACCACAGAAACAAAATGTACATTACTCTTCCTCTTAGTATTCATGCTGTATTTGGGTTTTTGGGGGTTTGGGGTTTTGGGGGTTTTTTGGTTGGGGTTTTTTTGTGTTGTTTTTTTTTTGCCTTTTTTAAGGCTATATTACTGTATTATAAAGATTATAATGTCCTACTTATAAAGCAGCTTGATCACATAAGAAATTATTATGCTATAGCAACTGAATTGAGGAAGTTTAATGAAAAACATGGGTAAGCTTAAATAGACAAGTTCTGTGTCTGAGTAAACCTGATGATGATATAAATCATAACCAGGGGAAATATTGCATCCTTTTTCCTTGTAGGAAAGAAACTTGCTTCTTCTGTTTAAGTAGCTTGGTAACAGCTGGCTTCATGTTGCAGTGCAGAGTACAGTAAGTAAATGTCTGACTTCAAAGATTCTTGTTATCTAATGGTATAAAGAATGTCTAAGGAGATTAGGAATTTTTTTCAGAAAAATTCCATGTCTGGTTTTGAGTCCCAACTTTTTATTGGCGGCGGGGTGGGGGAGTCATAGATTACTGAGTGGCATGTGTCTGATACAGGTTTTTTTTCATTTTTTTATTTTCTCTTTTTTCCTTCTGTGAATTGCCTTTTAAATTTTTTTTTATCACTATAGCTAGTTGTACATTGTGACTTGAGTTTTCTTGCTTTTTGATTTTATTTTTTTGGCAGAATCTTTGAGGTGTAGTTTTAGCATATATGTGAAGAGTGAGTTACTTAAAAATGTGTTGAGACAGTGGGTTTTTTAACATCATGTAGAGCTCTTGAGTTGTTTAAAAAAAAAAAAAGCCCTTAACGACAAGCCTGTAAATTTCTTTGGACTTTAGCACAACTCAGTGCTGACAGTCAAATTGTAGGACTATTAAGGCAGTAATATGTTTTCTTGATTTGTCTCCTTTCTCAAGATCTCAAATACAGATCATTTACATATTTAATTTTGGCTCAGGCTGGAAATCTGCAGCTTTTGACTTAATAAAAAACCTGAAGTGGTCACTGGAACACTGCTGTTCTTTCTGTGGTGTGTAATTAAAAAAAATATTCTGAATTCTGCTGCACTGCTAAGAACTGTTTCAGCTATGAGCCTAAATTTTTTTTGTGGTTATTTTTGTTTGTGTTTATAATCAGTAGTAGCCTAATAACTTGCTGAGAAATCTTCCATGATTCGCACCTGAATATGATAAATACTGTGCAAGAAACAGATCTCACTAGGGTCTGTTAAAACTGTAACCCTTAACTGCTAGCGTTAGAAGGAAAGCACGTGTCTCAGTCACTTCTGAACTGTAATATCAATCAGATGTGTACTGAACTGTTGAAAATTAAACTTGAAACGTACTGCTGTTTTCACCAAATCTTCTTCCAGCTATAGTCAACAAGACCCAGGGAGAAGAAAAGCATACAAATCATACGTGGGGTGTCAGAAGTGATGTGAAATTAAGGAGTTTGGTGTGGTTATGCAAGTAATCTAGAATGCTGTCTGAGGGGAGGTCTGGTGTTTTATTTTTTTCTTCAGTCTCTAAAGGTTTTCCTAAAGCAACTTCAATATAATAACTTCGAATTCATGAAATAATGCTGCTTTTTTAAGTCAAGTGTAAGCCTTTTGTTTTTCTGTAATAAAAACATTTAAAAGAGCTTGTTTCTTTTGCTTAATTTACACTGTGTTAGGCTTAGATATTACACATTGTGTGGGAGGCTGTGTTTCCTGGGACAGTCGTTGTAAGCGTACTTTAGGCCCGGAATAACGCAGTACAGAAATGCAGCTGGTAGCTTTTAAAAAGAAAAATGAGTTCACCCTGTCCGATACCTTCTTGTCAATGTTTTGAAAATACTCTTGAGATGTAGGAGCATCCTAGCAGTATAAAATGAATGCATTTCCGAAAAAGAAATTCTAAGATACCACTTAGTTCCATTAGCATACTCTCAAATTCTTACAAGAGTTTCAGTAGCAAAGGGAACCTGAGGCAGACTGTCACAGTGTGCATCTCCTTCTGGAAAAACTTGAGTAGCCTTGACACTTGGATGTGCGCATTCTCCTAGTGCTTCCTTATTTACCTAGGCTGTTTTGACAGATTCTGTCCACACTGTGGAGCTCACTGCTTAAAGGATGGAATGATTACACTCTGGTAGACCTGATGTGTTGAGGATGGAAATACGCTTAATTCTCATGAAGTATTTAAGTTAAAGGTTTAGCTTGCTCTGTTTTGGCCCAGAGCTAATTTACCCTGTTTCTCTTTTGTCAGCATGTTTGAAGAAGTGGTTGTAGATGGAGGAGTGGGAGGGTGGAGAGTTGTTCTGATGACAGCCAGAAGCTCAAGTCGGTGAAAAGGGTGCAAAACCAGAATGTACTTGACTTAAGCTGATAAAATCTCATGAGACTACAGGTGTTACAGGTTGTATTAAACTGTGAGAGAGAGGTACTGGCTCTCAGTCTTCTCAGGGGACTTTCTGCTGTTTTGTTGTCATCACTGAGTACATTGCTAACAGATTGAATCATATGAAACTGTTGCATGTTACATTGCTGTGACCCACGAAGACAATTTTGACAATATTGCACTGAATACTCTGTTGAACTCTTAACTTGCACGGTTTATTGTAGTCTGCCTAGGCAGTGTGCACATTCCCGAAACAATCCTTTCTCTCATTTCTGAAATGTTAACCATTTTAAAGGATTACTGCCACTATCCTGTGTATCAATTTATTGACATAAAGCACCTTTTATCAGCTGATGTGAACTCTCTTGTCGCTAACAAACTTCCTTCTGCTTACACACCAAGGAGTACAGAAATGTTTGCAGTTGTTTAGCAAGGGTAAATAGACTACAAGTATTTTACATACAACATTTTTGAATGGAGTATTGCGGCTTTTAACAATAAAACCTGAAAGATCTAGAAGGTCCTTTGAGGAGGAGCAAGGAGACCTTTAAGACTGTTACTAATGTGAGGAAAGCTATTGCTTTCTAGCTCGGTTTCCCTATAAGTTTAGATTGGAGAAAAGAGGAGAACATCACTGAATGAGTGTATAACTTCACAGCCAGTTTGTACTGAAAACAGTTTTGCTTTTCTAGGGTGTGTTTCTGTCACTTCCATTGCATCGGCTGTAGTACTCAGCAGCCCCTGTTGCGAAGTCGGCGTAGTCTTCAGCTGGGTTAATGACTGTCCTCACCAAAATGGTGTGTGGTTTTAGGCTGTCTTAGGAGATTGGAACTTTGGTGAGCACTAGGGCTGACACATGAAGGGGATGGAAATGCATAGACAGCAGAAATGGGAATGGGAGAAAGGAATGGAGCTGGGCCCTGTATTTTTGTATCCATGTCTTATGTTTTGATATGGATGAGCTATGTTTAACATGCGTGCATAGCTAGTGGAAGTTTAAGCCCTTCCAGAAGAAATCTTGCATCTCCATTTACTTTACAGAAGGCCTTTGGCTGGATAAGTTTCCCTGGCAGAGTGAGTAGCATTACTACCCAGTCAGGATTACTTGTGGATGTTTTTGCTGTTTCTCAGCAGAAACATAATCTCCAAGTTGCTCAAAATAACATCCTTTAATGTTCATCGTTTGTTTAAAAAGAAACAAGCAAAAGAAACCAAACCCAAAACCAACACCCAATTCTCAGGTTGCTACACTGCCCCTTTAAAGGAATGATAACTTAGAGTATTTAAATTCTTGCAAAGGTGGCACCTTGTAGTCTTAATGCTTTCAGGAATTAGAGATCTAATAAAAAAATGTAGGATTTGTATTTTCATCCTAAAGAAGTGGTGTTGGTTTTTTGGTTTGTTTTTGTTTTAATAAAAAAAAAATAATGTTGCAACAGTTGCTACAATTTCATTCTCTTTACCTGAATAGTAAATGTTGACTCTTAATACAAAGCAGACAATGTACTGTTCACAGACTGTAAAAACTTTAACTGACTCAGAAGAAAACAAAAAGAATTTTGGGCTTAAGTACGTAAGTTTTTAATCCCTTCCCAAAGTAGGGTTGGTTTGGTTTTGTTTTTTTCTGTTATCCTTGAGTCATTTTGACTTAGTTCACTGACGGTAACTTTTTAGTTAATCTTTATTTTTTTTCTTAGTATGCTTCTCTAAAAGAATATGTCTGACTATCCTGACAGTACACTGTACATTAAAAATTAAAATGCAGACTGGTGTTTCGGATGGCCACTGGCTAATTTTATTTCCTCTTTGCTTTTGTAAAATATGTCTCTTGTTGATCTTACCTTTGCACATGGAGCCAGTTGAGCTGCTTCCGCTTGACACTTCTTGCAGGATCACACAACTCACTAAACATACGCTGTTGTCCTCAGCTCTATGTTAAAATTTATTAGTTAACATTTTCTAAAAGGAGACTTAAAAAAAAAAAAAAAGGCAGACCACATCTCCAGTAGCAGAAGGCATGTAGATGGTCTATATAGAAACAAAGTTGCTAGGAACAGAATTCTCCTTGAAGTTAGAGATCTCCTTTTAAGTAAAGTGGAAAAAAAGCTAAGGCTTCCTTCTTTTCAGTCACTACGAAATTAAATTTGAAGGTATTTCCTGCAGAAGATGGGAGAAATACTTGTTGGCCCAGAGAAGTCCTTGACAGTGCCTTAGTTGCTCCTGAGCTGGAGAAAGAGATTAATTGCCTTTAGCAGATTTATCATTTAATAGCTATGTCAAGAGTCTCAGTGGAGAAAATAATTATAAATAATGCTGTGCCTTCATGCAAAATTATGCTCTATACAAATAAAAAAACACTTGAGAATTGAGTTAAACCTTGAGATGGCAATACTATGGTGCATATCTTCTCCCTTTTCTTCCCCATATTATAAAAATACATACTTTTTAAAAAAACAAATGCAGAAGGAATGCATATTTTTGTTTTTATGGCTTACTTATGAAATCCCAAAATGCTTCAGTTGCATCCCAAATGCCACAGGTTGCAAGAGATGATGTGATATATTGTGGTGTTAACTTTTTAAGATTTATCTGATTCTACTGTGAAATAAGAAGTATCAAAAGGGGTTGAAGTATCAGAATGGGTTGAAGGAGAAGAGGAGGTATTTTCTGAAAGGTAAACGGAAGTATTGTTCTAGGTTGAGTGCCTGTTACAGACAGACGTACCAGAATATAAAAACTACTCTTTGGAACAGATCTTTTACATAGCTGGGAGCTTCTTATATCACATTGTCATGATTTAAAATAGAAGGACTTCTAGCAGAGTGAGAGTAAGTAATATTTGATTTTCAGAACAGGATTTAAATGCAGATAGGAATCTTGACCTGAACGTAGTATATTCCTAGTTTTACGCTTTGCATTGTGTGTTCTTATAGTTTAAGTGGACTGTCTTCAAAAGGAAAGCTATCAGTGCATTCATGTGAATCTGTGTTGGATTTTAGTTTCCAGAGAGCACCTGGAGTTCAGGCATAAGGCAGAAGCATGAGGTTCTTTCAGTGGGCCATAGCTGTGTCAGCTTCAGTTGTCAGAAATCTAAATGTTAAGACAGACTAGAAATAAGACCTTGAGTTGCTCACTTCTTTGCAAAGGCTCAAGCCACATACGGAAAATTAATCAAGCACGGGTGTTGTGTGTTAGCTAATGGAGAATGATTATCTATGGCTTAATCCCAAGGAAGAAGTTGCAAGCCTGCCTTCAGTTTTGTAAATAGTGGTTGTGAGGTGGGAGGAATTTTTCATGCCGACATCCTTAACTGTTGCATCCAAAAGGTGTGATCTTGGCTGGAAACATGCAGCAAGGCTCACAGGGGAATGAAGTTCGCAATGAGGGCTAAAGGCAGGATAATCTTAAAGTAAGACTTTTCCTCATGTTAAGGTGCAACGGAGGCTGGGAAGGAGTTACAAAAGAAGTGCATAATAAACTAACGATGCTTGTAATAGTCACATTCAGATAATATGCCACTCTTATCATGCCAGTTGTCTTAAAAGAGTTAATAAGCCTGAGGTTATATCAGGATATGATGCACCACGTTGGCAAGAAAAAGTGAAAAGTTTCCACAGCGTTGGCAGTTCTTTCCGTGTCTTCCCTGTAGAAGGAAAAAATGCCGAGCCTTGGTGTGACAGCGTGCTGAGCTCCAACACCGGTTTCTTTTCCCACATATTTCCCAGCAGCAGGAGCTCGACAGCATGGAGCAGCGTCTCCAGTGAGCCGTGGCTCTGGTAGCCTCCGTTACGCACGCGTGGGTTAGCTCCCGTGGTTTTCAGAAAGAGTTGGATGTTGGCCGCGATGGACACGAGCCTGAAAAGTGGCGGTAGCAGAGACTTCGGGAGCCCCAGCTTTGACATGCAGGACGTGTGCTGCTGTGAGTAGTTTTAATGACCATCTGAAGACAAAGGGGAAAGGACTCTTTCCAAACACTTTCAAGTCATCATTGCCTCGCCGTGATGATGTATCATAAGGCGAGGGAGAATACGTGAGGTATAGGGTGAGCAGACACAAAGGCCTGCAGGGTATTTCCTCTGCTTGGGCCTATGGCTGCTCGTTTGAAGCCAGGACAAGGCCGCTCCGTTCTGGGGACAGCGAGTTCATGATCATGGATGTAGGTTGGTCTGTGCCTCTCGGTCCTTGGGCAGCGAACTTGCCCTGTCATGTTTAAATTAGAGTGTAGACATGCCATGGAGCATTAAGTTCAGTTTCTGGCCATCTTCCTTTGACGTGGAGTGCAGTTTTAGGCACTTAGGCCGTAGTTTCATTATACTGCAACTTTAATGACAGTGCTGGCTTGAGGACTTTCCATTCTCATGCCTTTGTGCGCTGCCCTTCAAATTACATCCACGCAAGCTGTTGGAAAAGCAGCGCTGTAAGTGGATAAATGAACTGATCCGGGTGAATACAACTCCTTGGCCAGAACAGCAGGCCGGGGTGTGAGGGAGCACCAAGGGTTTGGAGGGAGCAGCAGAGTGGGAAGCTTTTTAAGGGTATTTCATGACAAGCTGGCTATGCTGACTTAGGTATTTATTTCGTCCTTTGCTCGCTTCTTCCAGAAAACAGAAGCGATTTGGCCGAGTCCTTACTGTGAAGACCCTGTGGGTTGCTACCCCATCATCCCTCTTCCAGTCGTGCAGTAATATTGTTTGTAATGTACCTTAACCTCTCCTTGCTAGGAGACAGTTCAAAGGGAAGAGGGAAAAATCTTAAGTCCTGCCGTCTTAGGCAAAATGCATCTTGCACAGGATATAACTAGGTAGGAGTAGGAAGGATGCACTTCCCAGAGTGTAACTGTGGGCGATCGCTGTCATAGCGATAGGATGACTCACTGGGTTATACATTTGTAGATAAATTCTGCTTTGCAGTTCTGCATGTACGTTTAAAACCACAGAGTGCTTGAAGTCTGAGTCCAGACTCAGCAGTCCTTTTCATTTGTGCATGACTACCTATGCCAATAACCGAGAGAAACAGGAGCTACGTTATAGAAAGGGACAGGGTTTTCAGACCTGCCTTTTAGCAGAGAAATTTGTTTCATGTATAGAGAAAGATAACTACACAGATTTTAGACTGAGCTGTCTGGCGCGTAGCAATTGCTGTTTTTTGGGTATCATTTTCTGTATGAGACTCTAAGAGCTTTATCAGGTGGATAGATTTAAGAACTGTTGCAGAAGAAGGTCAAATGAAAACCTCAAATGTCTCCAGTGCTTTATTTTGGAAGCACTTCTCCCAAGTTAGATGAGAACATTGTGGTTGTAACCTTGGAGAAACAGAGGATACAGTCCCAAATGCTATATATTAATATATATATATTAGTTCCTAGTAACTTGACAGAAAAGCACAAGGCACCTTTAACCAGCAGTGGCCAGAGCGGTATGCTGATGACTAGTGACAGCCTTGACCACCCCTCTTGGCTGAAAAGACGGCTCTATTCAACCAGGGTCACTTGCCTGTTATATCTATTAACTGGTTCTGGTTTGTTTCCCTTCTTTCCCCCTTTCATCTAATTTTCATTGTCTCTTTTCCTTTTGTATTGTACCCTCTAACTCTTTTACCATGTCATTTTCCCCTGCCCTTTTCCAAGCTTTTTATTCTCCTTTCTTTCCCTCCCTATATATTAGCAGTCAGAAAGATACAGAAAATACCAGATAACGATGAAACAGTCTGTAGTTAAAAATCTTCATTCAGGCTACTGCGTGACCTCTCGGGCTGTTCCATAATGATGTTGTTTCCTTGGTGGCCCAACATGCTCCATATTCTGGTATCTTACATAGGGTTTTTTCATTAATTTTGACTGGCTGAGTTGAAATTAATAGGATATTTTATTATTAAAATAAGGGAAAAGCTTGTTACAGGTAGCTTGCAGATTTGAGATTTAACAGATTTATATGCAGTACGTAAAACATCTTGCCTTTGAGCCTTCCTCTTGGGAGTTGTCACATTTCACTCCTATATTTAGAAAACAAGGCAATTTTAGATTTGCCTCTCCTGAATTTTTGCTACAGTTAATGAAGAATTTAAGCCTTCCTTTCAGTGAAGACCATAAAGATAAGCATTAGCTGATTAATTTTGTCTTGACCTCTGATGCTAAACATGGTCTTGCAAATTACTTCTTTCCCTCTAGCCCATTATTAATTTCTGTGATTAAAATACTGTAGATACAAACTTATCTGCTACTCCTGTTGTTCATATAGTTAATCTTTGGATCAGCAATTGACGTCTAGTTAATTAGAATATGGAGCATATATTTTTCAGATTGAAAAAAAAAAAAGATGCTTATTTTTCAGAGGGCTTTTCTTTCCTCCCTGTCTCCTCTTTTTATAGTTTTGAATGAAATCTAGAGAAAGCAGATAATACTGGGATCTAGAAATGAGTCATTACGATGCAATGGCACAATGTCTGTGGAAAACACAGTGGTTACTGTCAAAGAGCAGTTGATACATATTTGTTCTCTTGGCAAAACTGTTTTAACTGAGCATAACTAATGCTCTTTGTTTTTCCAGACTGCCGTACTGGCGTTCCAATTCTCGTCTAGCCAAGGTGTCTTTCTCCTTCCCCTTCTTTCTTAATTAAGTGTCAACATAGAACCAAACTGCTGGGTCCTGTGCAGTTGATATGCTGTGTTCTCATAATGAAAATATCTCATTTTGCTTGTTTTAGACATGACCAGTGCTTCTGTAATAGTCACAGGAATCATTCCCAGTTAGTCCAAATAGTTCATGCTTGAGCAGAACTTTGTTATCTATGGATTCTTCAAAGCTTTCTACCGCTGTACGTTATTACTTTTTTGCAAGGTAATTTTTTCTGTGAATTGCTTGTTTGTCGATGGCATTATGTTAGCAAACTTCTAGATGTGTAAGTTCTAAATTTCTGTGCAGCCTACAGAAATGGAACAGGAAAAATGATGATTCGGCAAACTCTCTCTTGTACAACGCAATCCCCAAACATCACAAATTAAAAGTTAATTTGCCTGTGATTATTAAAGCTTAGGCATTAAGACTGCTAGTTAGTATATTTTCTAGTATCTGTGTCTGCTGCGATGAGCTGAAATGTTTGATTTCTATAAGGTGCTGTTTAGGTCATGCCACAGCTCGGGGTTCCCAGAAAAAAAATTGTATTAATCTAGTCCTGCAGCACCGTAGTTGATGTCTGGTAAACTGTGGTGCATAGAAATATTTGAAGTGTGGGCTCTGGAGATTAAAGACTAAAGTAATACTTAACTCTAACAGAAGTCGGTCTATAGATTGTTCAAAGCAAAATAACCTCTCCCTGTCAACTGTCTGAAATGCAGCTGTAAGAAACAGAATTCTAAGGTCATTTACTTCTGTCTCATTGCTTCTGTGTTCCGTTGACCATCAGGTTGTTCAGCACCTTTATGCTGTTCTACAGTAACTTGCTGCGTAATGGTAAAGAATCTAAATTTATAATTTTATAGGCTACATGTATCTACACAGTCACTATGAAATGTCTTTAAATGTGGGCAGCGTAAGTATAGAAACAGTTGAACTGTCTCTAAAACTCTAAATCCCAACGAGAGACAAAACATAAAACTTCCAAATAAATGAATCATTAATGAAATTTCATACCTAGATCAAACAGGTGTTGCCAGATCACACAGGTAACAATGATAATACACTTATTTAAATTAATAGCTATGCCTTTTCAGTTTCATGTATTCACACAAGGGCAATATTAAAGGCT
Organism: Elanus axillaris; assembly: GCA_026212715.1. Classification (NCBI taxonomy): domain Eukaryota; kingdom Metazoa; phylum Chordata; class Aves; order Accipitriformes; family Accipitridae; genus Elanus; species Elanus axillaris. Next base: position 6,015,640 of record JANZLQ010000050.1, on the reverse strand, counting down.
TGTTTAATTATCCATTCTTCAAGTCTTCTGAGATTCAGGAAAAAAATCACACTGATGAATAAAAAGAGAAAAAGATGATAACTGTCAATCATTTGTATAATTCAATTTTTTAACAGCATGTGACTCAATTACTAGGGAGGTTAATAGAGAAAATGTAGATTGTCTTCCCTGAAAAAGAGATTTAGAATACCCTGGGTGGTCTGTTCCACAGAAAATTAAAAGAACATCTCTGTAGTTAACACTATGCGTTTTTCAACAAAAATCAAGACAGTTCTGGACAGCTGCTTGTGAAAACAGACCATAGAATTTAATTGGGATTTCCAGTCATAATCTTCCAGCAGTGCCTCTCTGTTAATATGGTAATATTAGTAAATGCCAAGTCTCTGTATCTGACTCTGTGTATTAATGTGGGATCTTAATTATTAACAGCCTAATCCAGTTCTCCTAGTGCAAGGTCACTGGAAGTCTCTGAAATATAATTATGTATTTAGAAATAATTCAGTGGAAAAAAGCACAGTGTTTTTCAAAAGAATTTTCAAAAATAATGTTTTAAGTCTCTTCCTTTAATGTTTTTTCCTTGCAAATGTTCTAACATGTTCCCCTCATGATCCCCACCACTCAGAGCACTTTGTGACTCATTAGCTACAACCGACTAATAAAACCCAGAAGTGGATTTTCATGCTTTATATTTGAAAATAATTGGTCAACACAGTTTAAAATTCTAACATATATATTTGAGAGAAAGATGACTGCCAGTTAAAACCTCCTACTAATCAAAAGAGAGACTACATTGCTACAATGAATCACGGGTTTGATTCAGCTCCAAAATAGTTTTGTGCATTCTGTGTTTAACTGTTAGAGGTTTAAGTTAAAGTTGTACTACTAGTTGTAGAGCTAAGTTATCAGCTGCAAACCATTTGTTTGGTTTTTATGAACAAGTTTTCTAAAATGCTCTGATTACCATCTTGAGCTGTCTTTTGAGTAATCCAAAATAATACCTTACTTTGGAGAGGTTCATGAATGCATGCACCTAAAATGGTGAATTTCCTTGAAAATTACTCTGCTGTGCTGTTCCAAGTGGGCTTACAGAATGTTGAGGATAATGCAATTTCCAAACAAACAAAAAGAGAAACCCCAAACCCCAATTTTTATTTTTATTTTTTTTTGTCTGGAGCATTCGACTACTGAAACTCAGTGTATTTGTTTCTGCTGTTGTGGCCCATCCATGAATATGCTGTTTTTCTCCATGCTGGGTTACTCTTCAGTTGTCTGTCTTTAGGACGGAGACGGCAAAACGAAGTCTGTGTATTTAGATGTGTAGTAGTTCCACTCTCTTTCTCCTCATACTGTTCTACTCGACCGTAGTTTGTGAATGTATGCATTTCTAGTATGAAGATACTCTGTCCTGTTCTAGAAACATTTCTAATACGATACACTATGAAAGTGTCCCATAACTGAACTTCTGGGACTGTTATGTTTTGTACTGAAATGTAACTTTTAGAGCTGCATACTAATTATTTTTAATATCTACTTCAAGAGAATGGAGTGTGAGCTACTTCTTACCCATTTTTCCTATAGTACTTTTGAATTCCTTTTCTGAGAAATCAGTAGAGCAGTACGCAAGATCTTTAAGCCAACTTTCTCCACCAAAAAAGGGGGAATGCCAATGTAAAGGAAGCCAACAGTCTCAGCTGCTTAGGTGCTTGAATGCTGTTCATACAACACGTTTTATGTCTGCATCGTGCTTATAATACGTAAATGTTGGGTACGTTGGCAGTCTAACCATGAGCTGTGTATGATTTTCCTGTAGGAACTGCTGGAAAGACAATAAAAACTTTTACAGTAGGTCTTTCCCACTCCCCCCAATATTTTCTATTTCTACTGTTTATTTTCTGTGCCAGTTTCACTAATAGCACAAGAAAAGAAAAAAAACTCAGGGGTTTGATAATGCACTTGCTGAGTTATGATTGCTCCTCACCTATTTCTTTTGAAATTAATAGTAAATTAACTAATTAATGGTGGACAAATGTCAGTAAAAGATTTAACAACGTGCCATATATACCTTACTTGACTACATTTTTGTACTTGTGGTTATAATGAATGCTTTTTCTTATATCAAGACACTTAAAAAAAAAAAGGCTTTTTACTCCAGTTGTGTTTAGATTACCTTTTAAACCCAGTGTTTTATAGTGATTCTTAATAAAAAATGATGTTAGGTTCTAATTTAGAGTACAGTTAGCATTAAATCTCTTGATAATCATTAAAGTCATGTAGGGTTTTTTGTTTAATGGAAGAGCTTTCATTTTAAAAAAATTGCTTAATCTATTTAAATTTCTCTTTTCTTAAGTGTGGGAAGGAAAAGTCACAGTCAGGTTAATAATATGTCTGGTAAGGAATAATGCTACTTTTCTGTTATGTTCTGTCTTTTTTACTTACTCTTATTACTCCAAGATTTTCTGAATATTTTTTTATTAAAATGAACATGAAAGACACTCAGTGTCAGCTGAGTGTTTCAGAAAGTCAAGTGTTTAACATGCCAGGTCCAGCCAAACTTTTCTAAGTTTATATTGTACTGATGGATTGTTGGAACAGACACTTTTCAGAGGTCAGTACAGTAGCAGAATACAGATTTAAATACAGATTTTTCATGGTATAAATAAGGATTGATATATAAGCAAGATTAATTTGTATCAAGAAACACCAAAGCACAGGAAAGCATTGTCTAATTTTCAGCAGGTTATAAATGACTCCAAAACAAATGAGTATGGTTCATAACTTCATCATGGCTTGCCCCAGATCATAAATATGAATTGAAAGGGTATAGGGAAAATCATGGGAAGAATATATTTTGGTCAGGGATGTAGGCAGAATATAAAGGATGTGTTGGATTCACTTAAAGATCTAATATATCTCTGGTTTTTCAATGTGGAAAATCTATTGCATTTTTTTTTCACAAAAGGGGAAAGGAGGGCAATGGAGGAGTCAAGCATACAGTCAGTATTAAAACAGACCAGTAATGTTTATGTCTGTCCTAATATAACATAGAATATGTAACTTACGATACATATTTGTCCATAAAACCAAAAATGGTTCCTACCCCCCCCCCAACTGTCATAATAATAAACCAGTTCTGAGATCCAAATCGGCCCTGATGTTTTCCTAGATTGGGAGCTCTTTGATGTCATAATGTAGGCAGTGGAATTTCAGTGCAGATGTGTAACCTGTTTGGCAGGAGTGATTTGTTGACGGTGCTAAATGACAAATGTTCGATAGACACGCTCTTTGAGGTGCTGCTAGGCCTGTTCTTTCTGTGCATGAGGCTTTTATAAAGTGTTCGCTATTACTTACGCACAGCTAAATGGGAATATCCCTATAATTACAGTTTTGTATGTCAAACATCAAACATTTAAAAAAATACTTATCTCTGGTTATTGTGTTGGGATTAAACCATGAGCTGCGTGTTATTAGTTTGCTTGTAGTGCTTAATGCAGGTTGTAACTAAGGTGTTTGTAAATCTTGCATAATGCCCTAACACATTATTGTTCTAATTTTGTGTCCTATCTTTTCTAATTTTTACTGGGGGGTTGTTTAAATTATATTCCTGTGGAGTGTTATCAGTTTCAAAACTTTTTAGATCCCAAGCATGAGTAGCAGCCCTCACAATTTTGGAATTTCTTCAAAGTGGGCAATAACAGGCTTCAGGAATATGTATGAACTGGCTTCATCACGGCGAGGTTGATGAAATATAATGTGTTGCTTTGTGTCTGAACATGCCTGTGGTTTGTATGCAGTATACTGGTTAACAAATGCAAAACCTGAAATGCATTACGGCTTGGAGGAAGAAAAACAAATACTTGGAAGGGGAATAATTCCGAATGGATTTGACGACGCTTACTTTTTCTAAAAAAAAAAAAGATTGGTCAAAGTATTTGGAAAAGAGGGAAGCATTTTGTAATTAAACAATAGTGTCTCGGTCCTGCTTTGCTGTCTCCTTCTTCACTATTTTTATCAAGCTTTCTTTCAGTGCTGACATGTCCTATGTTCTAAAATATATTTTTCTGAACAAGTTCAAAATTAGCAGTAGATGAAAAAAATGGGGTTTGTTGGAATGTGCTCACTCACTGAGGGGGAAATTCACAGGAATTTGCTGTGCTTGAGATTAAAAGAAAGAGGAGGGGGTGGGAAAGGTGTTTGTTTAATTAACACTATGATTTTTCACCTAAGTGGTGGAGAGGAGAAAATTTTGCCGTTAGGGCTTTGGGATTAGATCACATACAATTTGGGAGATAAGAGTTAAAGTCACACCTACACGGTTTGGTTCGAAGTAGCTTCTCCTGTATCTCTGGAAGCCGGTTCTTCTAAGTCTCAAGAAAATGTTATTATTGGTGCATTGGTCATGTAACAGATTGGTGTGTATCACTCGAGAAAGTGCAGAGAAGGTGCCAGTTACCCCTGTAGTGTTAACTGAAAAATAATAAAAATAATACCAAGAGTTGGTAGTAATTACTTTTGTTTAAATGTTTATTTGACATTGAGGCATTAAACAAAGAGCTCCAGATTCCTGTTCCCAGTGCAGTGAAGCAGCGATAGAGCCCAGGATGTCTCTTTCATTCCTGAGAGTGAATATTATTTAATATGTGAATATTAAAAATTGATCTGATTAGAAAAAGGAAAGCTGGTGATTCTCTGGTGGTGAGAGGTACTTAATGCCTGTGCTCTTAGATGTTGGCTTAAATTATTATAGTCATCATAGATACATGACTAGTTTTTGCATGAGATGGTCTTTGACTCTCTTTGCCCCACATAATAAGGATAGTCTAATATAAAGATGTTTTCCCAGATCAATAAAGGGAGAAAAATGCGGGAGATTTGTCTTTAAGCATTACCAATATTAAATAACAAGATGAATTACCTGTACTTGTTTTCTTCTCCAAAGAAGCACGAAGAATTTTAACTTTTGCAGCATCATGCTCTCCCTTCCGAAGGAAGACGACAGAGTTTGGAGCTGGTGCACTGGCTGAGGGCAGCCACTGTCCACACCCTTTGCCATTTTCCTTTTAATGATTTACTATTTGGATGATCATTAGCTGGAAAGAAAAAATGTTTCCATAAGCATACAAGACATCCAGGCTCATATCCCTAATTACTATTCTTAGGAAAGATGACAGCACACTTCACTGTAATTATTGCTCAGCTGGATGTGTGCTTATGAAAAAAAGAACTCATTTCACGTTATTGTATAGGATGTTAGGATGGCACTCTCTAATGTGTGGTGTTCGAAAGCAGCAAAGAATAGACTTTATTATTGATTTCTAAGCGTAGCAAAATTATTTGCAATAGATCTTGTGAATATTCAGTTTCTTTGCACAGAAACTGAGAAACTTGATTTAAAAAAAAAAGCTTTAAAGCATAATTAATTGAAAGCAGGATTAGACAAAGACATTACTGAAGACAGCTAGATTAGTTTAAAAGGCAGCAAACCAAGGTTATGGCTACTGTGACTTCAGCATGCAGAGAATCCTTGCCTGTATGTAGTAAACTAGCCCAAAGCATTTTAGTATGTCCTTAAAATATAGTCCTATTTAAAAGCTGACTAGAAAAACTGGAAGGTGCTGCTTGAAATATGTGATACCTGGGTGTGTAGATGTCTCCCTGCTTATTTTCATGATGCAATTAAGTTGTCATTCTACTTTTTTTCACTGGGTTAATGAAGTATTTTTCGCTGTTCTGATAGCGAAGTGCCAAGAAAGGTGTGAGCTGGATTTTCTTTGTGCATCAGCTGAAATTTGCACGGTTTGTGCACTTAGGCATGTATTAAAACAACTGTAAAAGTAACTGAAAGCAGAATCTTATTCTGGATTTTCTACTGAAAATAATTCAGTATGTGAAAAATTCAGCATTGTGAATTTTTGCTCAGATGTGTTAGGTGAAGAAGCTGCCTGTGTATAAAGGGCAACGGTACTAAGCCAATCGTATCGGAATTACTGGTCATCTTGGTATAAAAGGATGCATGTTCAGTCCTATGCTATTTGTTTCAATAATGTGTAAAGGAATTTCATTAAGAGTTGTGAAAACAAGTTGTCCGTGCCAGTTTTCAGGACAAAACAAAGCATGGCTAGATGAAACTAGGACCTCGCACTTGGCTTAACTTAAATCATTAACTTAAAATTCAGTCCAGTGAGCATAATGACTTTACATACAGCATCCTGCTAAAAAACCCCAACAAAACCCAACCAACCAAACCATCTTCTTTGGAACTTCCTAGTATCTTTTGACAGTATAAATTGATGCTGAATCAAGAATAACGACACAGCATTTTGCCACAGTGTTTTGCCAAAGCGTTTGCACTGTGTGTACTACAGCTTTTCTATGTCTAATGCTTACTGAATAAAAGCTGTATGTTGAATCCAAGTGAAGCTAAGGTAGTTCCTGTTGTTATGATATCTTTTCATTTTGAAGGTGATGGCACCTATATAGCTTTTATAGAATAAGTTAATGGGTATTTTGCTTAGTAAAGCTTTATAAATATAGACTGAAGCGTGTATCAGAAACTAATGTAGAAAAGCTAAAATAGTATGAAATGGTCTTGTTAAAAACCTGATTTTGGCCACTATATATCTAAGGTGCTAAATGACACATCAAGAATCATCTTGCCAAAAGGCAGAGATCTCAAAGCAAGCCAAGAATGTTTATTAAGTAAAGAAAGGCTACTGACTCCGGAACTTCTAGTACAGGGAGACAAGGGCCTTCAAAGAAAGGTGTTGGCATTTCTACCTGTGTTTGTACAGCTGTGTTTGTCAAAGAGTTGAATGATGCAGCAAATACTTTCTAAGATTATATTTGTACACCATGCTTGTACGGGAGCTGCAAGTATTTGCTGCTTCATATTGAGAGACATCAGTTGTCTTCATGCTAGTCCTGGCCTATGGTTTGACCTCCTTTCATACGTTGCCATTAGCGTTTGTGTTGAGCTGCCTGTCCCTCCTGACGCAGTAATGAACTAGAGGTAAAAATCTGTTGAAGGAGCAGAGTTTGAGCTGGATGAGCCATCAGAGGTGGAATGGGGCTTATGACGCGTCTAAAAGCAACCCATGGAAGCTGGTTCCAGCACGGGGAACGGTAGCCATCGCTTCGGCTTGTGCTCCTGCCTGCCTCCATCTAAACCAGCGCGTCCAGCTCCCCATCCCTCTCTTTGGCACTTTTCATTCTATGTCTTGTGCTGTATTTATACTGCTGAAAACACAGCTCCGTGTTTCACTGAAATCACTTAGCCCCTACTACTGGGAAGGCTCTGAAAGCTGAGGCAAATACCAACAGGGCAATGTCATTGCCTGGCGTTGCAGCAAATGTGTTAGTTTGTCTGCACAAACCTGCTGTCTAATCATTCCTGAATGAGCAGAGAAATCAGCAGTTGTTGGGCCTGATAATCTAAAAAAATTTAAAACATTGAAATGTATTTGTTTCTTCCCTCCTCCTCCCAAAAATATGTGACGTCAGAGCCTACAAGTGAGTTACTATGCTATTTGTCATTAAAGAAAGCATATGTCTGTATATATATTTAAAAAAGAATAAAAATTGGGGTTTGCATTTCTGTTACATGGCATCTTCCTTACTCTTTGTACACATTACTATCTTCTTTATATACCATGTTGCGTATATGTGCAAGATATCCACTATGGAGATCTGACATGGCCAAGAATTTTAAGAGTCTGTCCCTGTCAATTTTAACTTATGAGTCTTCTACTCCCAACTGCTTAACATAAAAACACAACGTAACTACATATTTTTAAATTTCAAAATAAGCAAGGCGTGGGACACTTTAGAAATCTTGAAAAAGTTGCATCAGGTGGGTACTGAACGCACTTTGTCCAAACGAAAATATTTCCTCATCTCTGTTTTTAATGTTAGATAGTTCACAGGTAAAAGTAAGAGCTCTTTATATTGTAAATGTTAGTACTTTAATTTTTTTTTTTTGCTGGGATGAAGATCTTATCTTATTTTAAACCTCTACTTCAAGATGTTGAACTCTACTCTTATATAAAGAAATTTTGTATGAACATCTACAAGAAAGCATTAGAGGAGAAAATGGATTTTTTTTTTATCTTAAAAAAACAACAAGCAGGCTTCATTAGAAGATGACACCTTAAATTAAGGAACGGAACAGGAGCCAATTTGTATTCTTCTACAGAGTCTCAAACCGCCTGTGATCCAGCCAAACTCCTCGTTTTATTCTTTCAACTCACACTGCTCAGACTGAATCTTTTCCAATTAGCATTGCCTGTCCAGGTAAAAGATCCATGGTACCTACTCCGTGGCGCGGGTAGTTAGACTGGTGGGTTATAATCACAGGCCTGGTGATTTATGGGTTTCTCTGTGTGGGAAAGCTACTGCTCGGTGAGGTGAGGTTTGAATTTACAGTACTGCTACCTTATTCCCCTTCCGTTTTTCAATACAGTTGTGAAAAAACTCATTTGAAAGTGAACTTACAGTACTCAGTAGGTTAGCTGGTAAATTACTCTTGGCTATAATTTCTAGCTTCAGTTTGTGGAAAGAGGTTGATTGGAGTTTTTTTTGGTAGACAAAGAAAATCTTTCCTTTTATTGAAATGTATTAATTGCAATTTATGCAATTTTTATAGTTTTATTCTATTATGTTAACCCGGTCACCATTGCTACTGTTATTAAGGTACATGAAAAAAGAGCCTGTATAAAAAAAACACAACCAAAAAAACCAAACCAAACCTATGGAATTGCTATAGAGCAAAGGTGAAGTACAGAAGTAAGGCCTAAACTATGAGTCAGGTTAGCATTTTACCTGGGTTCTATTCTAAATATGATGACAATATGCCTTAAGCACAAATGATGTTGCTGCTTGCTCTTATGAGGTACACCTCCTGTAATTGTTTGACCTTTCTGCATTCTGCATATACTGCAACATTATAGGTGTGCGTCTTTCTCATTGGCACTGTGGATATTGGGGAAAAAAACATCCTATTAAATGGAGGAAAAAAAAAAGTGGTTTACACAGTTAATGGAAACCCAGTAAAAGGCTAAGAGAGCGAGGAGCTCCATCAGAACGCAAAGCAAATCCCATGGAGCAGCTTGGATGGGAGCTGCCTTGAAGGGGTTTTTGGTTTCTTTGTATGAAGACTGGTGGTTTTATTGTGTCAGAAACCACCCACAATTATTTAATGCTACTAATTTCCTCCAGCTTCTAGAAAGACAAAGCTGCCATGTACTTCTTAAAAGACACAGGCTTCTCGTTTAAGATTCATTTGAAGCATTTCTTTGTCCTAATTCGTCTGTAAATAGGGTGTTGTAATACTTGCTTACACTCAACAGAGTAGCTGCCAGTGCTTTCAGGTTCTTTAATGAAAGGCACCCTTATTGCAAATTGATTTATGAATTTTAAGAAACTTCTGGGTGTGTTCTGTGACAGAGTTCATGTTAGTTTGCCAGACTATTGCCCTCGTAATATGAAGCTTCTAAACATCGGATGTGGATTCCTAAAAACATGTGCTTATTTTAGAGTTAACCTATGGCATCCAATTTTTTTCTTCTCTATCCCCTTTCCTTGTTAGACATGAATACTCCTGAATTCTTGGGAGCAGATAGCGATGACACTTAATGACTTCAAATATCCCAACTTAACAGGTAACTTTTTACTCCGTCACTCATTGCTATTTCTACAAAATTGTAAGTTCGTTAATAAGGTGAACTGCAGGTCCAGTGATCAAAGGGATACGATTATATGACCAAGTGCAAAAAGCAAACTTCAGGGCTGCCTATTGAAACGTGCTTAAGTTGAGTAGCTAAAGTTTTCTAAGTGCTGTAGTTACCACAGCTTTCCACTAGATGACACTTTCACCAAAACACTTTAATCTCAATTCACATATTTTCTGATTCTTTCCTTTATCCCCTGTTGAGCTGTCATTTTGTGTTCCTTTTTCTTGAAAGGATTCCTTGGATGCTTGATTACTGTGACTTCTCTATTGTTCCCGAATATATTAGTGATGCTGTGGAACTGCATCAGCGCTGTTCACAGTGTTCTTTTTGTGATTGCGATGCCCCGTTCTTCAATCCTCGCCCTTTCTTAGTGGCATAATGGGCAATTGAAAGCTATGAAGATTTCAGAGCCTTAGCAGGCGCGCCACTTGGCTTTGCCAATGCTCGCCATATGTCAGGCTATTGTAATGCAAACAATATTTTTTTTTCTCCCCAAAAAAGTTGTAAAAGGTAAATGTAGTCTGTACTATTGTGAGTACCAATTACTCCACAAATTAAAAAACCCTCTCTAAACTATTAGCACATAGCTGTTTGGGCAATAAGGGCCAAAGTCGAGGTCTTTAAAGAAACTTCATAACCTAAACGGACGTGCCTAAATCCTCATAAATACGCTATTCTGCAGAGTTTTCAGGCCTGCATCAGGTATATCAGCTTCTTTGTACGTTTCGGGGAGCAGTGGATGTGTAAGTCGGATACTGCAGTAATGTGGAGAGGACAGCTTGGGTGGGCAATGAATGAAGTGTTGGGGAAGAAGAATGGCAGCAGAGGGAAAAGCATCCCCGGCTGGGCCGAAGGGACTATCGACCTCTCGCTCTCAGGCAGGGAGGGCAACTGCTCACGTCCAGGAGAAGACTCCTTGGCTGGAGGGCCGCAACCTGACTTGGAGGTCAGCAGTCGGGACGCAGGAGTTGTTTAGACAGGCCAGAAGCTGAGAGGCGAAACCTTTCTTTGAACCGTATCTCTATTTTGTGTTTGTGCTCAGCCTCCCGTGGCTCGCTCTTTCTTCTGGGTGGTGGCCCTGTTGCGTGGACTACCCGAGGCAACTCACATGGCGCAGGGCTTGGAAGGCAAGAGGGGTAAGAATAGACGGAGTACACCCGGAGAGCGAGTATGCTATGATTGTCTACCTTGCTGAAGCTTCTTACTTTAGGCGCTTAGGACTTGGGCTTGAGTGGGAGGACCAACCAGTCTGATAGCTGTGAGCTGGCAACAGCGGTTGGGCGGCTTTGCAAACTCTGATAGGCAGGAGCTCGGGTATCTGGGAGGCTTTGCTTTGGGGCTGGGTATCTGTCCGGTGATCCTGCAGAGACAGATAGGCACCAAAGCACCTCCAGGGATCTAGGCAAGCGTTCTTACTGAAGTCAGTGACTCACATCCATGCAGAAAGTGTTCCGCTCCTGATTCAGGCCTTTATTATTTTAAACTCTTAATTAAGTCTCTTTGAACCCACAGGTGCAGCCACTTACTGATGCTTATTTGTTTTCTTTTATTTGTCACAGGCTTTCATTTACCAAAATATTTGAGGCAGATGATTGAACTAGAGGTATTTGAGGGGATTTTAATCTGTTCTTGGAAACTGTCACCAACTTTGGTACTTTTCTGTTTGTTCTCTGGATGCTAGTACGGGCATACGTTTGTAGGCAGGTCTCCAATGGGTGGCTAGACCACTGCCATTCCCATTTTACAGGTTGATTTAGAGTTGATTGTGTGTTTATGGTGGCTAAATTATTTCTTAAGGACTAGTATTGGGTTTAATTTTTCATTTTTCAGTAAGTTGAAGTTTAATAGTCAAATGACTAATATTAAGAAAAAGAAAGTTGTTGGATACATGAGAAATGAATGAAATATTTAGGATTCACATATTTTTTCCATGTCTGCCTACTGACTAGTGAAATGTTTACAAATTTCAAATACGAACACATTGACTATTATGTTCACTTCCATATGCATCTGTCATACAGCTATTTTAACCACTCTCTTTCAAACCTGCTGCTGATGTGCTGATTTTTTTTTTCTTTACTTGAAGTTCTGTGAAGTTATTTCACAATACCTGAGCTGTTAAGTTATATTTACTAGGTTATTCCACGGTTAGTAAAGCTGTTCCATTTTATGATTTCTTAAAGCACTGTCTAGAATCCAGGCAGTTACACAAATAACTGAACTTCAGTCATTGTGGTTTTTCTAGATCAATGAATGATTTTTTGGGTTTGGAT
>JANZLQ010000050.1:5957151-5994175 GCA_026212715.1 Elanus axillaris | reverse complement strand
CAGCTTTGAACCATTCCCACGCGTCCTACCAGGGAGAAGAGCTCAGCACCTCCCTCTCCACGTCCCCTCCTCAGGAATCCATGGAGAGCAACGAGGTCGCCCCTCAGCCTCCTTCCCTCCAAACTAGACAAAGCCAGTGTCCTTGGCCTGCCTGGACATGAGTTCCAGCCCTTTTAATACCACTATTTGTATGTACACTTTTTGGACTCACCTGTACAGTAGTTTAAAATATTAGCAGACTTTAAGTAATCTAAACCCCTCTAAATTTTTTTAAATCCAGGATTAACTTCTTGCTTGTTGCTTCTTGTACCAGGTCTGTCAGAAAATATGCTTACTTACTGAATTCATGTATTATTAGGATATTCTGCTGTTCTTACTTTGAGCTTCTGATTACTGATTTTCATCTTCCAGTAGCAGAGGAGTTCAACCAGCAAAATTGCCTAAAGGAATGAGGTTCACAGTTGATTGTAAAATTGCAAGCTCCGGTGTTTTTTTGAACGGGAACAAAAAAGAAAACAATTGATAGTTTCTTTCTTGGAATAGTGTATCTTGCCCTTTGAGAGACATGGTAGTGTTTCATACTCACCCTAACCCTTATAAGGAGTTATATTTTGAGTTTTGGACTAACTACACATTTTGTGATTTACATGATCATTTTTAAATTTAGCTAATCAAAGTTAAAAAAAAAGAGTGTTTTTCAGAGATATTTATTTTCTTCTGTGCATTCAGACTACCATATCTTGTGTTTCATTATCTGGTGGATTTGTTCTACACCGAGCCACCACATTAGGTTTCAGGGAGGAGGGAGGAAGAAATTTACTCATCTTTATTACTTGGGTAGATATGGCTCCTTGTGCCTTCGGCAGATTCATTATCATGTATCTTCTTCAACAGGTTCCGTGAAAAACAAAGAAGCCTATTACCGGGCTTACAGAAGAATTCACCCAGGGTACTGCAATGCTTCCAACTGTCATATTGAGAGAGAGTTAGCATCTCTGAAAAACCCATTTTTGAGTGACTCTGGTATTAACATGAGGTTAAAGATGGCCAACTGCCCAATGTACGGTGAAGATGTCCAACTGCACTGGCTGCTTGAAAATTTGCGAGGTGAAAACAAAAACCTGAAGTTTAATTTGTGCGCACAAATAATAACCTACAGTGGTTGCCCAATGGATCAATTTTGGAAAGACAGTGTGAATGTCACATTGGGTCCAAGGGAAGGTAAGAAGGTGAATTTGTCTAATACCCTTTTGTCCAGTGTTCTTTGCAGGAGATTGTTTTTTTTTTTTTTAGGATTAGTGGAGACTTCCAAATAGTGGTGGGAAGTGAAATAAATACAATGTTAAATGTTGACAGCTGAATTCACTGTAGGGTGATCGCTCAAAAAACAGCAGTGTCAATACTACATGTATAGTGGCAGGTAAATCGTAGTCTTTCCTTAATTTCTCAAGGCTTAGAGATTCTTATGATCATTTAAAAACTTGTTTCTGCTAAAAGTTCAATTCTGGATTCTGTATTCAATACAGAGATAAAGTTGCAGCTGTCTGTCAGAAGAGCAATTTGTTTCCTTTGGCCAGAATATATTAGCCAATGTAAAATGCTTCTTTTGAGCACTAAAGTAATTATTTCTAGTTATACCACATGCTGGGAAGTGCAAAGGTGTATCAGAACATAAACACTTGTTTTCATGGTTAATATCTTTTTCTGAAAGAAAAAACGATCCGTCTAATTAAAACATATCATTATCAGATGAAATTTCATGCCTGATATTAACATTCTGGTTTACCAAGCTTTAATTTGCCTACATTTGAATTATTGCTTTAAGAATTACACTGGAATTAAAGTTTCCAAATTTTGAATAATAATAATAATAGTAATAATAATAATAAACCAACTTCCTTGTAAATGCACTGCTATAATTACATTAACTGAAAACTATGAAGCTGGCTGTTGAAGGTAGAAATGTATCACCCGAAGCCAGGAAAAGTCATGTCTGTTGTCAAAGATGCTGTGATAACTTAATATTTAATTAAGCCATTTTAAGTACCAGTTAAACTTGAGGAGGAAGGAAAGTGGAAACATTAGCCAAAAAAATAAGAAAAAATAATTAAAATAAATTTGTTTTACAGTGAAAAAAATTCCACTGTGTATATCATATAGTCAATATGGACCTTATCTCTGTGATCACAACATTATGAAAGTAGTTGCTGTCTCAGACCCAGAGTGTGGAGAAGTTCTGATGGTGAGCAGGGATATCGTAATCAACAGGCCACCTGTTATTGTAAAGGTAAAGAACTTTAATTATGGGATTTGTGACCTAAGGAACAGACTTAGGGACTCTTAATGACCACTTTCTAGGTACAATGATGAAAAATTTTAAAATATTTTTTTCTTTTTTTTATTGAATCTTTCATTTTAGCAAGATCAGTGTGTTTTTAGGTGTATAAGAGTTGACTTAGAGTGATGTATAGAGAGCATAGAAGTCAATCAGAAAGAAACAGGTGTATGAATAATCCTTTTTTTCTTTTTTCTTTTCTTTTTTCTTCTTATGTTTATTAACTTCATTGCTAATTTTGTAAGGGTTACAAAACATAAAATGTGTTTATTTTCTGACTAGCTACTGAGCCAGCCCAGGCTGAAAGTACCATGTACTGCAGAGATCTCCTTCTGCAATCCTCTCCAAGAAGATATGAAAAACTGCGTAATGACATTAGAAGGCTGTGGTTTATTCAAAGAGCCAATGACCATTGAGTAAGATCATCAATTATTTTAATGGGGGTAATATTCAGGGTTCACTAAGGTGTGCTAGATCAGAGCAGGTTTTGAGGAAGACAATAGTTCTGATATTTTTGGTAGTTAGGACCTGAACAGGACTTTTTATCCCTTATTACTTTGAGACTTAGTTAAAAGCCTCACTCCTCTTGAAACTGATGGGACATTTACTGCTGGCAAGATATGTTTCTGCTTCATTTTTCTCAAGATTTAATTTAAGTGCATGTTTCAAATTTCTGTCTGAAAGGGAATGCACTGTTTCTTTACAAGAAATTCTAGCTGAGTCCCCCATCCCTTTATAATCCTATTGAGTTTATAATACAATTCTTCTAAATATTCATGAACTGGCACCACATACATGAACCATTAGAAAATGACAGTGAGAAAAAGCAATATGCATTCTAAGCTCATAACGTCTTAATCACATGAAGCTGGAAACTTCCAGGCTGCTATAACTTCCTGGGAAAAGTAGCTGTTCATTAATATGCATTGCTGTTCTTCACGACAAGGAGAACTGACAGAAGTATGACTAGTTTTGAGGGGAAGCAATTAGGAATTGTCTCGCTGAATAATAATGAACTCTATTCCACAAAGCTGCCCGATCCAGCTTAAGACTACTGGAAAAGGGAAGCAGCAAATACATCTTTGAGGCAGAAGGGTGCTACATTTTTGAAGAATTCCAGAGAGTATGATGAGTGAGTTTCCAGTTCCAGTGACAGAACCAATTCTGGGAGTCTTCCAAATCTTCTGTTGGGACAGAAGTTGTTACCATGCTTTTCACAATATAGAGCGTGGTGGTTTTTTTGAAGGAAGGCAAGAATAACAAAGTTGTCATAACTGTTTGTCTCTGAACACATGCTGTAGCAAAGCAAACCTAATCATGTGCACTCATCTTGTAGCGCTTCAGGTCTCTGAGCTACCCAGGGTCCTAATTCTTTTCCTTCTCTCGGTCCAGTTTGGGAATACTGGCATCCAACCAACAGGCACGGACCATCGTGGAGTTCACACCTTACAGGCTTGGCAGCCACCGGCTCCTGGCCAACTTCGGATGCCACAAGTTTGCCTACTGCAAGGGATGCGCCAAGGCCGAAGTGTGTTGCCCCACAGGCCAGAACGGTGCCCAGCCCGTCAGCCAGAATGGGTCGCTCCCGGTCTGTGAGAACGGCTCCCTCCCCATAAACGGCTCCGGGCCTGTCCCCGTGGCGGACCCTGCGTTCAACTCCATGTGTGAATATATATGTATCCCAGTGTGCAACCCAAACTGCAGTGCAGGGGGCCAGCCTGTGTACGACTTCGTGTACCTCCCTGCAGGCCATCCCTTATGCAACTCCATCTGCAGCCAAGGCTTCAATCCAAGCATCAATCCTGGTTTCAGCGTGGGAGGCGATCCTGGCTTCCGTGTCGTATGCGAGACCGTGCCTCCCGCTACGTGCGCACCGATCCCTCCGACCGTGTACGGCACCATGGCTGCCCCAACGTCCAACCCCATGTGCCCTCCCATGCCTCACGTGATGTTCGAGACGGGTCCTGCTCCCGCGCACCAGCCCGGAGGCGGAGGGGGGCCCATGTCCTACTCTGTCTCTGTCCCCGCGAATAACGCGGTGAGTGCCCTGCTGTCCCACTTCATGGCTGGCTCCGGTCCCACTGTGGCAACCCAGGCAGTGCCTACCCATATGTCTGCTCCGCCATCCCACCCGGTGTGCTCTCCGGTAGCCCACGCCGCCGGCAGTCCCATGCCGCCGCCAGCTGCCCTTTCAGTGCCTGCTGCCTCCATCTCGCACCTCGTCTGCGGCTCCGCACCCTCTCCCACCGCCCAGCCTCCGTGTGGCCCAATGGCCACCCTGCCCTCCCAACAACCCCCCAGTGTGCCGGTAGCCCACGGTGTCTGTTCCCCAGGCCCCTGCCCAGCGGCATCCCCGGTGCCGCGCTCCGCCGCCCATAGTGCCACCTCAGCAGGGCTGCAGATGGGGAGCGCCCCGCCGGCCCGCTCGCTCTGTTCCCCGGGCCCTCGCCCTGTGGGACCCCCGGCAGCCCACTCGCTGTCTTCTCCGGCCTCCCGGCCGGTGGGTCCCCCCGCGGCCCACTCGTTGTGCTCCCCCGCCTCCATCTCTCTGGGGGCTGCGGGGGTTCGCCCCACCTGCTCGCCCACCCCTCGCCCCGAGGCCTTGTCGTCAACCTGCCTCTCCCGTCCCCCGGCAGCCGTCACGGCCCGCTCCCTCTGTGCCCCCCCCTCTCGCTCGGTCTCCCGGCTCGTGGGCACCCCGGGGTCTCGCTCGGTGTGCGGGCCTCAGTGGGGACCCTCCTCTTGCGACACCACCGCTCGCTTGGGCACCCGCTCCACGTGGGCTCCCGCTTCCCGCTCGGTGTGGAGCCCCACGGGGCGCTCGGGCTACTCCCCCTTGTCCCGCACGGCCTACGGCACGCTGACGCGCCCTCCGTACAGCTCCTTGTCCCGCTCTTCCTACAACTTGTCCCGCTCTGCCTACACCACCCTGCCCCGCTCCACCTCTCCCTCTGCCTATGCCACCTTGCCCCGCTCCGGGTCGCGGCCCTCCGGCAGCACCCTGTCTCGCACAGGGTCCCGCAGGCCCTGGAGCCCCAGCAGGAGCACTCTCACCTACTTCAAACGCAAATACCTGTAATGGAGAGTAACCTGGGGAAAAGCCAAAGCCAGTGAATTAAAGCCCGTGCGCAGACGCTTTGAAAGAAGTTAGAAATAGGGTGACGGAGAGCAGCGTACGTAGTCCTGAGTGTTTATCCACACGTTTTGAGATGGTGCCAGAGAGCAGGCTGCTAGCCGACTGCTGAGGGTTGCATTTGATGTAATACTCGTATGTCTTGAGAAACGGTACGGTGGAAGTGACGAACGAATGTGGAGCCGTCGTGACAATAGTTGCACGGTGCAGGTAATTGGACTTACTTGCTTGGTCAAGCTGTTTTATAAATGATGTGCTTTCACTCTCTCTTCTCTTGATTTCTTGCAATGCGTGTTTCTCAGATCTCCCTGGGCTACGGCACTCGTAGCAAATCTCTCTCCCCGCATGAAATGCGCAGTCCTTGGGACGCTGCGAAGAGGTGGCAGCAGATCTGCCTTGCGTCTCACCTAACGGACGTTGGGCCCCTGAGTCCTGGTGTTGTGGCTTAGGTCAGTTCTGCATGCGCTCCTTAGTTATGAGGCAATGAAAAGCATGGAGGTCATGGAGTAATTAAATTGTTACAAATCAGCTGATGAGTTAAAAAAAAAAAAAAAACCAAAAAAAACCAAAAAAACACAATTATAATAAATTTAGTGTTACTGCTCTTGATGTATTACAGTATCAAGAAACCAAAGGTCAGGTTAGAAAGGCTGCAAAACTTGATGAACAATTAATAGCAATTCATTGGCTTTCACAACTGAATGTTTTTCATGTCGCATATTCCAAAAATTTTCTCATCTAGATCGCATGCATTTAGGTTCATGGGAAAAGCTCTGATTCCAAGGCTGTGTCTTTTTGATTCAATATAGCTAGGAAAATTCTGTCACCAGACCTGAACCAGAGAAGGAAGTATGACATGATCCTTTCTCTCCAGCACCCAGTCCTCCCAACTGAAAGGTTAAGAAGGTGAATGAAAATGTATTACGTCTTCTTTAGAGAATTGGTACCGTTTCAATGCTGATCTTCTCCCAGCATTTTAGGAATCGAAATCATATATTGTCATAATGGAACTGTCCCCAAATTTTGGATTTGCTCACAAGAATTGTGTATTTACTGACAACACCTCCCATTCCTCCATCATGTTCCTCTAGTGCTCCGTTATTTTTAGTAGCAAGTGTTAGTGGGGTTTGTGGTAAGATAATTTTGCTGGTGCTGCAGAATCTTCAGTCATGTAGCGGTAGTATTTCAGTAGTATCACTGTAGTTCACACCCCTGTGCTCTGTGATGAGACTGAGTAACCTTCCAGGGATTTTGAAAAGGTGTGGGCTCAGACAGTGGCTATGAACATGCCACCACTATCACCTACAAAGCAATTCTGAGTATGGTAGAAGAAATATTTGCCTGGATATTGTAGTAGAGTGGTCATAACTCAGTGACTTGTTTTTTACGCAGTTTCAGTAGTCTCTGTTAGGTATTTGCTGAGAATTTCTTTGCCTGACTCACAATAAAAATAGAAATTTAAAAAACACCTGTAATTCTGTTTTGGTTTATTTTTTTGGTAATACCTCTTCAAAAGTGGGGAATAGATCTCTCCACATGCACTGGAATGTAAAATCTTCCTCTACTCCATTTCTGTTATATTTCCACTTCCTTTCCCTAAAGCCTGAAACCAGGGCTTCAAAATAAGATCTGAAGTTAGGGGAAATCTATACATTTCCTACTATACCTGAAATACTCCCTTTGGTATTTGAGGAAAAAATTCAGCCACCCTCTTTGCTCACAAAAAAGCTTTCCACTTGCAGGTGCTGCATGAATTTTTCCTTTGCTTTCATGGGCTGCAAAACTCTCAATCCACAGAAAAGCCAAACCAAACAAATCTTTGGGTGGCAGAGGAAGAAATACAAAAGATACCAACACTGTCTACTTAAGAAAAAGTATGTTTTTTTTAAAGAAAATGTTAAAAGCATATGGCACCTACATCGTTACCAAATAACATTTCAGATTTGTGTTCCTAGTAGTGGTTTGACTTCTCTGATTTTCCTCATTTCTGAGAATGAGCCTGATTCCGTATTTCAGAAACTCCAAAGATTTGGTCCCAACTTAACATCACTGGAGCTGTCGAGAGTGTGTGCAAACTTTACCCCCCACTCTTCTTGCCATATATGCTGAATACAGATTGGTTTTGAAAACTGTAGCAAGTTCATTATAATTACAGCCATAGAGGATAACAGAAGTCCTTTAAAATTCGAAATGCTTCTAATACTAAAGAAATTATCTTCAGTGTGTTGTTGACACATATGTCCTAGTAATAACAAAAGCTAGGATGTAGTCTCCTAGCAAAGTTCACTTTACAGCCTCATATTCATTCGGGGGGAGCTTGGGGGGAACTAAATAAATAAAATAAATAAATAAATAAAAACAAACCACAAAACAAACCAATAAGAACAAAAAAAACCCACCAAACAAGAGGATTTAAATTATCTCCTTAAATATTTCTGAGTGAAAGATTTCAACCTACATTTTATAAGTTATCTCCTATCAGGAAGAGGCATGGTTTAAATTTCCACAAAATTTCTGTTCTGTTTTGTTTTGTTCTGGGTTGGTTGGTTTGTGGTTTGCTGTTTTTTTTTGTCAAAAGTGACATGTTTGGCTGTCTTAAATGCACTTTCTTATAGTAGAACCCACAAGAAATTAAATATTCTGGGTTTGGGTTTTTTTGCCTAGTGTATTTAACATACTGAGGATTAACAGTGTTCTGTAATGTGGTGTGATACACAGAGAAGTCTATTTTAGAGAATGGGAGGCCAGCTCGAGCATGACAGTTATAGTCATCAGATATTGAATACAGTACTATCATATTTATGTGTTCAGGAATACATTTCTAATTTTAATCTCCGTTCAGACACGTATTTTATTGAAGTGAGGGAAATATATTCACTTGTTTCTAGGGCAGTGAAGGTGAAAAAATGTGATTTCTCATGCATTATTATAGTTACCCTTTCTATGATTTAATATAATAAATAGGAGTACTGGAATTTATTTTTGTGTGCAACTAAAATAAGGTTGTATTTCTTTCAAAGATGAGGAAGAATCTAGTATGTGATAATTTTCAGTTCTCACGCCTAACAGCTCATTAGACCTTTACAAATCTTTTTTTAGCTAAGAAGTTATAAAGATTTAGCTGCAAGTTAACTGTTTCAAACTGGAAATGCTTAAGGTTTGTGTGTGTTTGGACATTTGCTGGTGACATACCATAAAATGCCTGAGTGAAATGTAATTTATTTTTGTATGTTCCATTACCTGGAGGAAATATTGAAATGTATAACTCAATGAACCAATTTCCTACCAAGCATTAGTTATAGAGGTAAATTAAATTTGATACATTGTATCAGACAATAAGATTAAATTAGGGAAACACTATAGTCACTTTACTTAGTGTTAAAAACAAACAAAATCTTTTGGAACATGTACTATGAAGTGTATAAAAATAAAGACATGAAATATACTGACCAGGAAAATGTAAAAATATTCAAAATGCAAAAGATGACGAGGTTTTCTTAATTTTTTTATGCAGCAGGTTTATGTCATCTGTTGACATTTCCATCATATCTGAATTTTCAAAACTCCATTTCTTCATACTGCACTTGCAGAAGTGTTTTTATAAGGGAAGGTCGTTATTTGTAGAAGGAAATCCCATTCAAATATTTTACAGGCATCCCAGGTCTGTCTTTCTTTTGATGTCTTAGATGGGAGGAATTTCTTCCACACCTTTCTATATTCTTCCTGAATGATCTTGTTCAGGCTTTTAAATTTGTTGTCTTTGAACTGGAAGGTATGTTATATAATGGGCACGTATGCTCATTTGTACTGGGTAATTGTCTGACTCTCTGACTAACACTGGAATAAAAGTTCTGTGCAGGAGACCAATGCAGGACTGAAAACAGAAATGTTCCCAGCCCAAGGATCAAATACAGTGTATGTGCACAGCTGAGCCCGTGTTACTATTCTGTTGCTTGTTTACAATGATAATTAACTCTGCTGCCACATTAATTTGGATTTTAAATCTATTTTTTTCAGATATACTAACTGGCCACACCTGTCTATCTTTTCAACTAACCATGTTTTTTTTTTCCCTGTTGTTCTCTCCTGAGAAAAGTTGCCACTGATGGTGCTCAGTAGACTGCATTAGGTAGTCGAGCAGCCTTTACTTTTTTGTGTATTCATTTCCAGCCATCCTACATCTGAGCTGCATGTGTGTTTGCTCCTTAAGGCGTGTTTAGTGCAGGCTATCTCAGTGCTACAGGGTTTGAATAAAGAGCATTCATTTATACATGTGAATTGGCTGCAAAAAAAAAATTAATAAAATAAATTAATGTCCAGAAAACCAGGAGTTATGTGCAAAGAAATGTCATCACTATACACCATTTCCTTTTAGAAAATCTCTTCTGTGAGTCTGGTGTTCTCCGGTTCCTCTTTCTGAATATCAAACCTCAGATTTTATTAAAGGTATGACAGTATGTCAAGTTAGCTTTAGGTTAACTAGAAATAGAGAAATGCTGGTGTTTGGGATAAATATTGCTAGGAATCCTTTCTGTTCCATTATATTAAAATATACCAGTAAACCTAATCCATCATCTGCAGCAGTTCCTGGGAATAGAGCTCAGACACTGGATATTAACCCTGACCTAAAAATACTCTATAATTCTGGCTGAGCTAAACGTAGCATCTTCATCTTCTAATTTTTGCTTATCTTTTAACTTCTTTTTGACCTTTTTTGGCCTTCATCCCTTTTCCACACAGGGGGGAACAACTAGAATAGCTAGAGGCTGCTCAAATGTAAAAATCATCAAAATTGCTTCAACAGCCTTCAATAGACATTTCAGAGTCTCTAATAGGGAATTCTGTCTTTGGAGCACAAACGTTATAAGACAGAGAGAATACTGAGGGTTTTGTAATGATCTTGTTTCTTTCCTTTAGATGATCTCAGTCAATTATATAATAGCATGAGTCATTAGGGGTCCCAACTGCACATTAGCCGAATACTAACGTGCACTTTTCTGCATCGCTGACTGAGGCCATTTGCCAAGGATAATATCAGTGCAGAAGGAATGATAAACAGGATTCATTGAGATCTGGCCTATAACAACTTCACAGTGAAATTTCATGGGCTCCTATAAAACTAGGTATGAAGTTTATTCAAAGACTACAGACCAAATAGAAATAAGATGCAGAAGGGTTATCTGACACATACAGCAAAAATTAGGCACTAAATGCCCCAAATTAAAAGTCTGAAAATTTTGTGATGGGTAACGCTTAATCCTGGTAACATCCAAACCCTGCAGAAGCGTTACTGTTTCGTTTTAATATCTTGACGTGCCTAGGTTTGTGTCCCAATGTGTATAGATTTTGGTCCCAGTCAGAGCTGGATTGATCCTGGTGTGCTCCTCGTTACTCTTAAGCCAACTCAAGGTCCAGAAGCTAGGTATTTCCAGCCCAAATTCCCTTAGTGGTCTAATCCTTGAGGTGGTCAGAACGCATATAACATAAGCATATCCATAAAGTTTAGAAATAGCCTTCGCCATTTGTATTTTATCTGCTCTTTCCATCTATAGTTTAATGGAAAATGCAAGCACCGTTCTAAGGCTAGACCCAAAATCTAGGAATTACGTACACAGCTAAGTGCCTTATTGACATGCCGAAGGATTTCCTTCTGTTTTTTCCCCACTATATGTATTTTTTTTTTTTCCAGCTGTAGCAGAAAGGTGCTGTCTTTCTCTTCCCCATTACAAAAAGAGACAGTAATTTCTCTATCTGTCATGGGAAGGCATTTCTGGAGACAAAAGACACATTCAGTTCCAGCAAGCAAAGAATCAAATAGGAAACTACTTCTTGATATAAAAGTTGCAGGCACTTGATGCTGATTGTACTTTAAAGGAAAGGTTTAAGCTTGTTCTGCTGATTCCAAGAGGGATGGATGTGGGTATTGCTCCGAGTGAGGTGCATAATCCCCATAGCATAAAGTTTTTCCCCACATGCTTCTTTGCTAAATGTTTTCTTCTTGGCTGTCTCTAGAGAGGTGAAGGCAAACTGTTGTGGCTACCCACCAGCATTCGCTGGCTCCTTGTCTGGGCCACTAACACACACTAACGTGTGGTACCATCCGCACGGCATCATATTCTTGATTTATTTTAGAGGGAAATGAGTGAATGATGGGGAAAACTCCTAAACATTAGTCACCACAGCGATTATGTAGAAAAGGCATCGTCTGCTCAGCAGAAGTTTCCTGTTCAATTCTTCCCATAGTTACTGAAATGAAACTTGCTTCCTTAATCCCAAGAAAATGCATTCTTCAGAAGGGCAAAAAGTAAGTTCGTATGATTTTTTCATGGTGGGAAAAAGAAAGAGGGCAGTTTTTTGTTGATCCAAGCCTTGTAGTATGAGAGAACACAGCTATTCATGCTCTACCAAATGAAGTTCACAGAGGGAGGTTGTCCAAATCCGTCATTGTGGATTAGTTTAACTACTGAATTTTTTTCCGTGTAAGCCACGGCTACCCTGAAATAATGAAGCTATCACCTATCCTTTTATGAGTATGGCAACCACTTTGATGTCTGAAAGGGATTTTATGGCAATGAAGTATGAAAGGAGCAAAGACTTTCAAGCAAATGGAAGTGTTCATGCAAATAAAAATAATAATTATAAATAAGTGTAAATGCTCTTCTGTCCTGAATACATTCATCTCTCAGTTGCTTTCTTTCAAAGCTTGGCCTGTATGCTACTTTTTAGCAAGAGGCTGTCTACTAGAAGATTTAGTTTATAAAGATGTACATTCTTTGAGTTGCTTTTACATGTAATATTTAGTTTCTCTGTCTTGCTTGACAGAGCCCTAGAAAGCTGACAGAGGGAAACCATTGTGAAAAACTTCTGCCAGGTACTGTCTTTCAGGATGAAGTAATTTTTATAGTAATATATACATATATATATATATCTGCATAAGATGTAAAATTCAATAGAAAAATGTTAATCGTGTATAAAATTTCCTCACAGCAGCAGTCTGCAGTCATTCAGTTTTTGCAGCAGAGAGTCTCAGTCGTGTACAGAAAGTTAATAAATGCTGTCGGGTCCACAGGTCCTGCCACTGCCGTGGCTGAAGAATGAACCCACACAGGTATTCTGGGCAGAGAGGCGCCATATCTGGAGAACAGGCAAATTTGGGGGATAATTAGTTGAAATTATTTGGGAATCTATATTCAAGGTGAAGTGGTGAAAGTATTAAATAGTTCACATTCACGTTATTTTGGTTATATAGAAGAGCGAAGTAGCTTTGACTTAATTCTCCTGGGTTTTTGTTTCATTAGAATTACTAGTAGTGCTAAGAGTGCTAGTAAATAATACTAATAGTACTAATAAAAGTAAGGTAAAACAACTGCTGAACGTGTGGATGGTAATTTTTTGTTAATTTCAGAGCTTGTGATTTGTTGACCAAGATTTTGTTAAAAAGTTTAGTGCTAGTCAGTTTGGTCTTGAGTTTGAAAATAAGCTATAATAGAGCTAAGGCACTGATAATCTTCCTTTCACAAGGATAAACACACCCATATATTGGTATGTTGGAGCTAAAATCTCCTGCATATAAATTTTTAAGTGTTAAAAGATGATAATCTCTGTTGTAGTGTAAGGAATTATTTGACATCTCTGCAGTGGAGTATTGCCTCAACAGTTAATCTCCTCTTAAAATTGTAAAGAGTATTTTAAATTGCCAAATTACCTAATTACCTGATTATTTTTTTTGTGAATCAGCAACCATCTGAAAATAAGAATGAAAAAAATGTTTATTATAAGATATAAAAGCAGGTAATGGAAAGCACAGTGTACTTTTGTTTGTAATTATCAGTTCATTTTAAAGCACTTCAGAGATAAGAACGTGGAAATTTCCAGCAATACGGACTGGACATAGTGCAAATGGTTTGTCATCTTAGGACTCAGGTAGGAATAAGATAAAGTTTAACAACCTATACTTAACACAGCTAGACTTTTCTGCATTAATAAAAAAAAAAGTTGAAGAGGCAAACTTAATTTGGATTGCAAATTTTAAGATGCTTTTGCTAAGCTTTTATGTGAGCACAATAGTTTTGTCAGAAACTATTAAATTGTATATTGTAGCTGATAAACCCCTAATATTATTATTCTGAAAAAAAAAAAAGGAACTCTGCCTTAATGAGAGGTCTGAGCACTGCCTCATTATTTGGCACAATGTTATGTTTGATTAAAAGATAATGATGTTAGGCAAGTAGTTATTTGGATCTGAGTTGCTGTTACAAATCAGGATACCTGTCATATATCTGTGTGAAGTGCACTTAAGTAAGATAACATATAAGTAAGATAGTAAGCATTATCTTCATCTGTTTCACTGGGACTGAAAAGTGCATTTAAAATACAGCAGCTGCTTAATTATTTGACTGAGTCCTATGTGATGTAATGCTACTATTCACCACATGGCTTAATAAATCCCTAGTATATAAAGCGTGAATGCTATATCTGAAAAAAAAAACAGAGTGAAGTAAGAGCATTTTAATTCAAAACCATATGTCTCAGATATTAAAAGAAAGAAAATTAGCAAGTAGTTCATGATATTGGATGGGAAGAAAATAATGATTTGGTTTTGTGTAAAAACAATATAGGATGTTACAAAAATGCCCTGTATTGAGAATTTTTATGGCACAAAGTCTGATTGAAATAATTACTAAAGAGAAAAAAAAAGGTAACATAAGCACTTGGGTATTTTTATTGTGCTCTAACTAGAAAACGTCCTTTGTGTTGATTCAGAAGTCTGAGGGACTTGGGAGGCAGGACCAAGATGTGTCTTTTTGTCTAAAAAAACATTTTGAGGGATAATGCTACAATATCAAAATATCTAGAGCTTGCATGTGAAAGACCTGAAAACTAAACCTCATCAAAACTTTGAAGCGAGCTATTAGGGAGGAAAAAATTGACATCCTGTCATGGGCATTCCTAGTTTCCAAGACTGGAATATAATGATGCTCAAATAGCCTCTTTTAATGAAGAAGTTTTGACATCTACTTTTCAGTTGCTGGTAGATTGTACATACTCTCAAAAGAGTAAAGATTTGGGTTGCAAATACTTGATTTACCATTAAGAAACTCTGTTTGAGCTTTTTTGTGAATGCAGAACTTGTCGTCCAATTTTTGACCTTGGCTAACATCTCTCAATGCTAAAATCCATGGTTTTAAGCTTGTGGGACCAGCTCCCGTGCTGGTGAGGTCCTGCCCTACTGGCACTGCTGTCGCACCCGGCTCTTGGCTCGCTTCCCTTGCGTGTTGTCCCTGAAAAGCACGCTGACCTCCATTACGGAATTTTAATTCTTCCCGTTTTCTCCTAGAATTGATTTTACCAAATATTCCTTGGACAATCTGCTTTTATTTCAGACCTGGCATCATGCGGAACAACCTGCCAACACGTAAAATCGCGTTAGATGTTCTTCTTCCTCGACTAATTCACAGCTTGATGTGGCTCCTACAGACGTCAGCGTCCAAACTCCCATCGGGCTCAGTGGAACAGGAAGAGATGTGGAATTGCACTGGAAGAGATCGAAGTGTGTGAAGGGGGTATGAAATCTAATAATAATGTTTGAGCACCTGAAAAATTGTATTCTAACTGTAATATTCATTAGCTATATTTCAGCAAGGCTTTCACAATACATCTTTTCTTTTTTTTTTTTTTCCATTAGCAATATATCATCTTCTTCATTAACAATATATCATGTACATAATAAGTGTTTATTATAGTCTGTCTCTGGGCTGAAATTATCTTTCAGAATGAAAATACAAATGGTTTATTGACACAGAAATATACTAATTACTGACAAAATCCCTGGAAAACTGGGATAACGTAGAGCTTTGGCAATGAGATGTTAACATCCCTACCTCCAATAAATTTTCAACCTTAGTGCGTGCTCATGAGAAATAAATATCAGTCACAGCCTTACTCATAGTAAGTATGGAGACAACAAATGTGCCTCAAACTAAAAATGTATGTAGTAGAACTTTTGAAAGAATGAACCTGAGATAAAATATTAAGCTCGTTTTATACTTGAAATGATCTATACTTGTATAACAAATATTTTCTGCTGAAAAATAGTTATCTCCTTGAAAGGCAGGAGCTCTTGAAGAAATCTTTTTTCCTCTTCCTCGATAACTTTATTCTGTAATAATAGTTAGGTTTTTAAATTGTGAATCAGTTACTACTGTTGTTATTATTATTATTATTTAGTAGCTATTATTATTAATTAGTGTGATCTGGCATTTTAGGCACCCCGATGTATAATATGGATAATTTACAGAAACCAGCAAGAATAAAGACAGACCCTTCCCAGACTGCCTCAGTGCTGACTTTTTAATGATCTAATTCCCCAAATGGAACCAAACACCCAGAACAATAACATAAATTCCCCCACAACAAACAATGGAAATGGCTTGTCTCAAAATTATCCCATCAAACTCAGCGTACCTGGACTCTGGAACTATCTAGTGGGAAATACTGAGTAACAGAACAAGTTATGGGGGACTGTAGGTGGCTCAAACTGAGACAGGTTGATTTTGCAGCGTAGAGGCTAAGGTGGAGGGGACATCTGGTCCTCAGCACCACCTCTATATTTTACCCAGTAGCTGCTAAAGTATGTAAGAAAAAGAAAAACAGAAAATGATTTTGGAGTGGGGACAGAAAAACAGGGCTTCTCTGTTCCCAGGTTGATATCCTAAACATTTAGTTACTGAGACATGCTCGTTGCCGCATTATAGCTCAGAAATGTCATAGCTCTTGCATTTCTTTCAGTTCAGTAGCTGCGTTTCAAATTGAGAAGTGAAAGGTACGTTGCACAAAATAGCCTGTGATGAAGTGCTGTATCATTCTGCTGGTTAAGGACATTTCCATCTCCTGAGAGGATGAGCTAACCGATAGTCTATGGAATAAAAGAGCTCACATCATCTCCTCCCTCTTAAAGGAAAGCAGTAGCTGCACTTGGAGGAAGACCAACCCTACCAGTGCCAAGTGTGCTAAAGAATGCTTAGCTTGCGGATCTTGACCTGGTTTTGGCACAAGTGAGCTGCTTACACTGCTCAGCTAGCAAGAGTGGGATGTGCAAACTGCAAGGTTTGGCAAAAGTCAAGCAACAAACTAGGCACATACAGAATTACAGTGCCTCTGAGATAAAGTTCTCGGAACTCTGCGTGTAGGTGCCTGTGTTTGTCCATAACTCACTTTAAGAGCTTAAACCCATTGTGAAATTCACATTTATTTCAGGAAAAAATAACCAATGCTAAGGATAATTCCTATGATGGAAGATACCTGACTCTATTTCAGTACTTATGCAGGAAACAGAAGCTGGACTGCAAAATCACACAGCTAATTTTCTTTTTCATATATTAATTTTTTTTCAGATTTCCTACTGCATTTTTAAACCATAGATACATATGCTGGCATTGCATTTTACCATCTTATATGGCAGGCAGTCTATAGGATACATTTTACTTCAGATTTTATTGGTTTATTCTAATCCAGGTTATTTTCTCTTTGTTTTGTGTAGCAATGTATTCATTTTATTTAGCTGATATCTCTTTGGAGTGCACAGAATCGACTGAATGATGATGTCATCATTTTATGTTAGTTTAAATCTGCATAAGCTGGCACTACTACGGGAAATTCTCGGGAGTTTTTTCTTGCCCAAAACATTTTCCCTTCTGCTGTCAAAAATAAAAAATGAAAAAAAAACAAACAACCCAGACAGTTGAAGAGGGTTCTTTGAAAAAACACCCAGTTGTTTTTGTTTGTTTTTTTTTCCCCAGGTTAATTATCACAGATTACTTCCCTGAGGTAGTTCATTGCACGGCTGTATGACTGCAAGTGCCTGCAGTTATGGGTGGAGAAACAAGCACCCAGGAATGAGGGGGTGGTGGGATGACTCTTTGATGGTTGAGCTGCCTTACGTCATATTAAACTAGTTATGAAACTGCAGTGTAAAGCTAATCCATTTAAATGTGATAGTCAGGGTCTGTTTCTGTAATTTATAGAATTCTATACATTCTATAATTTAGACAACAGCAATGAGCAAACCCAGGAATAGTAGAGGCATGCAGTTAGATGAACATAGTTGCCACTAAAATGATCCCAGTATTATTTATTTCTGAATGGATTTTATTAAATAGATATATATATACATGAGAAGAAGCGTGAAATGAAGCTCAGCAGGCACATAATTGTACTCTCTTGTTTTTCAGAATATCTGTGACTTTAATAGAACTCATTCAAACTTAAAGCTTTAATTTTTTTTCCAGCATGATACCTATGGAGTTAGTAACTGTCCCTCTTCAAGAAGATCCTTTTGCTGGTAGCACCTGCTCTGTGCTTTGGGGAGTTTGATCAGTGTGTTTACCACCATAACATCTATTTGAACATTCCTCTGAGTCTCACTCATTTTCTTGGCTTTTACCTGAATAGTATAGGAGATTTCTTTACAAAAAATAAGAAAGACAAAGCCATACTCTCCCTCAAGGAGTTATGAGCAAGAGTTTTCAATGCAGATATGAGTAAGTAATTATAAACTTACATGCCTGTTTTACTGTGTAGAATATATGAAACCATCGAAGAATGTTCCTTAGAAATGCTTAGTTTTTCTGTGTGCAGGCAAGTAGTCAGAATATTCTGAATGCTTTCTCTAATAAAATGTGTAGGGCAAGGGAGAGCAGGAAGTATTTGCAAATGTTGATTTGAATAAGTGAGTCTGAGTCACTTGGATAACATTTGCAACCATTTTTCTTAAACAAATACAGGGAAAAAACCTAACAGTACAAGCAATTTTTAATCCTCAGAATATTTAAGAAGAGATTTGTTTGTGAATGTTTGTGCCGTTAAGAATTCAGTCCAGAAGTCTGTGTGTCCATCTCTGAACCTTTCCAGGGTCCTTTCTCTGCTTATAAAAATTGCAGTCATCCAGTACAGGAAAAATGCTATTTAGTTCGGACAAACAAAGAGCACGCATAACAGTTAAAAATGACTCAGAATGAATGATTCCACTGAATCATGTCCATGCAATTCTGAATTAAAAAAAAGTTGTATAAAGCAACTGTTGCTTTGCAATCCTCTTGTTCCAGGTAGAGCTGTACTGGGGTATCAGGAAATAGGAGATGCTTTCCAAGAAGGACACTAACGTCCCTGGGCATTGAAGAAGCTCACCGAGTACAGTCTGTTCAGATCATTGTTTGCACCCTAACTTTCCCCTGGGCTCTAAAAGGTATGTCTACATAGCAATGCAAGTGAATAGAAGTGAATTTGTAAAGCAGAACAGAAGATGTTGAGGAACTAACATCCCAAGAACATGTGCTTCAGGAGTGCACGTAAGTGGGTGGAGCTGATCTACCAGGTCAGCTCACCCAAGAGAAATGTTGTTCATGTGTTCTAAGATGACTTTGGAATATAAACCAAAGCTCGTAATTGAGATTTGAGAGATTAGCTTTAAAAGCACATCTCTGTCCCATAATTCTGGCACAAATGCACCCAAAATACTGGAAACGTGTCCGTATCACCCAGTGATCTTGCAGTACTGGGCACGGTATTCACCACCGTGCCATGCAGACCCTAAGGCCGCTGTCCGTAGTCAGCTGGGCAGTTCTTTGTCCATACTTGGTTTCACTGTCACCTTTATGTCGTGTTAAAATATGAGGTGAATGACATAGATCTTCCCATGAATGCTTTCTAGGTTCTTCTTCTGACATCAGTTGTGGAAGCAATTGTTTGTGGCTGCTTGAATAGGCATGATTTTTCCTTATCAGTTCTTCACATAGCAGACTAGGTCATGCTGCGTCTGTCAGCGTACCATTGAGAAACGCTACAAACATTCATTCACCGGCTGGAAACGCTGCGTATGCCATGCATTGAACTCGCACTCCAGTAAGAGAAGATGATTTCAGTCAAGTTAAGGGCCTATCAGTCACAATAATTCCTGAGTCACACGAGCCTGTATGTTTTTCATCAGGATTAATTCCTTATTCTAACTGCTTTTTAAGAGAAAGAACTTGGTGTATATATGAAACACCTAGGTTATAGCAAGTTCTTTCATATATACACCATTTTGCTGCAAACCTGAAAAAAAAAAACATATGGCTTGTGTTTTTGAACTATTTAATCCTATACAATTAGGTCAAGAAACTATTCAGTGTCAAGATTGGATGCCGAAGCCACTGGAAACTCCCTGCTAACACATAAAAAAGCCATGCCAAAATTCCCTCCCTGCTCCACCAGCAAGGCACAGCTGAAGTTAACATTACTTTCCCAGGCAAGTTTATAAGCATCAGGAAGTACAAGGTATAGCATCACCCTAAATATTTCCATTTTATGGACATGACATACATTAAGAGTCTTCTATTTTGGATTGTAAATACCACTGAGAAGGGACTGGTAGCTGAGTTGAGTCATCAAGCAGGAGATCAGCGACAGCTGAAGAGAAACCAAACCTGCTGCATGTCCTGTTTTGAGTGTGAGGCTCTGCCAAGAGAAGGTGAAGGTGGAAGCGCAGTGGAAAGAAAAAAGTGGTAAACAAGCTATTGCCTCATTTTTTTGCCTCTCCATGTATATAGGCAAAATCTACATCCTATCCTTTCAAAGTGGTCTCCACATTTATCTTGTTCATCACTGATTTTCCATATATTTCAACCTAACACCAATGGAGATTTAAACATTTACACAGAGTATTTTGCACGGATGTGAAATTATATGAAAACAAGTTTTGCAGTCAATGAAGTAAAATGCATTTGATATAACCCCCAAAATATGTAATTTACTGTAGTTTTATCTTTCAGGAGTAAATATTTCTTCTGCATGAAATCAGTGCTAGAGTAAAAAGGTGTGGAGACAACAAATGGTTATTAATCCCAGCGCAACCGAACAGGGATTGGTGTAATGGTTATTAAGCTAGAAAAGAGGGGAGAGCATCTCCTTAAGCTGCTTGCAGCCAAGGTGCTTAGCAGAGCATGGAGAGAGGGTGAAAGGAGAGCAATGAAACATGAAGCACCAGGGAAGAGTGGAGACAAGATGACATGACAGCAGGTAATGGCTGGGCAGGAGAAGGAAAACAACAAAGCAAACGATGTGTTTAAAGCATAAAAATGAAGACAAGCAATGTTTCACATTCCCTGCTGACGGTCAATCGGTGTTTTGTTAGGATACCTGGTATTTATCAGAGAGAGAGGGGCTGGGGAGCGCGGGGTGAGGGACGGAGCCGGCAGGGAGGCTGCTAACAAGGTCGCCCGAGGGACTGGAGACCCAGCTGGGAGCTCTGGAATTGGCTTCTCTCTTGCGGTGCCTGCGAAATGGGGTTTACATATCACACAGCACGCGAGCCACATGCAATCTGTACGTGTCCGTTTTGCGGTGCTATAAATTGGATTCATTTTATATATTTCTTTATATATATTTCAAGCTTATACGCTAATATTGAAAAGCAACTCCACCTAGTAAACGCACAGAACTTAATCTTTCAGTTTACCCAATAATGGAAAAGTGTAAACCTGATTTTAACATAAGGTTAGCCAAGTCAGTTAGCTGAGATCAAAACGACTTACTGAGTTCTGTAACTGACAGATCCCTCCAAAAGTCAGTGTATAAAAATACAGCTTCTCACTATGGAAGCTTGCAATCACTCCTCCTGTAATTTTGCTTCTTAAAATTTCCTTTTTCTCTGAGGAAAGAACAGATCAAACTTGCCTCTGCAGCCCTTTTCCTTCTGTACACTTTATCTTGGCGTGCTGACAAATGCTGCTATGTGCACAGAAAGGAAAAGAGTGGTTCAGCTGGGACAAGCAGTAGGTAAGGCATCACGGCAGATGTTTGCCTACCACCTGTACCATCTTTCCGCGTCTAATGGTTCAGCAAGGTGGGAGGATGCACTCCTCGACACTAGGCAGGAACCTTTGGCTGCATATTGGTTTATATGAGCTTAGACACCTAATTTGTGTTAGGTGATACACCACCACCCTTTCCTCTATAATGTTCGTATGCTTTCTGTTCTGCAGGGTTACTAGGGGAGTTTTTCATATTTCTTTTTTTAGCCATAGCTGCCATGCTGTTCTTGGCAAAAAATTGCACGATTGGCCAAATGTAGGACAAATGTACAAAAATATTTATTGTTGCAGATGGGGAAAATATAAAGGATACTGAGAAATACTGGAAGTCTGGGGTTTGTATCCTGAAAACATTTAATTAGGACCAAAAAGCAAAATCCCGCAGAAGGTCTTCAGGGAGCCCATTGTGGTTCCCCAGTTCTGACCACAGACCTGCAGCGTTGTTTAGGACGGGTCAGGCTCCGATTCCTCTAGCTCATGCCAGCCGGCAGCTTCTCCGAGGGATTGTTCAGCAGCTAGAGACAGCCTGAATTCGGTGCTTGCGTTCTCTGAGACACTTGCAGTCTCGCCCAGGCATCCCTTGTAATGAGGAGGTCAGATGAGTTATTCTGCATCTGTTAAGATTCCCCCTCTTGCTGGGGGCACTCTCAGCTGCCTTAATCAACTGATTTCTAGTCCCGTGCAGCTTTAGGCCAGTAAAATACTGTGGAATAAACAAGAACATCTGCTCACTTGTTTATTCAATGTTTAGTTAAGTTTTTCAAAGAAAGATAGCCCCAGTGTTCACTGTATTGGGATTTCTGCACATCTGATGCGAGTGGGATGTTTTGGTGGAACATTACAGCTACAAATGGAGTTGAAATGGCTGATTTAACATATATGACACATGGTGGGTTTATGATACTGTGGTTTGTGGAAGTCTTAATAGATCTTGCAAGTTTAGAATTTCTGACCTTGTTGACTATATAATGTAGTGTAGTAAGCAAGAGTTTTTTGTTTTGTACTGAATAATACTATAGTTTAAGCGACTGTTGTGTTTGATATACAATCCTGAGGTTGGAATATTTGATCCTTTGTTATTCTGTCTTTTCTGTGTACTTTAGTAATCAGCTTAAGTAGGGTGGAAAAGCCAAGTCACAGCTAAGAGAATAACTGAAAGTCAAAGCTAACTGGATTTTCGAACCTTGTAAAATGCTCAGATTATATTTTTTTAAAGAGACACAACATTCAAGAGTATGTTCCTTTTATAGTGGTGTATTAAAGTGGGGCTGGACATCACCCTAAACGCATTTTAAGCTGGTCTAAAACTCTTACATTCTGCTCATACAACATTTAGTTTCTGCATTTTTTTAAAAAGGTATACATCACACTGCATGTGACTTGCGGGAGAGATATTGTTATTTGGGCTACTTGACTTTTTCCCTTGGAGATGAATTGTAACATTCAGTTATAACAGGTGGCCGCGTTTGTAGTGTCCCTGCTGGTGCCAGTGTGTCCCCAAGAGATAAAGGAGTGAAAATAGAGGTAAACCCTTTCCTCAGTCAGTCTTGGATGCTGCTCTTGGAGGCTGGGATTGCCACACAGTGTAGCCCATAAATAGGGAACCACAAATATGGTGTCTGACTTTTGTGGTTGACAACACTTGGCCACCCAGGATTGCAGAAAGTAAACTTGTTTTTTGCTCATTTCAGTGACAGCTTTTGAACACCACTTTTCTGAAAAACTACAGAAATACCCTTGAGGAATAGACATAATAATCCAAATAAACTTTTATGAATTCATACGCTGTATTTCAAATTTCGAATGAGATCTTTTAAACAACAGGGAGACATAGCTGTGTGTGATGTTTTATGGTTTGTTTGTTGGGTTTTTTTTCCCAGGAAGAAGAGAATAAGATAACTAGTTTACCTTCTGTGTAATTAACTGCTCTGATTTGCCTGTTATGCCACTGTGTGTTTCCCAAAGAATTCTGTCAGTGGCAGCTCGTTCCAGAAAATGCTTTTGTGTCCAAACTGCAACATCCTCAATACCCTAGCAGTGTCCGCCCTAGACAGGGTGTCACCTGGTGCCTGTCTGTACAGAGACCTACTTGTGCCACCAAAGCTCTCGCAGCAATCGCTTCACCCCACCTTGTCTGTGGTACGCACGCCTCGTGACTTCCACCTACCTCCCTGCGCTTTCTTGTAAGGATATAAGGCACTACCCAAACTGTCAGGTTCTGGAGGCAATGACAGGCTTTAACTGCTCTGCTTGCTCTGTAATGTCTTGGGTTTTTGTTTTTTTTTTTTGTAGTACCCCCTCTGCAACTTTCTCCCCATCCTGTGCGCAAGCTCTCCTCAGAGGTCCTGCAGCCGTGACCTCGGAGAGTCAGATTGCCGTGAAAATACCCGATTTGGGAGGAGGAGCTGTGGGAAGACTTATCTGGTGCCTCTGCAATTGAGGTTCCCACCCCGGAGCCCTGCTGTGTCCCCCTCGGGTCCCTCTTCACCTTCCCTTGCAGAGCTGCCCACCCTCGCTGCTCCCTGGTGCTCCGCTCCACTCTCCGGCAAAGTGACCTTTCTTCTCCAGATTCATGGTTGTCAGGTTGGGGAGCTGGAAACCTACAGTACCTCTAGGAGGGACAAACGGTATTCAGCCCTCAGGAACATTCCCGTGCCCTGTTTGGTTTTGTGAAGTCAGTGTCCCAGAGAGTTGTCCTGGAGCCCAGCCTGGAATACGTCAGCCAAACCCTGTCTACGCCGAGGTGAGGCGGTTGCTGTCGTGCGCTTGTGTTGTTTTCCCATTCCTCAGATACTTTTCTGGTGATGGGTCAGCTCTGGCCTTGATCTGGGAACACGTCTGCTGGAAAGGGAGCACTTATTTCTCTCTTCAACCAGGTCGGCTGAGATGCAGACTGCCTACAGCCCATAGGGATAATGTCTGGCAGCCGCTCAGCTCCACGCAGGAACCAGCCAACCCTTTTTGACAGTGGCTTTCTTCTGTGTGGATTTTCAGGGCTCCATTTCAGGTCCTTGTTAGCTGGTTTTCCCCCTTACAAGGTCTTGCTTGTGGTCCTTGTCAAGCAGTGGTGTTCTCCTGGCTAAGGGAGGCCGTTTGTGTCTCGGTCGTTAATCTGTGGCAATAAAAGCCCACAGCTCTGACTGTGTCAGCGGTATCCCCTGTCAACATGGTCCAGGTGCGAGAGCAAGAGGCTTTCTTCCCCTTCTTCATCAGGGTCTTCTCAGACAAAATTTGGGCAGTAACTTCAGCTTTGCTTCACAAATACTCTGTGAAAACATGGTGGTATGTGGAAATCTGTGAAACAGCAGTTTCTAGGAGTCCGGCCCTTTACACCAGCATTACAAGTGCATTGGGAAGTAAATTACAGCCAACATTATAATAATATGTTGAGTAATATAGAAATATTATTTTAAATGTAACACCTATCTATATATAATAACATAAAGACTGTAAGGTCTCATAGATGCATAGAAATGCCTGCAGCCAATCACAATATTCTCAGGACCTATTATAGTTTCTCTCTTATGTTTCCTTTATTCTTTAGTACAGCCTTTTAATTCATTCCCCACTGAAATGGAAAACCCTGAAAAAAAGCTTTGTGCAGAAAGAACCTTTTATTTACTGCAGTTGGTGTTCTTGCTGTGTTTTGAAATGACACAGTTTCTGTCAGCTATTTACAAGAAAGGTATTAGCAGAAGCCTCAGTATAGTAGTCATCATCATTGTACAGTGATGGCAAAACTCTGAAAGATAGTCAACTTTTCAGGACCCAGAGCTTATTTATGTACAGAAAAGCTAAAATTCTGAAGGCAATCAAAAGTCTGTGCTGCAAACGTATTGAACAAACATAATGTCCTGGCACTGACCTTGGCAAATGACCACATTGTATTTGTCTATCTGACCACGTAATTCAGACTGCACTTCTCAAGTGCTTAGGCTTACGACAGTGATTTCATGAGTCAAAGTTAATCGGCGTATATTTGACAACTCTTGTAGTGAATCTAAGTGGTATCATTATCATGGCAATAACTCCTCTCAAGTCTGGAGGGCTTCCTCACTTGTTTTCCCCACCTGTGTGCCAAATTCTCCCCTGAATTTTACTTTATTTTCTCACATTGCTTCCTTCTTGGTATTGCGTTCTTTCAGGCTTTCTGTTTTTAAGAAATGATAAGAATTGTCTACACCTTTCACCTGATTCATCATTCATTGCAGAGCCTTTTTAAAATTATTTTTTATTTTACTTTCCTATTTGAGATCACCTTTTACTCATATGTATAAGTACATGTACAAGTAACTCCCCTTTTCTATGCATAGAGCCATGATTTTGCTGGAAGAGTGAGAAGTAGATGAGATGTAGTATTGAAGGCTTATGGGAAGCCAGGGCAGATAATTCTACCTTTCTACAACAATGCAATTAGATGCAGGTCCTTTCTGTCTGGCAGAAAATAAAAACAACATTGTCTTTTTGTACAAAGATCTCTGGCATTTCTTTTACTTCTGCCTCCACTGGTTCTGTAGGTTTTGTTAAAAATTTAATTTTTTTCAATAGGGAATAGAGATGAAACTTATATAGAAAGTTAAGAAAAGCCATCTGTAATTCATGATACCCTCTTTACAGCTTTTCAAAAGTGGAAAGAAAACTTTCCTAGTGCTAGCACAAGTAGGTGGCAGTAGAGACACATACATACAGGGACATAGATGGTAGAGCACATAACAGTGCTATTTAAGTAGTAAGGCTGCCTGTTCAGGTATCATGAAATGACATTTGATGAATCAATATAGATCAGCAAATGCCACACCGCTTTGCAGGTGCAAACCACTGTTAGTTTTTGGTTACTATTAAAGATGCTCTCAGACCTTGGTGTTCAGCTATTTAGTTTGGATATTGAGGTAGACCTGGAATCATTTAAAATATATATAGACTTGTTCGATCATTGGGGTCTGTCTTAGGTGTTCCTTCCTTGGAAGAGGTAGAACTTGATTATGCAGCTTTGATTTGAATCCAGACCCACTGTTTTCCTCTTTTCATAGTGAGTGGCAAGGCCTGAGATTTTTGCTCAGGAACATCAGTAACAGAAGTACCAGATATGTAGTACTTGCACTCTGAAATGCTGGGCAAAAGGAAACTCATTGGTTTAGAGTTGTTCATCATAGCTATAAATGAGTTTATTCTTAAAAATGAAGCTAGAAATGTTTTTTTTTAATTAAAATTGTATGAATACTTAGAAGTTTATAAACTTTCCCCATTTCAGAACTTGCCTTGTGCTTCTCACATGCAAACTTATTATGAGGTGGAGTGTGAACTGTGTGTAAGAAGACACACATATCACTTATGCTTAAAAAAATCAGCAGGATGTCTGAATTCAGAATTCAATATCTACACATAAGTAAATGCAATACAGCTGCAGAAACACAATAATTTATTTTATTCTATTCTTCTTTTAGTTAGTATTTATTTAAAAGTAATGAAATATTTGTATAGAGCAGAACAGTTACACGATTAGTGGCTAGTTTTCTAGAATGAAGTTGTATCAAGAAAAAACCCGAGAATGAGGCAGTAAAAGGAAGAGCAGGAGAAGCAAATGTAAAACCATCTGCCAGCTGAGTTTGCCAAAGTGCCAGATGCTGCCTCTAGTAGACTATGTTCCATTGCTTTGGCATCTGGATCGTCCGTTGTAATGAGGCAAAACTTTGACAGTTACTGAATTTTGTGAATGTGTATGTGCTTGGTTTAACTCTGATGTTTCCTGCAGAAACCAAGCCTCAGCAGAAGACACCATATGCAAAGTAGGTAGGTATAAGACTTCGAAAAAATAAAATACCAACAGAATACAAAAGTATTTTGCATATATTATTTGTAATTCACTTGAGAAGGAGGTTTATGTAATTTTTGTCTCTTTATACTAAGTCACCATGGAAGTTATATGCAAACTGCTGTTCTTTAAAGAACTGTGTTAAGATAAATAAAATACAGCATACCTTTAAGCAGGCACGCAGAGAACAAAATTAAAGAAAATTTCCTATTCTATTCTATTTCTGTGTTTTATAGATCAAATCAGAAGAACAGAGTTTGGGAAACAAAATATTCTGCCTGGGCTGAATAAGAAAAGCCTTAGAAAAGTAAGCCATATAAAAATACATAAATAGTTTCATCCTTAGAGTATTTTTAAAAGCTAATCAACAAACAGTATGCTAAGCAGAATATTTTTTACTTTAAAAAAAGGGGAGAAAAGTCTATGTTCCATGAGTTCTCTCAGAACTCCATCATTTCTGTCAATACATGGGCTTTGAGGATATTCATACCATGATAACAGATAGCATTTCACTGGTTTGAAATGTAAAGGTATATTATAGCAGAAAAAACAGTGCTGAAGTGTAACATTGTTTGTTATATCGTACAAAATTTTGGAGCTTAAATTTTCACAAGCCCATCTGGAGCTCCAAATAGTCAACTACTTGTCTTTAAACAACTTTAAGGAATTGTTTTAAAGTCAGAAATGTAAAAGTACATTTCCTGATCCTCAAGTTGATAAGCTTAAATCAGAGGCTATAGCGGTTTAAAAATCTAGATTTCGCTGTTTATTCTAAGTGTCAATGCACCAAGTCTTCCTACCATTAAATGTGCTTGTGCAGAAAAGCTGAGCTGGAAAAAAAAAATCTAAAAAGTTCTCCAGCACTCTTACAAAGTAATGCAATAACTTTAAACTTTGTCAGAATTGGGCATAATGTTCTGAAGGCACCTCAGTGGGCAGACCTAGGACACAATACAGCTTTGTGTGGTGTTACCTTTTTTTAACTGTTGAAATTTCAAAAATATACCATGCTTTCTGAAAGCCAGGCATGCAGGTGCTCAGGAAGCCCGAGAACAGAGTTATGAATTTCCCACTGCCATAAGGACGAGGAATCGGAGCCTAGATTGTTGTTGTTGTCTCTGAGAACACTGACAAAGGCTCTCTGAAAATAGCACTGCAGACTCTGAAAGCCTTTCAAATGTTGTTTCCACTTTCATTTTGCAAGACCTTCTGTGCCAAATATAAAGAAGCTCTATTATTTCTTCCTCTGAATGACTTAAGATGGACAATGTTGTGCATTAAAAAAAGCCAGGGGCGGTGGGTGGGGACAGGAGGCAGATGTTATTAAGACTGGGTGTGATTCTCTGTGTGTGTGTATGTGTGATGTTTTGCATCTGCTTTCAGTTTTGTGGTTCGTCAGTTTTTGGGTAATAAACCAATGGCACAGTATATCTTCCCTGCTGCCTCCCCTCCCCGAAAAAAAGGTCAAGAGGAACTCTTCTGTTTTGGCTCCTTTTTGTCCTGCTTGTAAATGTTGAAGTGTATGTTTAGCTTTGTTAATCATGCTCTAAGAAGAAAGGAAAGGCTTTAACTCATGCAGAAAGGGACATGTTATT
This sequence comes from Elanus axillaris, assembly GCA_026212715.1. Taxonomy (NCBI): domain Eukaryota; kingdom Metazoa; phylum Chordata; class Aves; order Accipitriformes; family Accipitridae; genus Elanus; species Elanus axillaris. The sequence continues at coordinate 5,965,452 of JANZLQ010000050.1, read as the reverse complement.
ATAAATAAGTTGTTCCATATGAATATGCAGAACTTGGACTCATTTTAAGGTAGTCAAAGGGACTGTTGATGGAGAACTGGAGGACTGGAGCAAATGTTAAGGATGAGGAAGTCAATTGGTGCTGTCAGGAATTTCACTACTGGGTGGCTGCAGATGTTCAAGCAAAGTGATGTTAACTTGCATATCTCTCAGGAGATGCAATATACATTTGTGGAATGAATCTGTAGTGTAGGGCAGCCAACGAGAAGGACAGCTGTTAAGACTTTTGTAATTAAAAGATCTGGAATTTGTGTCAAGACAATTAAAGGGCAATGGTGGCATGTCAGGTTTTAAAGCAAAATTATAACTAATTCCATCACCTGGTCATTCAGCAAATAACCTAGTCATTTAGCAAGTAACGATGACTTGTACTGTTTGTCAGCAGGATGTTATGAACCTTTTAAAGCTTTTTTTTTTTTAAACTCTGTGTTCTGTCTGTGGATAAATATGTCTTTTCAAAACATTGAATCAAGGAATAACTCTGGTACTGAAAAGACTATTATTACTAGAAGCTATGTACCAAAGGACAATACTAATATGGTTCTAGAACCAAGGTTATGTTTTCTGTTGGTTACATCTGGAGAACGTCTGGCAGTGCTCTTGATAGAGTATGTACTTCAGTCAGTTCTTTCACATTCAGCATGTGATGTGAGCAAACTGGTTAAACAGCAATAGTTTGACAAACAGGAGTTTAAGTGCATCTATACTGTGTTTTAACTTAAAAGCACACCTTGTCCCTTTAAGGCTCAGATGTTAATACAATAATGTTTGTCTCCTAAGTAGCTCAAAGTAAATCCAGTAAGGCGTAACTTGCTTCAGACAACCAAAGGATAAGACACAGCCCTGAAGTTACACTCAGTTCTGATATTCCTTCTCCTTCACCTCCTTTGCTCTGGTTTCTGTATAATTCCTTCCCTGTCAGATCAGATGTGTTTCCAAGGAAGCTCATCAACATTTTTTGCCAAGAAATCTATTTCTTCCAAACCTTAGCAATGCCCCATGGCAGCAGGGTGTAGGTTTGTTTTTTGTTTGTTTGTTTTCCTTTGATTTTCTACTTTTGTGTTACTATTCAGATGCTTTTTATCTTCCTGGGTAAGAAAACAAGCAAAAATTACACCAAACTGCACTGCACACCATAAACAATTAGATTTTAAATCTTCCTTCAGAACTGACTTTTGCAGACTGTGCCTGTCCCTTTCACCCCTGCCCCCTCATGTTGTCCGCAAACACCCATGGAAATAAATTCAGAAAGTAGAAAGACGTTAAACCAGTTCAATGAAACGCAACATTTCATCTGAAATTTGGAGAGCGCAGCACCTCAACCTCTGCTCTACATTAGCTGTCCTGTGGTCAAGGCTGGTTTGAAGGCAGTCTGTCACCTGTTTGGATGACATTTTGTTCTTTTAAAGGATTTCATGCTCCTGTATACTACCAAAATCATCTCTTTATTTCTTCTCAGGGGAAATGCTCTTCTGGGCGTTGTATTAGCTTCTTTTTCCTCTTCAACTATTTAGTAAGTGTACAAATTAAAGTCAGTAGTTTGGTCATTTGTTTCTTAAGTATATCTTAGATAAACCTCTAGTTTCTCATTACTTCAGTAACTGGTCCTAAAACATTGAGAATTAAATGCTAAGGTGAGATATCTAAGCTGTCTTCGAGGCTGTTTGTGCTCAGTGGAGTTTAATGACAGCGTCTTAATCCTCCAGAGCAACACCTGTGATGTTGACCTATATGGGAAAATGTATAGTGTTACGTTTAAAAAAATGGTACAGGGAATCTCCTTCTTCACTGTCAAAACAGATACATGTAAGCAAACAGGGAAATCTTTTCAAGCACACTGGTTATTCACTAAGGAACACAGAGTGGAAGGATTAATTCTAGTTGTAGAGGAAAGCTAGGTGGAAATCATAATTACTGTAGTTAATTGTCAGGTTAAACATAGGACAGAGGTAGGTTAGACTACAACAATATGTATTTACTGTTTATGCAGCAAAACCTGCAATTTAGTCCTTATTTATTCCTGAAATGAATGAGTCTTTTCATTGATAACAATTTTAGGCCTGTAATTAACAGCAGACTGTGTACAGGAATATAAAAGACTTCTGGATTTCAAACTTGACTGTGAAGAGTAGGTATTTTTTGCAGTGACTCCTGGCTTTGGGGGGCTTGGTTAATCATTCCTCTTTGATTTTATTCCTTGTGAATAGGAGCTCTTGTTTATAAACGTCTTTGGAGACCAGTTGAGTTACATGTGAAGGCCTCTTAATGCTAGGAAAGGTCTGTCCTTGAGTGAATATCCTTGTTACTCTGCTCCAGGCCAGTCCCACGCTGGGCCCACCTGGCAGGGTTCGGGCAGAGGCCTGCAGGTCCCCTGCGCAGGAGGCCATGTTCCTCACGGGCCTCTCACAAATGGCCCCGGACGGCTCCAATGCCAATGGGAACAGGCCATCGGGGATCCTTGGGGCTCTGACCCTGACAAATTCAAGGAAGAGCTGCAGCCACTGTGGGGAGGGGACATAGGAGGAAAGAGTTGAGGAGAAATGGCTGGGCCATGGCTGGGCCGATGGCTGGGCCCCGAAGGACGGGGTCCCTGCCAGAGGAGGGACTGTTGAGGGACCACGGCGGTGGGTGACCCACACCAGGGAGGGGACGCTCCCAAGGGACCGCAGCCATGGTCAGCCCACTCGGGGGGGAGAGGTAAATAAGGAAGAAGCCATGAGCGGTGAAGGAAAATGAAGCAAAAAGTGGCAAAAAGAAACCATGTTGCGCCCAGCCCAGACCGCTGCTTTGGCGCTTTCCTCACCAAAGGGCTTGGGAGGGACTGAATGTAACAAGAGGCAAAAACAAGGGGAGGAGGGAACAGGGAGGGGGAGGAGAGGTGTTGGATTAATGGGGAAGGTAGACAGTGGGTGTTTCCCTAAGTGTTTGTTTAATTGTTTATCTTTTGGTGGTTTTTTGTGTTTTTTTTTTTCCTTCTCAATACCCAAATCAGTCATCAAAAGTGTGTTTTAACCCTCAGCAAATTAAGTAAAATTCCCTAAGTTGGTACTGTTTTGGCCACAATACCAACCTCCTAATAAATAAATAAATAAATAAAAAAGAGAAGATAGGGCCCAAATAAAGGAGGCCACAAAAGATACCAGTAACCTCTCCATAAAACCAGCATAATTACTCAGTTTTATCTGTCCCCATGCAATGAAGCACGATCTAATGTGCTTTTCGGAAATACTGCACTTTGACCCTCACCAGCCTCTTTTGTGTCACCACAGACCCCATGGACCCAGCCCAGCACCTCTGACAGAACAAGGTATCTGCAGGCCAATGAATGCTCTGATTAACTGAACAGATGTTTCCATCTCCAGCAAATGAATGTTGTGCCATAATCCTCCCATTTTGCTCCTTCTTTCTCATCTTTCACCACTTAGCTGATTTCCTCTGGCACTTCTTACTTTCCATGTTTTTTTTATCCTCAATTCTCTTCTCTACCTGGAGATTTCTTCCTCTTGATCTGTACCAGCTATGACCCTTCCATTCCCTCCTTTCACAGCTCTACCACCAGTTCCTCTCTCACTTATCAGCAGAAATGATGCTACTATTTTTCTATTGTTAAATTACCTTCATTCTCAGTCCTTTCATCTTCTCCGACACATCAAATACTCCTTAGCTGAAAACAGAACAGGTACAGCTCATCATGAGCCATTCAAAAGGGATGCAGTGATTGCTGAACCTGCTCTTAATAATTTGTCTTTCTTCTTACTCCTTCTTCTTTCTCCTTCTTTTTCATTGTCTAGAGGATCTCTGGGATTTCTAAAGAAATAAAGGCAGAAATCACCCTCTTCCACCTTTATTACCTGTCTGGAGGTTGACTAGAAGAGTCTTAATATGTAAAATACCAGTTAACCAGTGACATCAAATGGAAAAAGGACATGCAATACAGATCTAAAGAAGGTTTCACTGTCTGCCTGGAGAAAATAAACAGTTTGCCCATTATTAGTTACTAGGCATGAATATGTGTCTTCTTGGCTGACCTTCTGTTGCTGTGACCAGTTCCTAGGACTGACTAAGTTGCCTCGGGCAGGGGCAGTGCATGAAGCCTAATACGCTCCAACCAGCAGAACCTGGTTCCTGTCTGCCTGCTAATTACCTAGCTGCATCTACAGTGTTTCATTTTGTATTTCCTCAATGGTCAGACTTGAACTTCCTTGTCTTCCCTTCTACTGAGATGGAGTAATAGCCCTGTAAGTACTTTTTAAATGGAATGACATGATTTTTGTCTGTCCTTATTGTACTTTTTTTTTCTGATTGGACATATCGAATAATAAGATCTTGGATTTTCCCAACCTGAATTATCCATACATTCTAGGGGGAAATAAACCCCACAGAAGTATGGCACTGCTGTCATTGCAAGAAATTGTTTCACGAGTCAGCAACAGCTGTAAAAGCCCCAATGTGCTGCGTGCTAGTAAAGCAAATTAAGCCAGAGGAGCATGCTTCCATTCAGAAAACAACGGTGTCAGGGCAAGGAAAACAGGTGAAAACAGGAGCCTTCTGTGAGGCTGCTCTCATAAAGCAGCTGCTAAAAAAACTGATGAAGCACCGGGATATGTCTTACTTTCTACCAGGTCAGTAAGAGGTTTTTGGTGTGAAGGTCCTGAGCTGTCACCTGATGCTGATTTAAAGAGACAGGTGATTACCCACAAAGTGAAAAATAATGTGGCATTATTCCCTGAGGTATAAACTTCGATAGCAATCAGAAAGGAGAGAGAGAGAGAATAGGAGGCTACTGTATAACGGAGGGAGCACAGTGCTGACAGTGGTGGAGATGAAGTGAAGTTGACAGGAGTTTCAGCTTGGAGTTGGCTGCACTGGTGTGGCTTGGGTTGTTCCCGGTCCCCGTCTCAGCTGTCAGTAGCACCAGTCGGTCCTGAGCCTCTCCTCCATCCTCTCCTCTGCTTCAAGCCCCAATTTACAATTAATACTTTAGATTAGCCAGCTAATGCTTACTATCTCTTATTTCAAAATGTCAACAAATGGCCTACAAGAACCATCATTATTTCATGGCCATGTTTTTTGCATTAGCTTAAGAATAATGACTTTCTTTGCAGGCTACGGTTCACTTTTCTGTGTCTCTCTTCTCTGTATCTTCTCTTCCTCTTCTCTTTCTTCCCATATCTTTCAGTGTCAATACTTTATAAATTATGAACAACATTCCTGTTGCAAGAAAGCTAGTTACTGCTTATCTTCTGGGCTGGCATTGAGAAAACTTATATAAGGAAATAGATGTGAAGGAAAGAAAAGCTGAGGACAAAATACTGTTAGAAAAAGAGGAAGATGTAAAAAAATAGGCACCTTAAAAATATTTCTGTCTCTTCTCTCCTCCTTACCTCCACTCTGTTACAAATATACTCTCAGGTACTTCATTAATGAGTAAATTTCTCTGTGACATACTCTGGACACAACAGGATTTTTTTGAATGGGTATTTATTATTGTCATATTTAACTAAAGACCTTTGTGTCCGTATTTTAATTAAAAATATACTCAAGAATTCTTTAAGATCCTATCAGCTGTAGTAAACTCATATCTCGTCATTACCACAGTCAACAACACACATACCTATCAGTCCTTCCTTTTGCCAGCAAAAAAATGGCCATTATTTTACACAACAAAGGAAATTTAAGTAGAGGAAGATTATTATTCTTACCTTTAATTCAGGATCTTTGTGTATCACCATGATTGCAGTTTTCTGCACAGATCCATGCAATGTGGAGATCTCTTACAGATCAATTCTGTAGATTTGTGCTCTCCAGTACATGAGAAAGAAGGAATAATATTCCACTTATTTCATATGTCATTCCTATAGACATGAACTGCAGTGCTATAAAGAAGCAGTTTTCTGATCATCCTGCTGGCAAACACACATTTTATTGTAATTGTATTACATGAGATGCATATTATTATTATTTGACCAGTTCAAGAGATATATAAAGTAAACTCTGGCTTAAAAAGGAGGGCCATAAACACATGGGATTCGGATGAGTCTGGAGCTGCTACCTGCCTCAAAATTTCATGTAGACAATTTATACATTTGCTCTTTTTATTTTGGAGTTGTTTAGCCTGCAAGTTTCATCCAATTATACAGCTGAGTTAATGGTCTTGCATATTCTCTGCTGTCAGTCATAAAGAAGCATTACACAAAGGCTAATAATAATAATAATTCTGGCTTTCTGTAGTTCTTCTACACTCTTGAAAGAGTTCATATTTTCCCATGGCATTCTTAGTGCTTTAGTTATGTTGAGACAGTGTGCAATGAAGGGTTATTGTTATTGGCAGCTATAACGTTTGTTGCCTTGGTTTTGTGTATTTGCTAGAAAAACTTTTTTAACCGGTGTTGCCAAGGAGTGAATTTGACCTGTTTCATAGTCTTTTCACCCATTAGAGACAGAATTCTCATTAAGTGCCTGATATTTTTATTCCTGAAGCATCTTGGTGTTGCTGGAAGCATATAAATTGATAATAGAACACCTTTAAAATAAGTTCAGTATTAAATAAACACCTGTTCATTAAATCCGTAGCTCACTCTATGCACTTAGGTAGCAGATGCTGCTGATGATAATGATACAGACTGACAGGCAAGTTAGATACTAATGGACTGTACTGCCGATGAATCTGGATGCTCTAGAAGATTACATGTCAAAATAAATTCTGTATTTTTCTCTGAAATAAAACAAGCCCTATCTGGATGGAGGACTGAAAAATAATTTATGGCTTAAAACAATGTGAAGATCCAAACCATTATCTGATATATGAGCCAGATTCAGTTCTCCAAGGATTCTGGCTTTTCTTGAGCCTTTTATTTTCAGAAGTGTACTCTTGCATAAAAGGATTTCTGGTCAAGGGAAATTGCAGAAGCATAGGTAGGAAATGGAGTTTGTTGTGATAATACTGACCTGCCTAGATAAACTGAGAGATGCTGTTAGTCTTTTGCAAAAGGCTGACATGAGTTGACTAGACAGACAAGTTTATACAAATGCCTAAAGTGAACCCAGGGTCAATCCTTTTTTTCCTATGGACCCATGAGTAGCTTGAAAGTCATAGGAAGTAACATTAAATTTTTCTACCTAAGAATTAGGCCTCAGTGCTTTGCAACCTTACCAAAAAAAAGTGATGTGACCACTAAGGGTGAATAGAATAGAATATTTTAGTTGGAAGAGGCCTACAATGATCATCTAGTCCAACTGTTAGTGTGACCTCTAAGAGAATATTGTGAACCAGGAGAAAGCTCAGAGCAGAGTCAAGCTTTCATTTGTATCCCTGGCATAAAGGAGACTGCTACTGCAAGACAATTCTACTTGCTCCTACCCCAGTACAGCTTCTGCTCTGTATCTCTCACTCCCTCAGTAGCCTGTAATGGCAGCAGCCACCCGTTTGGCTTCCAAGTTTTTGCCATTAGTAGGAATGAGTTGAATTTGTTGACAAACAGTTTCTTTCTTCAACTACGTCTACAACCAGCCCTGAAAGTATTTTCAGTGCCCAAAATTCTGCTTCTATGCATAAAGCTTGAGTGGATTTATCTTAACAAAGAAGATAAAGCAATTAAATGTTGTCTCACAGGGAGCTACTAACAGCTAAGAAGCTAAGGTTCTTGGAATAAAAGGGAAGATCCTTACATGGATAAGTAACAGCATAAAAAGCTCTAAAATAAGCATAGGAAGAAATGTTCATGTTTTCCAACACAGATTTGCACTGACCCTCTGCTTTTCAGAATATTCAGTTATGCTTTGGGAAATTATATGGAAAATAAGGTGAAAAAACATCCTAACAAGGTGAAGTGTACAAAAGTAAAAGAAAGCCTGTGAGAAACTCTGAAAGGGCTGCCAGAATCACCTGGGGACAAAATGGCAGAAGAAGTCCATGTAGATGAATGTGAAATGATGTACAGAGAATGATAAAATCATTCAGGTTGGAAAAGGCCTTCAAGATCACTGAGTGCAACCATCAACCATGCCCACTAAGCCATGTACTAAAGTGCCTTGTCTACGCGCTTTTTGAATATTTCCAGGGATGGTGACTCAACCACTTCCCTGGGCAGCCTGTTCCAGTGCTTGACAATCCTTTCAGTGAAGAAATTTTTCCTAATATCCAACCTAAACCTCCCCTGGCACAACTTGAGGCCGTCTCCAGCCCCCAGCCAGCAGAGACCAGCCCCCACCTCACCACAGCCCCCTCTCAGGCGGTTGCAGGGAGCGATCAGGTCTCCCCTC
>JANZLQ010000050.1:5935902-5955522 GCA_026212715.1 Elanus axillaris | reverse complement strand
CCTAGCAAAAGATCCCTGTTCAGCCAGGCCAGTCATCTTCCTCTGTGGTTTGTCTTGCAGCACATGGGAATAGCCTGGTCCTGGGCCATTAAGATTTTCTTCTTAAAGAATGTCCATCCCTCCTGGCCCCTTTGCCCTTCAGGACTGTCTCCCAAGGGACTTTCAACCAGTGTCATGAGTTTGCTCTCCAGAAGCCATAGTGGCGGTTTTGCTGACCCCCTTTCTTGCCTTACTAAAAATTGAGAATAATTGAGAACTCCAACCCCAAAGCCTAACTTTACCTATCCAGTGATGTAGCTTAACCAGCAATTCAGGAATAAGATCCTGGAGTTGTAGTAAATAGTGTGTGAAAAAACTACATGAACTCCATGCCCTGTAACAGTCAGAAGCAGACAGGATATTAGAAGTGATTATGAAGGGAAACATGATAGAAGTGTCCCTATGACTTTACTTAAAATGATGGTGTACTAATAGCTGTTATACTCTGCACCATTCTTGTTTTTTTTTCTCCTGAAAAATATTACACCTTCAAAGTGTCCAAGGAAGGGCAGTAAGAACGACCAAAGGGACGAAACAGCTTCAAATGAGTGAAGAACTAGTATTCTTCTGTCCTATAATTATACTCTTCCCAGGGCATTTCCTATGGGCTTCTGCTGGGGACAGGATGTTGGGCTATATGGACCTTTGATGTGGCCTAGTGTGGCAGTGCTTTGGCTCTGCTGTGTCTCTCGTGGAGGGAGGAGTACAGCACCAGGGCAAGCGAACAGAATTAAATTCCACTGAAACACAGTATCCACTACCGCTTTCCTTTGAAGTGCTGCTCTCTTTTTATAAGGAAGGTGCCAGGGTGCATAAGGCTGCAAACAATTTCAGATTAAGCACCGCCTCATCCTGTGGAGTTCAAACACACACCTTCCATCTCTAAGGGAATTTTCCCCTTAACAAGCTGGAATTAAACCTATCCTCCAAATAAATATTTAATCTGACTTTTGAGTTGCATTTGGATATGTCTTCATTAGCAAGCAGCGCAGCAGAACAGGAGCAGATCTGTAGAGTGAGGCAAAAAGAACCCAGTTCATGTGCCAGGGATGGCCCCAGGACATGAACCACAGCATGGTAAGGGCGACAGTGGAGGGTTTCACCTCCAGCCATAAATAACCCTGATACAACACTACATGCTCATATGGACGTACGCTGCTGGAATCTAGTTCTCAGCTCTGTGAGTGCGCAGACTAGACATTAAGAGGAGATTGACAACCCTTACGCTCCTTTTCTCTGAAACAGTAACTCTTCAGGGTTTTATTTTGCAGGATAGCAAAATTTGCACGGAAGGAGGGGTGCAGCATCATCTGTAACCAAGCGTCTAGGCAAGTCACCAGAGCATGACAACGTGGGTTTGAAAGCCTTCGGATTGAGAATAGCACTGATCAGCGGAGCACTTGTGAGGTATTGCTCTATTACCATCAACCTCTCCTCTCAACCACTTTTAGAATGAAGGTATAATCTCATGTCTACTGCCAAAAAAGACATTTTAGGCAACAATGACTAGGTGTTTATGAATCTTAGAGAGGGGCATGAAGCCCTCTCACCTTCTTCAGAAAAGAGGGTAGAATTTCAAGATGCTTCAGTTTCTTCAAGGTTTTTTAATCTCTAGTTTTAATGCCTGTTAATTCCTTCTCTGAGGTGCATAACTTTTCCTAAAATCACATATGGAGTTAATACTTACACTCAGCATAAGAAACTAAATTGTGAATTTCACCTTACAGTTGTAGAATGGAGCCTTTTTTTGTCTTTGACTTTATCCCAGCTGAAACCAGGATAGACAAAGAGGAAATAAAAAAAGAATGAAAATGAAGTTCTGTGGAAGTCTTTCTGTCATATTTGTCATCTTCAGGTCTTCCAAACCCTTGCATTACACTTTATATTTCTTTTTCAGTTTTATTAAATACTTAAATTAATTGCTAGAAAGAGTTTTTCCTAAACTATGTGTAAGCAGCAACTCACTGTCTTCATCTGTACCTGGCCTAGCTCATCTTGGAGCTCAATGCTGACAGAAGCCACGTCCATGGGACCAAGAGTTATTTCAGCTTGCAGTAGCTGAGACGTTATCATTTTGTACTTTCTTCACTGACTTGAATTTTGTAGCAAGATGTTAACCCTAAACCCCATTTTAATCCCAGTGAAAACATAATTCCTTCTTCTGCTACTATTTATGTAATGCTTACACTGTAGTTTAAAGACTCTTTTGGGGTTAAGACCCTGTAGACCCCATGGCCTTTAGCTACTAGACAAATATCTCTGAACAGTAACCCCTGCTGCATTTAGAGACATTTATAGACATAGGTGTTGTCTAAATTGGTAGTCATTTCCTGACAAGCATGGTGAAAATAAGAGCTTTAGCCCAGAACACAAGTAATTTCTCAGCTCTTTGGGTTTTTTGTGTTGGGTTTGTTTTTTTTGTCATCGTTGTTGGTTTTTTTTATTGGTTCAGTTTGGGTTTAACTCACAGCAATTTTCAGCCTATTTTTCATTACATAGTTCATTAACTAGCTCCTTAAAAAATATCACTTGAGAGTAGCACAAAATATCTTTTGGCTTAGTTGCTTTGCTGCCACGAAGCCGGATGGTTAAGTGCAGCCAGAGCATGCCCCAAGTTCCTAACCTATCCACAGGAATAATGAGGACCCGGTGCACAACACAGTGCTCCCTGCATTACCTGAGCAATGCCTCTAAAATTTCTGAGGGCTTCTCAGGGTAAGCAGCCATCTATCCTGTGTTATTACCTACTTTTTACCTGCTGCTGATTTTTCCTTTGGGAGAGGAAACTGGCTGACAAAATAATGCAGTCCTCTCAGTTTTGATTTCAGTGGAGAAATGAGCTGGTTAAAAGGTTTTCCCGTTAATATATGCTTGAAATAACTCCAAGAATTTGCTTTTAATTGCTCCCTAATAATAGTTTTGTATGATCCATAGTTGAAAACACTTTTCTCTCATGTTTCTCCTTAATTGCAGCATTAACTTTTTCCTCACGTATAACCACATGAAACAAGGACAAATGCTGGATTCTGCACCTGGGACAGTGTAATCCTGGATGTACGCATAGATTGGGGGACCGGAGGCTGGAGTGCAGCCCTGCAGAAAGGGATCCAAGGGTTTTGGTTGATGGTAAGTTCAATATGAGTCACCAACGTGCCCTGGCAGCCCAAAGGGGGATGCGTGAAGCATGATATAGCTAATGACGGTCAAAAGAAGAGATTGTCCCACCCTACTCAACATTGGTGTGGCCTCAACTGGAGTACTCTGCAGTTTTGGGCTCCACAATGTAAACAGGATATAAAACTAGAATGTGTCCAAAGGTGGGCAACAGAGATGGCGAAAGGAGTAGAGGGCACGACCTAAAAAGAGTGGGTGAGGGTACTGGGTTTGTTCAGCTTAGAGGAGACTGAGGGATGGCCTCACTGCTGTCTGCAGCTTCCTCACGGCGGGGAGCAGAGACAGAAGTGCTGACCTCCTCGCTCTGGTGTCTGGTGACAGGAGACGAGGGAATGGCTTAAAGCTGCATTGAGGAAGGGCAGACTGGATATTAGAAAAGTTTTTAACTGAGCGGATGGCCAAGCACGGGAACCAGCTCCCCAGGGAAGTGGTGATGGCCCAAGAAGTGTTTGGACAACGCTCTTAGACATATGGCTTAATTTCTAGGTTGCCCTGTGTGGAGCCAGGAGGTGGCCTCGATGATCCTCGTGGGTCCCTTCCAGCTCAGGACGTTCTCTGGTTCTGTGATTCTAATACAACGGTAAACCTATCCCTTAAACCCCTCTGAGTATTTTTCTTACACTTTGGCTTCATTATATAGTTAAAATAGAAACTGTAGTTTAATTAAACCTTAATTAGCTACAATTTTTTAGGTTTTTAAAAAATGACAACAGTGCTCAGGAAAAAAAAAATCCTAAATATATTTTAGCTGCTTTTAAATCCAAGATGTATTTCACTTTTCAAGAGATTTAAATTCACAGTGAAATACAACAATAGTCTGAAGATAGCTTAACTAATATGTACAGCTTTTTGTGTATATATGCATTTGTTTCTCTCTAAATAGTATAGATAGTGTTTTCCGCAATCTATTCTGTACAGTCTCAGGAAATAGAAAAAGTCTTTTGTCAAGAGTATGATATCCTATGAAAAGTTATAGCAACCTCATGGACAAGTAGAAACAAGTAATTTATACTGAGTTACGCCCTGATTTACAGAAATTTGGAAACTGGTAAGTAAATGCATACAGCATACCTATGAAAATGAGAATAAAGCCATGCAAAATGTACTTTTTCAACTTTAATTTATGTTTACTTATAAGAAATACTTTTGTGTTTATTACTGCTTATAGCATTTCCACATAAGCTTTATTTACAGTGAAGTTTGTTCTGGTAATTAACATAAACCTTAACCACACTGAAGAATGAATTAATGCAATTCAAGTCTGGAATATAAAAACCTATATAAATGTTAAAATAAAATATTTTCTGATTTATAACATATTTTGCAAATTAAATCTTCTCTACCCATTTTAGTAAGAACTTTTAACTCTATCCTATTTTTTAAAAAATATCTAACTATTTTAGAAACAGACTTCTGTGAAATATAAATTTTATTATACATATTGCTCGAGCCACAGATCTTTAAAATTCGCATAGTTCCATTGAAATCTCTGCAATATTAAGCAGCTGAGAAACTGGGCCCTTGAAGTCCCTTAAAATTAGGCTATAATTAATGAAAATGTCACCAATTAGATTAATCTAAAGCAGCTCTTGTTCCATTTCAAAACCAGCTGTTTGTATAAGGAAAGATAAGGAAGCGTAAATCCTAAAAGTTCAGTGAAAGGCAAATGCTGAGATATATTAATAGTTTATGGATAAAACTAACATTTACATTACAAGTCAGCATGTGAAATCCTTTGAAGTCAACAAATTAAATCCTTGTACTGTCAAAGTCAAACTACATTCACAAGGAAAAGATACTTATATGAAAGATTTTTAATTAGATATGAAAGGACAAAGAGAAAGAGAGGGAGGAGTGACAAGTAAATTCTTTCTCAAACTTGCTTTAATTTAGGCACTTGGTCATGTACCTTTCGCTATGTCCAGATTCTCTTTAAAGTGAGTCTCCAAAGACAATAGGAAAAATGATTTTATTGTATGTAATTCATGCTTGCTTGGATAAAGCTGGGTATCGTTTGTTTACTATAATTTTTTTTCTTTTTTTTTAATTCTAGAGAGCTTGTTTTCTTTGTTGTCAGTTTTTCCCTCCACAGTTGCGTGATTGGACTTGGACTGGGGAAGACAAAAATCCTGATACCTTTGTGTGTCATCTCTCGTCTTTCTCACTGTTGTCAATACTTTGTCTTGCTTCTGAAGATGAGATATCATTGCAGTCATTGTGATTTTACCATTCTAGGCAGTTTGTTTACTCCCACTGGGTATTTTTTAACTTATCTTTTTAAAGAAAGGTCTTTCTTTTCACTAACATCAGGCAGAAGAGACAGTAAAGAACAGTCCATAACAATGAATGAACAAGTCCTTGGTTTCAGCAAAGTGTCTCAGGAAAGGCAGAATTTTATCTGTTAATTTGAACTTGATTTAGCTTCATTGCTTATCTAGTTATTTAACTACTATATTCACATTTAACACAATTATGTTTTTCTTAGGATGGTATCTTTCGCCACAGCAGCGTTTTGGTACTTCAGCACTTCCCCAGTAGAAAAGATATACCATTTATTTTCAAGAGCACAGTTTGCTTGAATAGTCAGATAAACTTGCATGCAACAGAGAATTCTGAGCATAACAAAAAGCTAAACCATCTTTATTACCACTCAGCCTCAGTGACATTACTATGAAAGCAAGGTCTGCATTTTACCTCTCACCTTATAATTTTCTTTCCTTATTATTTGGATTTATATTAAGCATACCTTTTATAATAAAACTGTAGCCTATAACCTACCACTTTTCTAGCAGCGCCTTTTTTGAAAATCACTTCCATACATCTCATTCCAATTCAGAAGAAGATGGTGTCTAGAAAGCCTAAAAATACACTTTTGCATTATTTGTATAGAGTAGATGGATATGAACATACTGAAACTGAGTATGGAATAAATGCTATTGAACTCGTGAGAAACTTGCAACTTTGCTTCATCAGTAAGGACTTCTCTGTTGATATAAAAGTACTGTGTTAGGTTCTTGAGAACTGAACTGTGGGAGGGAACTATTCTACTACTTCTTGTTACAAAGTTCTCAAAGTAATTTAACAGTGGATTTCTCCCCTGTTGCTTGCAGCTGCAGTAATCTTTCAGAATATAAAAGCATTTATTAATCAATGGAATTAATTGTATTTAAAATATTGGATCATCTGAGTTATCACGCTCATGTAAAGGCATGGACTCCTGGAGCTACTGAAACAAAATGAATGTTTCAATCAAGTTCTGTTTTCCTGCAGGAGAGGAGAAGAGTGAAGATCGTTTTTATCGTGCTGAACATCTGGCGACTATGCCATCTTAAAACTTTTTACTCCTTTTGGATTCTGAACTCCTGAGGACATCCAAAAGATTAAAAAAGGAAGGAATTTGAATTATCCGTTCATAAAGATGCTTAAATTAACTTTGGTTTCAGAGAAAGTGTCTGATAAAATTAAGTTTACTTCACACTGTTTCTTAGGAAAGGCTAACTTTTACAGACTGCTACAGAGACCCAAATGATTTCTCATCATCCATGACACTATTCTCCAGTTCTGCCTTTTCAGGGAAAACACGCAGAATCCACACAGCTGACCCTATTCAGTGTCACATCGGTGGTTACACTGACAGATAATTGCTGTAAGTAGACGAGCTCCTCGGAGGATGCTATTCAAGTGCTGCCCCTATCTGCACCATATTTAAGCGTAGATATTACTGTTACATAGTAAAGAGGGCAACGCAAAGGGTTTTGATATTTCTCTGGAGGGCTTCAGAGTTTTACCGAGTACAGTATGAATAGAAAACAGTAAAGAAAAATCAGTGTTCTCAGCTGGCTATGAAATCCCTGTTAGTATTCTAACTATTTAATTTGGAATTCTGTAGGTAAAATGAATTTCTCAGGGTATCAGTTTTCAAAGACCATTTTAGTTATTGATAGCTAGATAACTGTACATTTAGAAAACTTGAATATATTAAACATGAAGTTTAATTTTGTTCTTTTTTTTTGTCTCTCTATGTGGAGAAAACAAAATAAAAAGCTTTCATCTGAATGTTCTGTGTTGTAACCTTTCAGTGTTTTCTGTACACTTCTTAGAATGTTATTATGAAACCTGGATGCTCTGTGTGAATATCAACAGTTGGTTTAGAATATTTGTGTCCAATATAATTAAGAAATTACACTTTTTGTCTACATATTTGTTTAATATTGCATGTGTGACTCAGATATTTAGAAAGACTAGTAAATAACACTGAATTCTCTCCCCTTCAATGGTTCATTGCCCATCAGACTGACTTCAGATTATTTGATTCTGATTAAGTGTCTAACATATATTAATGCGTATTACTTACAGCCTTGGAAGATTCTGCTTTATTCCTCCTTCAAAAATCTGTGAGACTGAACAACTGTTATGATCCTGTTTGAAATTAATTTCTACTCTTTTTTGTCACTTCTTTTGGTTTTTTGTTTAGATTGCTGTTAGTATTATTAGCTCCAGCAGCAAGTTGTTTACAACAGGGTTGATAAGATAGTTTTGTGTCTCTTTTTCTTTGGCTGGACATCTGGTGGCCATTAACAACCAAGCATTCTGATGTGTTATTCATCTGTGCTGATACTGCACAAAGGATTTTGCCACCTGTTCGATTTTTATTCACTGCTTTAAATATATATTTAGAAGGGGAGCTTTTAATACTTTTGTGTTAACTGTGAAGGATGTCATATCAGAATGTGTAGTTCAGCAGGCAGAGCTTGTATAGCATACTAAATCCCACAGTTTTGAATCTCATGAAGTTTCTTTCTTCAGTTAAGGTTTGCTTGCAATTATTTGGAATTGCATATTTGTTTACAGGCATTGAGTACCGTGCTGAGCAAGTCTCTGTCTCAGAAAGCAGAGCTGAAATTTTCCCCTCTGATACCTGAAGGCTTGCATTTTTAGAATTGGAGGGATTCCCCCACTCTGGCCCTAGTATTGATGATCTACGAGGTGGCACTGATTATTCCTCATTAATCTGAGGTCATGATTACAGACAGTCTGAGGATAATGGAAGGTTAAACCCACTACCAAACTGTAAGGAATTGTGGTTAGAGAGCTCGTCTCTCTGTCACCTGTACACCAAAAGGAACAAGAGGAAGTCTTCTAAAACGTAATTCAGGAATTTATAATGGAAATCTAGTCTACATAGTGCAAGTAAAGAAAGGTCATCATAAATTTCAAGGATCCAGTGAAATTTGGTATTACGTCTAAAATAATGCTGAAATTTTTGAAGTAGTTAGTTAATAGATGTGAATGTCTCTGAAAGCTTCCAGGAGAACGTGCCCAGCTCAGTTTAGGTTTCTAAATTAAGGGGCTAATTGCATAGAAGATAATGCTCCTTTCTGATCAATGTTAATCGAGAAAAGGAAGCAGTGGTTTTAAATGTACAAACTCTAAAGATTTAACGTCTACAAAGTCTAAAGGAGATGAGACACTTGATATCTTGTGCACAAAAGAAAAGAAGGCATTGTCGGTCTGTTTAAAGTTGTCATTTTGATGTGCTCAGCCTTAGAAAGACTAATGGCTTGGGAGAAGGTAGGTCGTGTCATCTTTTGCTACGAGGGAACACTATTTTGCACGTTGTGAACAACATAGAGCACGTGATAGAATTAAACAAATGCTACCTGCCAGTGATTATCCCACAGCTGTAAATATGCTTGTTTATCTGTGGAATCCTGAGATAGATGAAGGCATCTCCTAGCTATTTAAAAAATAGCAAACATCGTTGTCCTCCCCAAACTCTGGAATAACTGTAATTTCAGAAGCCTACAAATTTTACATTAAGCTCTCATTTCAATTAAATATACATCTTAATAAATTTACTTCTAGCTTGTCTTCTGCTGTAACATAACGGGTAAGGACAATGAAAATCTCAGTTAGATACATAATTTCACTTGGGTTTGGGGGTATGTTTTCGCTGCATGCTTACAGAAATTCCTGACAGTGAAAGACTTTTCCTGTAGAGAAATGACTGAAAGGCTTAGCGCCTATGACAGTTAAGATGTCTATTATCCGTTTTAGAAACTCTAATTTGCATTTAAATTTATATATTTATAAAATAATACTACTAAACATTTTGTGCCATCTGAAAACATAACCTTACTCTATTAAGTCACTTATACAATGTCAAGAGACATTTGATTATTAGAATGGCTTCAGGTGTTGTAAATTTGAGTGCTTTTGTCCCTCTCTGGTTATATTCTCTGCTACTTATATTCATAGGAAAAAAAAGGTCAAAAAGGGAAAAGAGGCTTTGTAGATCATCTAGTCTAAACTCGACTAACTTCGAAGTTAAATCAGGATGCTCAAGGCCATAGCTACACAATAAGTGATTCCACAGTTACATTTTTTTGATGTTTCTATGTACTAAATAGAAAACTTAAAATTTATTATGAACTTTGTTTTAAAAGTATAAAGAAGCTTGTTGGCTTCCTAAGACCTTTTTTTTTCCTCTCTAATTGATTTCACAATCCCACTAAATAAACAAAAGAATTATTGATTTATGAAGACAGAACAATACTGTTATGCCAAAAATCAAAGCAATCTCTTGATATCATCATTCTAAAATAAATGATAGATCACGTAACAAAGTACATAAGAAGTATAGTTCACCAAGCTGGACCAAATTTGGTTAACTCAGTCTGAAGTACAATAAGACTTTCTATCTTTGTGTCTGGCTTCCCCAAAATTCTGTTTTCACGCTGTCACACTGTCCTTCAAACAGTTCTGCTAGTATACTAATAGGGCTCCTGTCATGATTTAACCCAAGCCGAAACTAGGACAGCTCCTTGGGTGTGTTCTCCCTCTTCCTGGAACCTATGCCAAATCAGATATTGTATCCATTTCTGGGAAAAATAATTAAAAAAAAGTTTCTCTGATCTTGTTTAACCTTTAAAATTTTAAATGCTACTTCAAAATCATGCGATGACTGCTTGGTAAAAAAGTCAGTAGCTTTTAAAGAGTTGCCTTGCAAATATAGCAGAATTTGTCTGGATGGCTGTACCACTCCCTGTTTTCATTTTCTTCCACATAATTAACAGCAAACAGGGGGACAGCTCCATTCACTCCACAGAACTGCATGAGACAAAATATTTTAAACTGGTAGCCTGTCATTTACATTTCAAAGTATTTTGAAACCGAAATCTGGGTTTATATTTAATTTTCTCTTCTCAGCAACCTACAGAAAGAACTATCTATTTATTTAGCCTGAGAATGCAGGGATCTTACAAGGTATTCAAAGCTGAATCATTGCATAAGCAATACCCAGTTTTGCTCTTTCTGGAACAACAAAAAATTTCCTTGAACTAATGCTTAATTAACTTGCAAGTGAATTGAAATATGAAGGAACAAAGACTTCAAACAAACATTTTTCTTTGAGGTGACTTAACACTAGGGTACAACAGTTTCTGATATCTGAAGAAGGATGATATTCTTAAGGAAAGATGGCACAAGATCTTTCTTTTGAAAAATAATCTCATGACCGTGGGAACAATAGATATGACTTTTAATATTACGACTTAACTGGAAGAGATAATTCAGTAACACCTGAACTTGTTTTCCCAGAAGTTGGATTTATGCCACTGTATGTAAGTAGTGTGAATGTGGTCATTCTGGAGATACAGTGTCACGAATCTGCCCTCAGTAACAGCTACTTTAATGGATAACGCTGGCACTGGCGTGTTCTTATCCGAGGTCACAGACTGGCCCATGATTTTAAAATCCATGCTACTGATTTTGTGATTTGTATTTTGGTATCTTAATTCACTTTAGCAGTCATACTGAATTAATTGTGCCCTCTGAACAAAATCAGTACATGCAAATTTTTTTTTCTGAATTGGTTTATACTTATTATTGTTGTCAATTGTTATTATTAAACTTTCTAATTTGTCCTGGACTTAGAGGGCTGAGTATGATGGCTTAGCTCATATATTCCGTGCAAGGATTTAATCTCTGAACAAGGAAAAGAATTAGTGTGGACTTCACTTGGAAAAATACAAATGTCAGGAATGAAACCCTACAGATTTCATTAGCCTTAACCTGGATTCCATCCAAGACCTTGTGAGTTCCCGTGTGGTGAGTTTGGATGCTAAAAGGACAGCCCCGATGAGATTGTGCTTCTTATTATAATGCAACACTGATTCAGTGTCCTCAACGGTTTAGAAATAGCTGAATTCTACTTAGGTGGCAGAGTAACTTAGCGAAAAGTTATTTTGATATATTTTGTAATTATATTTTTGTGGTAAGCAAATTTCAATTCTTCTGCGTGTGCAGAACCCAGTTTATTAATCATATATAAATGCACATTGTCCAGGCCACGGAGGACATTAATACCTCATTTTAAAGAGGACCTGACATGTTATGATGAACTTAATCTTATCTAAACCCTTATTATTATCTAAAGTCCACCATATCTCTGTCTGATAATAGTCTAGAAAAATTTTATTTTGCTTTGCGTTTTTTGGCACTGTCTAATATCTTGTTAAAACAACGCTATCAGAAAAAGTATAAAATATTTTGGATCTGATAGGCATAATAGATGATTTTAAGCTTGTGTGAGACATGTAAATTATCAAGTAAATACAAGATAGGTCAAGCATTATTCTGAGTTTCAGAGACACTAGGAAAGATGCAGGAACATTCATTCCCTCCCAGTAGGAGATAGGCACTTTCATTGTCCATTTGACAATGAAGCCTGTGTAACTGAAGTAACTATTAACCACAGCGTTAGGGACACTCATTTTGGTAAAATTGCTTTGACTCTTCCACAAAAATTCACTTTTAGCATCTGCTTAAAAATGTGCTTAGCTGAAGCAAGAAATTAGTTCTTATTCTGACATCAAAATTAAGTTTATTCTGAAGTACGTATCAGAAGTAATGAAAATACTGAAAGAGTTGACTCACTTGAGTATTCCTTAAGACAGTAGAGGAATAATGTCATGAGTAAGGTTACTTACAAGTGCATGAGGTATTGGACTTTATTTTTCTAAGTAAGTATTTTCTCTCTTATTTGGGGGTGTAAGATATGCCAACAACAAAGAAATCTGATGCTAAAATTATTTTTAAAAGTATGTTGGGCCACTCAAGGGCACTTATTTTCTCAGACACTATTTCACTTCATTAAAGTACGCCTCAAAAAATAGATATTATCTTGCCAGTGCCCTTTATGTTTTAATATAGTTCCTTGTACAGTTACACTCTGACCATCAAAAAAGATAATTTTTCAAAAATGTCGTTAGCTGACAGAAGGTTAATTCTCACGTAAATCTAAATGCAACCAATAACATTTCCAAGTGGGGCTAATTGATTGAATTCTGTTTTCACTGTAGGTACTCAAGTACTTAAAATATACTATGCAGCCTGAATAACTTTATCAGGAAGCTGGTTTGTTTTGGTTTGGTTTTCAGATTCCTCAGAGAAAGACAACATTTTTGGAAGACATACAGCTCTATTTGCATTTTGTAATTGCATTGGCATTTTTTTTCCCAAAGGACTACAGCAGAATCTTACTTGGTGTATATAGTACTATCTGTAGCACTTACCTGGTACCCATAGCACTGATAGGTGTATAAAATATATGGTGGGTAGGAAAAAGGATTATATTTAAGCAGTAGAGTGAATAAATGATATTTTCCAGAAATCCTGGATGAAAATTGTCAAATATTGGTCTCAGATTCACCTCATTTGCTCAGTTCTGGTCATTTAAAAAGGCACCTTATTTAGGAACCTTATACTGTTTTTAAACCTGATGGGAAATCTCAAACTTTTTCACTGCACAACTCAAACGCCTAGGCTGATGTTTAATATTTACAATGCTACGTTTCACAGCATTGAGCACCCAGTAATTGCTATGTAATTCGTACTTAGCAACTCAAAATGGCAAATGAAAGGGTCTGTTCTTCATCACTGATCTTTTTAAAAATTAATAGTACCTCTACAGGGGGAGTGTTTATTAAAATCTTCTTTGGCTACATGTACCCCTCTGCCCCTTCAGTTTCTGGGATGAGTGTCTAAAACATAAATTCATGCTCTACCTCTTAAGAAATCAGCATGCATCTTCCTTTAAAGGTTGTTGAGACTTGCTGAGACTTGTTGATGACAGATACAGGTAAACTTTGGATAACAGCAGAGGACAGAGCAATTTTCAGTGCACAAGTCCCCTGTTACAGTTTTATCCATAGAGAGATTCACCACATCTACATTAAGTTTCGGATGCAAACTACCCTCCCCACGGGCCACTTTCTCCCTTGACTATCTGAAAGCTGCCTTTGCTTTGTATTATCTTGCCAATATAGCTCCTCACTCCAGGACTCTTAAATCTGGCAAATCCCACCTAAAAGGGTGGACAACTTTAAGCGGGGCGTTGACCTGCTGCAGAGGTTCAGGAGGAGGCTGTGATTCATCCCTCGTAGGAAGACCAACCACCACTCTCATGGAATAACTTCGAAGCAAGTCTACATCAGATTCCTGAAGAGCTTTTCCTCTTCCCGTGCTCCCTTTCACAGGTAAAGCGAGGGTTTAGAAAGTCAGAAACAGAACAGGGAGCTGTGATCACGAATACTCGATTTTCCCTGTGATTGCAGCTTTTTTTTTAGTTTCATGGGTTTAAGCACCAGAAGGGCCAGATTTTACAGGAGCTATCTTTCCTTAAACCTTTCATGGCTTAAACTAGAATTATTTTTTCTTTCTGGTTCTTGTTTGCAAAAGTTTTGTATCACTGCAAGCTTTTAATCTACCAAGCAAATCAGATTTATTCTGTTTTCATAACAGTACATTATCAATACCACACAGTGTCTCTGGCATTTGCTCTTTTGAAAATTAGTTTAGAAATACCTGTGGTGTTTCTTAGTGAAATTGTTGTCAATAAAAGAGTTAGCAGTGATGACATTTAGATATTTATAAAACCCACTGCCTTTCAATAAGATGAGATTATAGTCAAAAGAAACCCCTGTGTATTAAACCCAATGTGCAGCTGATCAGTTATGTGCTAAAATGTCCCATTATTTCATCACATATCTTCTATTAGTAGTGTTTTGTGTAACAAATCTATGACTAGCTGTCAAAACATTTCATTAGCTAAATGAACCATGATAGAAAGTAGATGACCTGCGTGTATTGGTAATCATTTACGTAGTTTGAAGTGAGACATGTTCCTGAATCACCGCATTGTTACGTGACTTTTCCTTATCATTTCTGATCATTCCGAAAGCTGTTGAAAAATGCAGCGCTCTTGGTAATAGCCTGGTTACTTCCAGCATGTAGGAAGGACATCCATCAGGGCTCCACTTCTGTCGCGGAGGGGTGGGATGAGCGCGGGTAACTCTGCTTAAAGCATTTTATTTCCTGCTCTGGAGGCTGCGCTCAGACCAACTCCGAATCTGTGAGGTGTAAAGATGAAGCTCTCTGGCCCTCAGTAGATGCAGTGCATGATCTGCCCTATCAAATCATTTAAGCGCAGCCTGTTTTATTCTTCCCGAATATATGAAAGTCTAGGGCTGAGCAGGAGCCGGGGACGGGAACCCGATCAAGTCACAGAGCTGCAGTAGTAACCCCAGAGAAAAAATCAATAAGAAAATGATCAATATTGAATAGCGACAATGACAGGGCATCTACATAACTGTAGACGCTGCAACTTAGCCAATATTTTACCATCTTAACCTAGGGCAGTGAAAACTCTTGCTAGTCTTGTGTTGTCAGTGTAGGTCATTGATGCACTTTGTTCAGATCTGAAAGATACCACTGCAGTCTACTTTCTTCGGTCTTACTAAATTCTCAGGTGTTGCATTACCTTCATAAAAAGCGTATACAGACAACACTGAAATGCCACAGAGGCATTTCCTTTCCCCTCCTGACTGATGGAAAACTCACAGATTTAATAGATGCTTAACATGCAAAAACTTTTGTTAAAGTTTATGATTTGCTGTTGATTGTATTTCTAACTAATAACAGGAATAATTCCCAGGTTGTTGTTTGTTTCTTATATGACCGTTTCTACTGTGTTTAAGTGTATGTGAGTGCTTTAAAGTCTGTGTTTGAATTTTCCAGATTCTTTCTATAGATACCTGTTTTCAGTTCCTTACAGCTTTGTTAAAGTTTGATCAATTGAAGCAGACAATTTCAAGAAGGGATTTCTGGCATATGCAGAAAGTTTCAAGGAATAGTTCAGCTGAAAATAAATTGACATTTCTGAGAACCAGGTTAGGGAAAAAATATTCTTATATCCATGTTGGAAAAAAATTAGTTCAATTTTAGATTGAAAAGTTTTGGGTTTCTTTTTAACTTGAAATTAAATAGTGTTTTAACAGCAGTAATGTGACTTACCCAGCATTAGTCACAGTATAAAAGGTACAAAAATTACTTGTTGCCCACACAGAGATGTTTTTATATCTTAGCTAAATGACAAGAAAATATAATTTTGTAAGTGTTGATAGGATTGTAGAAGACATGCGTGCTCTTTCCAGGCCTTTCTCTTCCTGCCTTTTTCTTCCAGGTGTTTCTCTAAGCTGTTACTGTCTAAGTTTGGGGATAAAAGAGCCGAAAAGAGTTGGGAAGAGTCTCTGTCTTCATTTATCGTTACATCTGCTGTTGGTATCTAGCAAGCATAAAGAATAAGAGAAAGGATGTGATGGGAAAGGTGAGACGGGAGTAATGGACAGATTTGGAGGGAAGAGGAGGAAAAAGTTGCAAGGACAAGAGTTGGGAAGTAAGCGAGGGTAAACGCTGGAGCAGGATATAAATCAGGACAAGGCTGAGAAGTGACAAGACCAAAAGGCAGAAGATGAGGAGCGTGGGGTGGGATTGCAGAAGAAGGTAAGTAAACAAGCTGCGTAAGGGCAAAAGCTAGAGACAGAGAAGGGAGAAAGGGCAATGTAGGAGGCTGTGGGATAGTCTGAATGATTGTTGATCACTGCAGGAAATTCTCCTGCAAAACCCAGAACTGAATGCAAGACTGCTTGTATCTACACTTTGCTGCTGCTGGCACGGAGTTGTGGAATCTGATGATGAGATTTATGTCCCGCTCCATTTTACAGGAGAGTCCAGGCAAAGGCTTTTAAAATTGCTTTTAAAAGATGGCCTGATAATTTAGTTTAATCTTCTCAAGCCTCTCTGTAAGATACTTTTCTTAATAAATACAATCCAACTTTTTTTAAACAAATATCCTTGTGTAGTTCAGTACTCAAAATGAAATATTTAGTCCCCAAATTCAGGCATGTTGGGAAGGAGGTTGTTTTATGACCTATGCTCAGTTGCGGTAGAAGTATACATTATGTAATATATTATGTATTATTAACTGTATTTTATACAACTGAAGAAACAGAAAGTCTGGTCTCATGGTTAAACTTTGATATTGTTTCCTCTTTTGCTGCAGGTTTCCTGCAGGTGGCTGCTCAGTTCCGGTGAAACAAACTTTTGAGGATTGGCCAGTGCCCATTTTCTGGGTTTTCAACAGGAGATGCCTATGCACATTTTGTGAAACTATTTCATTAATGCAGCTGCATAGCAATTAATGTACAAGTGCCAAGTTCTCTGAAATATCATCCTAGGTGTTTCCAGCTGAGTACTGTGAAGTCTTGGATATTTTAATTTTTTTTTTCTTCTTAATTTCTTTTTGACTCAGTTTCTTACTTATAAAGTCAGGTTTAATCTTGCATATACTGTAAAGAGAAATATATTAATGCTTGTAAAATGGTTAGTTCCTATAGTGAGAATGCAGGAGAAATATGTGTGAGGAAATTAGTAGTTTAGTGTTCAGCTCAGGGCTTAAATGCTACATTTAATTAGTCTGGAGCTCCATATTAAACTAGGGAAAAAATAATACTGAGTGGTGGAAGAAAAATAACAAGTGTGAAAAATATCATCTCAGGCTACAGACGCAAAAGATATCAAAACATGGGAATGTAAGAACACTAGACATCAGTTCTGACAAGCCTTAACTAAGTTCTGAATTTTGGACCTTACTGTATTTTTTACCTTTTTTAGCTATTACTCTTAGTATCACTGTAAAATGCAGATTCCTATTTTGGCCATTCAGAATCATGGAGTGTGAGATTTCTGTCTCTTGCAGTTCCTATGACAACACACTCAGCTCACTGTTTCTGTCATTTTCTAATCTAATCAGCAGGTCCTTTTCCTTCCTTTTCTGGTTTACCTGTTTCACGGTACAATCAGTTGACCGGCACAGACAACCAGCAGAGATTGCTCACTTCTTAAACCTGGAACTCACAGCATCAATTAGAAATATTAAATGATGTAGCTGCAACTGTTCATTTCAGTGCCATGGATGTATGAGGATATCGGTAATAAACCATTGCTGTATAGCAGATACTCTGCCTGGGTCACTTCTGACCAGTGGAGCAGGAGATGCATTGACTCAATGGATATTAGGTTACTTGTTGTTGCTCCAAAAAAATGAAGTAGCGTTACTCAGTTATGGGCAGCTGATATTTCAGAGTTGAAATCTCGGCTGAATTTATTATTCTCAATTTGAGATGTTAGGAACGATAACACCTGTTGTGAGAAAACAATCATTAATTAAATAACATCAGAATGACATAGTCTCTTAGCAACAAAGAAATATATTATAAAAATTATCTCACATATCAATAGAGCCTCTGTAATTGATTTTTCTGGGGAAGGGATAGAGATAGTTCACCTATAATGTTTTTACAGCAAAACAATGTTTTATTTGCAATAAAAATAGCTTTACTGCAAAACCTGACATTATAGCGTCCTGGCATGCGGTTTTGAAATTTCTCTCTCCCTTACTCCCTGGGTTCGAGGTCTATTTCTATAGTGGAATAAGCTGCGTAACATAATTAACAGATGCTGGCATTTAATTTTGCAATAGAAAATATAATGAAAAATGTAAGCGGTGCTACTTTGACTGTGCTAAATTTTGGGGAACACAGGCCAGAAGAAAGGAATAGCTCTCTGACCACACTTCATATTTAGCCACGAGGTTCTTTTCCGTACGAGATTTACATGAAGCAATCGTATCTCACTCCAACCTTGTAGATATTTACGTCTCCTAGACATGCCACTGATTTGCAGGTGAATACCGTTTAGTGGATGCACAAAACTTTGCACAGTCAGGACCCCAGTTTTAAGAGCTTCACCTTCTCCTTCCTTTTTCAGGAGCTATGCAGGTTTTCCTCAAAACCTAGGGTGACCAAAGGCCCCTTTCTAGCTTGGTCTCTTAAAGTAAAAATGTGTCTAAAATGCTGTATAAAGAGCACTTTCTGATGAACACTGAATGGATCTAATCCTGTAGATCATGCTCCTGAATGCCCTATTCAGTGGCAGATCTTTTTTTGAATCCAGTAAGTTGCTTCAGGTCCATGAAGCTTCTCTTTGCTTCCTACCCCATCTGCATCAGTACCTTGCCACATTCAGACTTTTTCCCATCCTCTTGCTGCTACCAATCCTTTAGTCTTTTTCCTCCCTTGCATTTTTTGTCAATTTTTCTTCCACCAGAAACTAGATGAAATCTCTAACCACCCCCCCCCGCCCCCCGACATAAAAAACTCAGGACTTAGAGATATATTACCATTACCCTTTTCCTTCCTTTTCTTTTGTTTTCCTGTACTGAACATATTACAAATTTGTATTCCTACCCGGCTCACAACATAACTCTGGTGTCTCATAACTAGTTTTTATTTATGTATCAAGCTTTTCTTTTCATTTTTGCTACTGAATTCTGAGTTACCTGGTTTGGGGGGAAAATGAAAACTGAGTAGGTATTTGCCATCTTCCGCATAGCATCACTGTAATAAGTATTGCTGTCTGATCGACAAAAGATTAATTACTAGTGTGCAGAGAAATGGCAGTTGCCTTCCAGTCCAAGCTATCTTTTCTGATGCTGTATTAATGATTTACTACAGTGTGCTTCCTGCCACCTAAAACATATTATGGGAGTATCCTTAGTTCTCACTTTTAAAAATACTACAACAGTTATCATGTTATATCCTATCTAGGCCAGAGACTACCTGTCTTTTTCATTTGCAGGAGTTTCCTTTCTCTGTTACAAATTACTTCTATATCTGTGCTGGTTACCTGTAAGATGCTGCTACAGTATCTCTCTTGGAAAAAAAACTGTGAGTGCTGGTTTGAGAAAATATCTTAATTCAGTCATAGAATCATAGAATCGTAGAATGGTTTGGGTTGGAAGGGACCTCAAAGACCATCCAGTTCCAGCTCACTGCCCCGGGCAGGGATGTCTTCAACCAGACCAGGTTGCTCCCAGCCCCATCCAACCTGGCCTGGGATGTTCCCAGGGATGGGGCATCGACCACCTCTCTGGGCAACCTGGGCCAGGGGTTTCATTCACCATCTTCATCATAAAAACATTTCTTCCTCGTACCTCGTCTGAATCTC
>JANZLQ010000050.1:5913595-5927806 GCA_026212715.1 Elanus axillaris | reverse complement strand
CTGAAGGACTGCAGCCCGCGGAAGGGACCACGCTGGGGCAGTGGGTGGAGGCTGGTCTCCCATGGGATGGACCCCACATCGGAGCAGGGGAAAAGTGTCAGGAGAAAGGAGCGGCAGAGAAGCTGTTATGAACTGACCACATCCCTCATTTCCCACCCTTCTGCACTGCTTGGGGGGAGGAGGTAGAGGAGTTGGGAGTGAAATTGAGCCTGGGAAGAAGAGAAGAGTGAGGAGAAGGAGTTTTTAGATTTACTCTTAGTTCTCATTATCTTACTCTGTTTAATTGGCAATAAATTGAATTAAATTTAATAATAATTAAAATAATTTATGTAATCATTATTAAAATATAATTAAACAATAATATTATTCTAATGACATTAAATTATAATCATAAGTATTATTAAATAACAATTCGGGTTGGAAAACACCTTTAAAGTTTATCTACCCCCCTCCCCTCCCCGCGCAGTGAGCAGGGACATCTTCAACTCAATCAGGTTGCTCAGAGCCGCATCCAGCCTGACCGGGAATGTTTCCAGGGATGGAGCATCAACCACGCCTCTGGGCAACCTGTGCCAGGGTTTCATCAAGTCTTCCCCAGGTCCAGTCTGTTTTGCCATGACAAGGACTGGTAAGTGATCTCTCCCTGTCTTTATCTCGACCCACGAGCTTTTCACAGTATTTTCTCCCCCTGTGCTGTAAAGAAGGGGGAGTGGCAGAGTGGCTTGGTGGGCACCTGGCAGCCAGCAAAGGTCAACCCACCACATAACAAATGTTCCATTAGAATTATTTTTATTTCTGCAATATATGGGGAGCTATGGCCTAAAATGCAGAAGTGTGGAGTTTTCTTCTCTCTGGTGAAATCTATCAAATGTGCTGATTGTTCTGTATTTTCTTTCTTTTGCCATTTATTAAATATCTTTCCATCACAATTATTATCATGAGGAAACAAATAATTGCTTTGCAAGTGCACCCATTGCAAAGAATCTTTGAAAACGTGCTGAAACTAGCTGAGACAATTCCACTAAAATTTGCATTAGGAAGAGACAATCACATTCTTCCACTGGACTTCACATTGGATTGTGAACTGGACCATAAAGAGTAACTCCTGCAGCGTGTATCCCAGAATCTTTGCTGAAAATTTCAGCACTACAGGTACCACTTGCAAGAGAATTTCCAAGCCCTTGATGTTGTCCAATCCATTCAGGACAAGCTTTTCCACTTTCTCTTCATTCATATTTAATAGGCCTAGGCTTAAGAAAGTCTTCCTTGGTTTCAGCAAATGGATTTTGCCCACTAAGGTAACGGAGGGGGACATTAGCATACTCAGCACATAAAATGATAATGGCTAGCACATTGTTAGGCCTTTTGTCTTACATGCCTCTGCTAAGGTTATGTGGACTGTCTGACAAAACTCACAAAAGCAATAGAACTTAGAGGATATACTTTAATTCTATTTTAATTAAATCATTCTACAAAACATCTTGCAGTCCATATGGTGACCCCCTGCTCTTTTCCCTACACTATGGGGAGAGACTTGTGTCTTCATTTCCCTATCATGCAGGTTTAAATTAGCCCCACAGTGTTATTTTTGTTTTCTCCATTTTCTGTGAGTTTCCTTAAGTATGTGAGAGAGGACCGACCTCCTGCTCCTGTGGATTCATCCAATCCAGCAAGAACAGAGGGAAATCTACCCACAGTGAACATTCACTTCATTCTGGTTTGCATCCTGATTTCAACTGGGAAAGATATTACATAAGAAAAGAGCTGCTTTTTAAGCAGAAAATAAGCGCATAGCACGTTCACTTTACATACCGATTGTGTCATTGGGTCCTTTTATAGAGTATCATAGAACTTGGAGTCAGATACACTGTTTATTTTCTCTTCTAGTCACTTTAACTCAAACCCAATCCCTCCTTCTTTTCATTTTTTTAAAAATTAAAACCAGCAATAAAAGTCACCACATCCCTTCTCTTGAGGTTTGTTGAAGTCTGGTTCATGTGTCACTGTATTTGTCAGGGTATTTTTGAAGACTGAGAAAAATCACTTGACAAAAGCCCTCAGAATCTGATGGGTGAGAATATTATGTCTCAGAATAAGTCTCCTGGAGTAACATATACTGATGATGATGTACTTTAAATTTTGTGTCCCAACTCGTAGCTCTACGTGGTGGGAATTCATGGCAGGTATCATGATACCTAATTGGCTTTCGGTAGTATTCTGCATTACAGACATTAGCTTAGCTTGTGTCATTCCTTCCTAGGTGATAGAATAGCTGCTACATTTCTAATTAACTCCTGGACTCTGAACTGCAGTTGCTACCTGAGCAGCTGAATGGAAACGACTGGTGACAGACAAGACTCCGTCCCTGCCCAGGTTCTGGCTCTCCGTCACATTCCCGTTGTCACGCTCGGCCGGAGCAAGGAGACGGGAGCAGGGTCAGTAGTGACGGCCTGTTCCAGTTAATTGCAGCTGCTGCAGAGCAGGGTAAGGATTGAAGAGTTCAGGGAGCACTTTGGGTTTCCGCTGTCTTCTGTTTAAAACGTTTTTGGAACATAGTTTTGGCATATTCTCTTAAAAAGAGACACAAATAGAAGTTGAACATCTCAGTAAGTAGGAAAGTTGGAAATGGCAACTGCCGGCCAACTCCTAAATTGTTATGTGGCTGGAATTTTATCCTGCAAACTGTATGGATTTTTCTGTGAGGTTGGATGAGTACCTTCTGCTCCGTGACTTTTTGAACAGAGCAGATAAGACAGACAAAGCATTTACAGAAGGGCTTCAAAGTTGTTCCCCACATTCTTGGGATTCTGCAAATGGGTAACTTAGTAGGGAGAGCTGGGGAATGGAAGATCCCTTTAAATTGCCGGTTGAATAAGATACGTTTCACACACTTAATACCGTGGTAATATTTTCTAAAAGAGAGTTAAACTTTAAAAAATTGCTTTGTATTTGTGCTCACTTAATCTTTACATTGATCTCAGTGAGAGGTTTTGAATGCTCAGCAGGCATGTAGCTCTGAATCTAGTGGTCTGACTTTGAGCGCAAATGTGACATTTTTGTCCTTTATTTTTATCTCAGATTTTGCTCCACTTGACTCCAATTTTAACACTTTTGTCCTTTTCTTTCATCCATTTATGATCAGTAGCAGCTTTCAAGCCCCCAGCTTTAATGACGAACTTCTACGACTTGGTAGATGATATTCATAAATATTTCTTCATCTTGTTCCATTTTTCACTCGCAATACGCAGCATGAGCATACAAAAATCTACAAGGTAGAAGGAGTCAATAATATCTAGCTGCAAAAGTGACTTTTGTTTGACAATTTTCCTGAAGACTGGAGGGATATATAAATATACAGCAGACAAATGGGATCCACAGGGACCCCTTCGAGATCTTTATGAATATTTGAAAGGGCATCTGGATCCATGGCTACACAGGGCAATCAATTGCTATGAATTTTTATTTCCCCAAGCACTCAAAGGGAATGGCATGACAGGTATCTATTATCAGCAAGCTTCATTTAAAGAAACATGGGGCTTATTTTGATAGGACCAAGGGGGAGAAAAAAACTCATCCATAAGTAATCTCATTTAAATTGAGGCTGGCAAAGCTGGTTATTTAATTACTGCAATTATTGTAAAACTGAATGCTTCCTATTATTTTTAGATGCTGTATAGTCTTTTTTGAATTCCAGCACTGTTGCTCTGGAAATTTGAAAAGCAGTCTCGGGAGCCTACAGAAATGAATAATGAAAAGAAACCTTTTTATGAGATTTGAAAATCAAATTAGAAATTCGGATTTTGAAGGTGTCCTTCCTTCCTTCTATAGGGAGTACTTTTCAAAAAACAGTGAGGGAGAAAAGTTCAGATCTTTAAGCTTAACTTGACAGTCGCCAAGTATTTTAAAATCAGAGATTTTGTCAAAGGCAATTAGAAATGTTATCGCATCACTGGAAATTCCATTGTCACTGTCATTTATGTATAGCTTTTGTGGTTTATATTTGTAATAAGCCAAAACACATAAATATTAACTCATACTTGTAATAAACTTGTAAGAGGAGGCAATATTATATCTGTTTAAACTAAACAATAGCACAGGTACCTTATATTTGTTTTTACTTTTTTTTTTAGAAGTCCAGTCAGGTCCAAAATGTTGTTCTGAACAAAGCCCAGGTTCAAATGGTGTAGAATTAACAACAGTCAGGAGATCAAAAAGGAGTGGCTATACTGCAGAGATACAATATACTATATATGTAATATCAAAATGAAGGCTGGCGTTTACCTGTGTGGGTACTCAACCACATATATAACCATAATATGCAGCTTGCTTTTCTGAGATCTTAAATTCCCTCCCCCAAATCCAGGTATTTAATCAGACATGACATTACTGGCTCCAGAAATGATCTGTAGAAGACACAAGTTGAAGGACTGGATGCAGAAGGTGTCACAGTTATTTTAAGTTACCCTAAGACACCTGCTCCATAGTTTTGCCATTTTTCAGTCAGCTCAAATTTTTAGGGAGACTATAATCTAAAACACATTGCCAGTGTGTAAGTTGCAAATAGTATAAAATAGTTGGAAAATTCTAAGCAGCTAGTAGGCAGGGATTATATGGAATATATATATATGTATATATACATATATATATATACACACAATATATATATGGAATAAAAAGTTTTCTTGACGACTATTCAGGGTCCTCAGGGCATAACCTTTTTTACCGAAAAATCTGTTCCCTTGGACCTTGGTCTTAAAGAGAACTGTTTTTTCTTTACAGTATTTCTTATACAGAGGCCACTGGCCATGAAAGGTATTGAATCCATTATAATCTTGCAGAATTTCTCAAAAGCATGTCACAGTTTAGTCTCTTGCCATTTCCACAGATCAATTCCAGAAGCACTATTTCCATAAAAATAATCTTGTTTGGCTTTTAGGTTTTTGTTTGGTGGGTTTTTAATGCCTAAAGCTAAACTGTGGAACATACAGATCAGTGTAGCTGATAGCTACACTGATAGCTTGGTAGCTATTGTTTCTGAATATCATGTACTGAGGTTTCACCTCAAGCTATTTTTGGTCTACAGATAGCTGTTAAAAGACTGTTGGCTTATGTACACATGAAAACCTAGTTCAGTACTCAAATATATGACTGACCCAGAGGTCCTCCTGATTAAATAACAAATGAACTAAAAAAAACCCCTAATACCAACTACAGACATCACCTTCTATTTTCCCAATTTATTTTAATTAATTCATGTATTGGATTTTTAGCTTCACCTTTTTTGTTAAAAGAAAAAAAAAAGATCAAAATACAGAATACAAACTTCCTTGCATTTCCATAATATAAATATTGCTCAGTTAAATGCTAGGGGTTTGTTGTTTGTGGATGCTGAAGTTAAGATTTCAATATTGATACTGGCTCACGCGTACTGCATAAGAAACATCTCGCATTTCTGTTTGCTCACGGACTGGATACTTTGCCTCGGTTTGTTAGTAGTGTCCCATTGATTATAAGGTCTCTCGTTTTGAGTAGATGACTGCAAAAAATGGCGTGAATACTCAGAATAGTTTGTGTATGCTCATTATTCTCACATCTCACTTCACCTATCAAATTTCCCTTTGAGGAAATGACACAGGTCAAGTGATGGATGTGTGGCATTTGCAGGGTTGAGTATTGAGCCATGCCAATCTACTGAAGTCACTGGGATTCTAGCCTGAGAAAACCGTACAGGATCAGACTTACTTCCAAGGTAAGAGTAACAGAATTTCTTCCAGAATTTCTTGCATCAATTTTAGAAATCACTTCGCATTCTTCAAACAATTACTAGGTCAAATGCCACATTTTTCTCTTCTAAACTATGTTGCAATACAATTCTGTCTGAATGGCCCTAATCACAAACAACAATTATAGGTCAGATTCTACTTCGCTACCTCTGGAAAAAATTAAATTATCTGTCTCAGGACGGAGGACACAGGATAATCTTTCTGCTTGCCTGTTGTCTTAAAATAAGACAAAAATCTGCAAGGAAACTCCAAAAAGCAGGACACCTAGAAGACTTTTATCGATGAAATTTGGGGGTGGATGTTCAGACGAAAACCTCTGCTAGCACCCTACCTAGGTCAGTGATACATTCCCATTCATCACCACAGACTTGAGCTCCTCACACAGAAACCTTCCAGCACAGCAAAGGGAGTGACCAAAGCGTCCCGTCGCTTAGTTCACAAGGGTTTTTTTCACTTCTGGTGTTGGATATAGTTATTCAACTGCCTCGTTGTATGAGAATGGACAGAGACAGAGGTAGTCCTCTTGGGAGAAGATTCCTGACTCCGTTCAAAAATCCGTTTCAGCAGTGGAAGTCGGAATCTGCTCACACACAGACATAGATGTAGGACCTGGTTTTCAGAAGGTCTGAGCAGCGAACAGTAGATTCTGAAATTAGGTGGTAACGCTTAAAAAGATCAACATTACAACACCTGAATTCAGGTGCATACATCTGAACATTATGCTTCTAAATACATATTTTAAAATTGGTAGTTGTCTTTCTTCTGCTTACACTTGTTGGAAACCAGAAGATGTGTAAACCCATGGAAACATTTCTACTTCTTACTTACCCTCTCTTCTGCCAGTTCATTAAACATTGGTTCAGTTCACATTTGTTATAGCATGGATTTTTTTCACTGCAGTGAATTTTGTTGACTATAGAAAATATTTTGGTGCCAGTTCAGACAAAGCAAGGAAATGACACTGGATTTTTGTTCAGTTCCCCCCCCTCCCCGCCCCCAGTATTTCTTTAATTCTGAGAAAGGGTTAGGTTCACCATTAACCATTTTCTCTGCCTGAAAGCAGCCTGAGAGTGCTGTGGAAGCTCTGATCTATGTTCCCAGGGGCATATGACTCATTAAATTGGAGCCGGGACTGCTTTAATCACCTTTATTCTCCTTGTAGGCCAACACAGTCATTTAAACAGGAACTGGCCACAAACCTTCTTGTTTGAATCTCTCTTTACTGTAGTTGGGAACTTTGTCTCTTACACACTCTGTCATTTTCAGATCCTTGCTTTCTGCTTCCTATTCTACATTTAGCCTGTTATTAGAAACATGTTTAACCCTTCATTTTCAATGATATTGAAAATCCTTGCCAATAATTTAAATTCCCGTATTGCAATTACTCTGCATGGGCAGAATTGGCCTTCGTGGCTTCAATGAAATCTTATGCTGTAGAGCTGAATAGCGAATTGTGTTCATTTCAGTGTATGTAGGGGAAAACTACAGCTACTACGATTTGTGCATCTTATTCTCTGGAGGCTACATCTATCTAAGATTCAGGCCTTAGGACACTCTTCTCTGTTAAAGGCCACAGAAGGAGAAGGGTGTTAACATAATTAACACAAACAGAGCTAGTAAAAACTGTGCTAAAATGTCAAACTGTTAGAAAGTTTAAACACTGAAGAAAAAGATGGTCGTGGTGGTCCCATCACTCAAGTACTCAGTCAGAGGTAAGCGATAGACCCATAGACCATGGGCAGGGATAAGTAGAATTTTCTCCCACGTAGCCAAGATGGCAAGACTAGAGATTCCTCTCCAGTCTCTTGTCTCTCACTGATATTGCTGTAGTCCCTTTGCTCATCCCAGCTTCATGCAAGATGTGACTGATTTGTCCTGCTTTCAGTATTCTCAACATTTAGTCGCGTTATTGATCCCTTCATTGTGCAGTCTTTTCCCATAGAAATTTCCTTAATCCTCTCTTCCAAATGAGAACATTAACAATAAAATACTGCTCTAGTCTGGAAGATTGGGCTCAAAGGCACCCTGTGATAAAATATACTTGAATATAGGAAGGGTTTTTTATATAAAATGCCAATAGAATGCAGAATAATATGGTAGAGGCATTCTGATTAGTGACTTCTTCATTACAGAGAGTCAAATGCATTAACACTTTAGAGACCAGCAGTGCCTAAAGGAAACGTGTCTGAAGTTTTCCTGGCTCACGCTAAAAACTGCAATTTGCAGTTTTCAATAGTTTCTACACAAATCCCTAACAGACTGAGAAACTCAGATGACAGAAGAGCCACAAGGATGAAAGAAACCATAGTGATAGCTAGCTGAGGTGAGTGACCAGTCCTCTCTGTAAATATGATGTTCTGGCTACAAGTAAACATGTAGAGAAGTTCTGAGTTGAATTCTCATACCCAGGTACATGTTTACTACTACAAAATTACTACATAGTCTGGTTCCTCTTTAAGAAAATCCTTTTGTAGAATTATGATGTAACTTCATTTGGTGAAGGCTGTTATCTGAAAGCCATGATAAAATCCTTGTTGTGGGACTATCATTATACTGCTTCTTTATTTATGTGAGTAAGACAAAGGATCTCTGTTATCCCCTTGTGTAATTAAGGACATTAGTAAATAGGACCCACCTGTCTTAATAACAGGCATTCTCAAAGAAGCTAGTTGAGGAGCTATAAAACAGCCAAGGAGCTCACAGGAAGGCTGATAAATTTAAATAGATTTGCAATCCAGAAAGGAGGAAGAAGAATAAATTCAGTCTTATTTTCCGGGAGAAGTTCCTCAAAAAAGGGTAGGAATGCAGTGTACTCACTAGGTATACAAGTGGGTTGTTTCTTAAGCACACGGGTGGATAATATTGCATGCCTTGCTGGGAATCAGAGGGTTTTTTCATTAGTTTTTCCCTCGTTCCTCAGGTGGACATGTCCTGTCTTTTTGTAAGACTAAGCACAGAGAAATGTTGTACCAATGTGGCTGTGACACTGAGTAGTCCAGGCTGGCAGGAAGACAGAGACTCACGTTTCTGTGCTTGTTTCCAGTCTGGATTTCTTTGCTGCATTTGAACATCCCTTAGAATTAGGCTGGCCTGTCAGGGCCTTGAAAATCCCCCTCCTGCAAATAATCTTTTTTTTTTTTTTTTTTTTTCATATCATGAAGTTTCATGCTCAGGCTTCAAGACAGTTTTCATTGTCCTTTTTTTCTCTAAAATAGTTAACAGAACCTATGCTGTCAGCGATCTGACTGTTAGTAATCTCCTGGGAGTGCACAGCAAAAAAAAAGAATTGGTTTGCTCTGCCAGGCACCCTTCTTTTCCTCTGAGCCTGCTCTGGTAAAGTGGACAAGTGCCGAAGCTCAGCAATCTTCTGCTGTCAGCTCTGTGCTTTCCCTCTCTTCCACTCTGATTTTTGTCTTAAAAGAGGAGCACGGTGCAGCAGAGAAGAAACACACAAAGTGCTGCTCTAGTCAGGTGCAAATGGGCAGGAGAAATCTGGGCCAAACCTTATGTGTAACCTCTATAGAGACAAATACTGCAGACATGGAGTGCATGTGTTAGTGTGTATGTGTGTATATATATATTTACATGTTATGCATATGTAAATAAAAAGAGAAGATGGTGGAAATGAAGAGCAAGAGACAGGGAAAATCCCTTAGGATCTACCCACAATAAAGACAGTACATCCTTAACTATTTTACTTGACGTATCCCAGTAATAGCAGCCGTGTTACTACTATGATACTACCCAAGCTAGTGAAAATTTGGATAATTCTTTCCACCAGCTATGCTTTTGTGTTTTTTTGTGGTCCACAAAAAAATGTTATATTTTGGTGTATTTATTATATTTGTAATTGTATCAGAGTTACTCTTTGTTTATAATTGCTCTATAATAAATGATGTAATCTAAGAGGAAATAACTAGCTCTGTTACAAACCATTAATTTCCACGGACCAAAGTTGACACCCTACAGACATAATTTGCAAGTCTAATGCAAGCTTTTTTTTTTTCTTTCTCCATCCCCCTGCCCTGGTGCTGTCTTATTTACAAGCATCTTGGTTGAATTAATAAATAAACAATAGCTGAAATCTTTCATTTTAATTAGCATAAAGTGGCATTTGTATAGCAATGTTTAGCAAAGAGATCCAAGGTGCTGTCAGATGGAGGATTAACACTGAAACAAAGATCTGAATAAATACATGGTATTTCAAACCAAATTTGCTAACAACACATGGGATCACATATTTAGATAAGGCTTTTGCATTTAATATGAGATAGTACAACCCTGCTGTTTGGACTGTGATAAATTGCTCAGTGCGTGTCTGCTGGGGTGTAAGACGACAACATATTATTCTTAACCCCAGAACTGTCAAGCCCGATTATTTCCTAAGAAGCTTGACAGCTTTGGGAGTGATAAAAGGAAACCTCTAGAGGAAAGAGGGGAGCAAGGAGAGAACGTTCTGCAGGTGGTTTTCATATTCCTAATGGAAACAATTCCGAGCCTGCGTAATTACAGTGGTTTGGTTTGGTTTTTTCCTCATGCAAAAGAAATCGAGGAAAATGGTGTTGGCCATGGAAAGGTGTGGCTTTTACCATTAACATCCCACATCTGTAGAAGCGAGCCATCAAGAAAGGAGTAGTTAATTTAGCAGAGTTAATAGAAGAAGCCCGTAGATACAGACCCCCTGTGACCTCAGCCGATTTGCCGCTGCCTGGATCCCAGGTCGGGACGTCCCCGCGGAAGAGCTGGGCATGGGTGGCTGTGGTTGCTCGCGGGCGCTGAACGTCGGGCTGGCTTCTTGGGACCTTTCTGCCGGAGCCGGCAAGGGCGTTCTGGAGGAACAGAGGGAGCAGGTGCCAGGCTCTGGGGGGGGCTGGAGGAGGCGGCAGTCCCAGCTCACATCCAGTGGCTACAGCAAGGTTAGACCTTGCAGGACTTTGACGTTGTTGCTGTGTTACGTAAGGTGAGAATGAACAAAACGTCATGGGAACGGCGTGCACAGGTGATGTCTTTGCTGGTAGGCTGGCTCAGCATGTTTTTCCATAATTTTGGAGGGTGTGTGCTTGAAACCTTGGCTATTTCCTTTTTTTTTTTTTTTTTTTTATTTCGAAATGTCTGGTTCTTCAAATATCCGGCCGCCCTGAAAAGAGAATGCCAACGTTTTTCCTTGGGTTTTTCTGGTCTGAGTTCTTATTTGTGTTTACATCAAGAAAGGTAGCTTCTTCACAGCGCTTTGCTTCTTGTTGATTTTTCTTGTTGATTTTTTGTAGCCTGTTATAGTCGTCAGGAGAATGAAAGTTCACTAAGGACATTCTGTGCTGTGTGCAAAAGTATACCAGAAATTTAAGTTCACAACTGAATAGAGAGTTTGTCAGAGGAGCAACCGGTGAAAGGACCTTCAGAAGTGCCTAGAAAGGCAAGGAAAGGGCTGTTAAGCAGGGTTTGGTCAAGAAGGAAAGAAATAAGAGTATACGAATATGAATATTGGCAACACTCTTCAAACCTAATTGCAGATCAGCAAAAGGGAAGTGAGGCACCTGTAGGATGCCGGTCCCAGTTCTACTGTCACACTGGGAGATAGGAAGTGTCCGAGTCTACTTTTAATCCTGAGAAGCATTAGGGTTTGTTGGTGAAAATTTTGGCCAAATTTCTTTGCTTTTCAGAAGCAACTCGCCTTCACCAATTCATTTCTTGATTCTCTTTGCAGCTACCTGTCATAACATAAAAATGTTCCAGTAAAGATTTTTGTTGTCAAAGAATTAAATTGCAGACTAATCAAACTTTCTGAGGATATTTAATTGGATTATAGCTGCTAGACATTGGAGAAAAGACTTCTCATCTCTGATGCAGCTAAGCAAACATTTTTTT
Source organism: Elanus axillaris (assembly GCA_026212715.1). Lineage (NCBI taxonomy): Eukaryota > Metazoa > Chordata > Aves > Accipitriformes > Accipitridae > Elanus > Elanus axillaris. The sequence continues at coordinate 5,916,158 of JANZLQ010000050.1, read as the reverse complement.
TTTAAATCTGCAAGAACTGCAATAAAATTAAGCTTTACCATTCTCTTTCCTCTAGGGCTTCTGAGAACAAAGAACAATCCAAACACTGTTGTAAAATAATATTAAGAATAAATGAAATAAAATTAAGAAACCCGACATGATTTAGAGGAAAACCTGTGGGAGAAAAGTAAAGATGCAGTGGAAATGTTATGACTCTCGGTTGGTGAAGGAGGTCCCAGGTAACATCTCCTGTACTGCATCGGTGCGCTGGTCCAGGAAGGGATGTTTGTACAGGAAAAAAAGGAGAGTCTGAGCAGGGATAGACACCAATAAAGGAGAAAAGGAGCATGAAAAATACAGCCACATTAATACATCAGGAAACATTTTTAGTAGTAATATTTCATTTCATGACTGAAAGATTCATGTAAACTTTGCAAGGGTAATATATATATTATTTTTACATGTTTGTACGTTAGTGTTTTCCATGAAGAGAGCAATATAACACCTGTTCCTTTTGTACTGAGTTGGCCAGGCTGGTTATGTGCCTTTAGCTTTGGATAGAGGTACTCAGCCTGAAGAGATCATCCGCCCTTGCCTCCTACAGCGTTCATAACTTTACTAGCTAATTTTAAGCTTTGAATTTTTGCTGCAACAATAGGATATTTATGAGCAAGATGCACTGTTCTGAATTTAAGAGTTCAAGCAACAAGGAATCCATTAGATAACTAAATAGGTTTCTTCGTTGCAAAAACAAAAGCCAGCAAAAAGTCATGCTCTATTTCCTAGCTGTGATGGAATCAGGTTTAATGAATGTCTAGCTTTAGTTTTTCATCCACTTGTAAAACTATGCTTGTGTGGTGCCTGTACAAGGTGACTTAGGCTCCTTCAAGAGTAGGTAATCACTAAATACAGTCCTATTCCTTTCACTTGGTGGGAAGTCGAGCAATCTGATTACTCTCCCAAGAATATAAGTATTTTTTCAACATTGTTTTACACAGCTCTACAACTGAAGAGCTGGGAAGCAGAAAAATACAATTTGACATTACACTGTCAGGGTTTTTTTCTGGAGGAAAGATACCTTGTGAATTTTCTTATGAGAACTGATATATGAGATGAGGAATCTCAATGACTCAGTATATATATATACACATATATATATACAGTATATATATATATACAGTATATATATATAGTATATATATTAGCTATTTAAGGAATCTTTGAGAACCACAAATATTATAGTTAGTATGGTGTTTAAAACACTCTTTAACAATGTTCAGTACAAACATATGTGTGTGTATATATATATATATATATATGTGCCTGCAGGCTAATTTAGATGCAGAAAATATTTGATGATTAAGATAGAATTCTCTGTGAACCTCACTTTTGTTTGTGGTGTATTTTGCAGTAAATGGAGCAAATGATTCTGTACATCCTTTTTTTGTTGTGCATTTTTTAACATCACAGTAATTGCTGAAGTATTTATCTTCCAGATTTCAGAAAGCAGAACTGATTGAGATGGTTCTAATGCTTCGCAAAATATTTCCACCTTATCATATTTCTTTATTTGCAAATGTCATACTTTAATAGTACATTATAGCAAGCTAACCAGGAGGATATTTTGATACTTCTTGGGATTTACAGTTCACCAAGCCCATGGAATAAAATGCAGGGATAAAAGGACAACTGTCATTCCTATGAAATTTTGCAGTAGTTTGGGTCAGTTGATGTGTGATTGAACAAAAATGAAAAGTATCACCAATACCGACAGACTGAGTGCTTACCCTAAAATTCAATTAGTTTTGCTTTTTTAATTTAAAAATTGGAATATTGTTTCATTAAATTTATCCTGCTCTTAAAAAAAAGAATAAGACCGAAATCTCTCAAGCACCTTCATTAATGCCATAATGATACTAATGAGACACTGGTTTAAGATGGCTGCTCTTATTGCAGCTTTCTATTTTATAGCTTCAATTCCTCATTGCTCTGGAATTGTTTGCGGTATAAATCCTAAGAAGGTTAGAAGCAAATAGAAATCTGGACTACCAGATTTAGAGTTGCGTGTGTGCATCACACACTTCACTTTGACTTGAAGAATTAACATTAGCGAGAAAGATATTATAGTCCTTAAAAGCTCAGGACTGGGGAACGCAAGAGAACTATTAAAAAAGTTTCTGGGTCCTTTGGACGCTGCAAGTTGAGGGCTGTTCAGAACCAGATTTTTCTTCTCGATTTTTTGAGGGAAGCCAGAAGCTCAAGCCCGGATCTGAAGAAGCCTTTGACCATTGTCTGAAGTTTATCTTAGTTTCTCTGTCTTTCTTTCACTCACTGGGTCTTTTGGTTGTCCACCTTTTTGCTCACTTGCTCTTTCCTGCTCAGGTTTACACCTTGTAAGCATTTCTGGGTTAAAATGGAAGAGTGTGACTTAAAACTGCTGGTTATTTAATTTGTGTACTCTGTCAGAAATTCCTATATTATATTGTCATTTACAGTGTTACAGTGGATCTAAAAAGGTTTAAAACTAAACAAAATAGATTTTTATGTAGGTTTTTTATCTAGATTGGAAGGGTGTTTGGTTTCT
>JANZLQ010000050.1:5902478-5913495 GCA_026212715.1 Elanus axillaris | reverse complement strand
GGGAGGTGATTTTCATTTGTTGGTGGTTTTGTGGTTGTTTGGGGTTCTTTTTAGTTTGGGTTTTTTTTTTTTTGTTATTTGTGGTTTTTTTTTTTTTTTTAATTCGAGCTCTATTATATCTATTCCTTAGTGTGCTGGGCAGATAGAGCAGTGGCATTAGTTTCACTCTCATTGTGGACTATGTTGAAAGCAAAGATATTCAGTATTATACTCTTAAATTTGTTATTAAAGGAAAAAATGGATATATCAAAAAAATTGTCTTCAAAACCAGCATAAGACTTGTGCTTCAGTAAAGGTATAAAACTGAAAAAGGAAAAGCAGGATTTTCAGCTTGCTTAAGAGAACAGTTATTTAAAGTCCATTGGCACCCACCCACCTTGAATGTGTATCTGACTGAACAGAAAATGGAGAAAGTTATGGAAGACATCTGATTTGTGCAGTGTAATAAATCTATGAGATTTATGAGTGGTGAAAAACGTTGAATTATAATGGAAATGCCCAGCACAAAATCAAGATGGCAGGAACTATTAATCAAGACCATAAGGAATAGAAAGAGGAGAAATTAAATGCAATGGGCAGTTGAGTAATAAACAGGAGGGACTACCTACCAGGTAGGAAAATTCATATCACCTGCATATTAAAATAATTGTTCCTATTCCACTCGGATCGAGTGGACAAAAAGTTTGGGGGGAGTCAACTGGAGTGAAAAATTACATTGTGTGCTTCAGAACACTGAGAGCTCAGAAATAAATTATTTTATTTTATTATGGGTCTACATCTTAGTGAATGAAACACCAGACACTTCTCTAATCTGATAGACACTACATTTACTGCAGATCATCGTATCCTGCTAAAGGAGGTAAATTATACCCCTAAGCGCTGATTTATAAAATGTAAACACCTACATTATTATTGAGACTTAAGTCTGGGTTGCTTGCTTAAGACCTCTTACTTACCAGGTCTGTATCACCTGCTGAACCTAGAGATGGCATTTTCCTAACTTTAGAAAGAGCTGCATACATCACAGTAAAAGTTGCTTTGGTCTGTATTTTAGAAAAATAAAGGGAAGTTCATCACAGAACTATAAAACTTGCAGTTTCTGTCTCAGGTGACAATGACTTGATTACATATATTATGTGCATAGAGAGCAAAGTCCGAAATAGAAATGTAAATTTTTGGCACTTCAGCACCTATATTATTTTGACGCAAATCAACTAGGAGAAAAAGTCCCACAGAGTCACATACATGCTTAATGAACTGAGAACTGTTAAAAACAGTTTGTTTGGACGCATTCTGGAAAAGTTATACTTCAATTAAACCATCTCCATCGGAACCGCAGAAGGAACTAGCTCAGGAATTTCCTATGGTCTGTGTTATGCAGGTGGTGATCAAAAGTGCTGGTGACAGGGCCTCTTGGCTGCATAATTTATTGAAACTATTAAATTTGACAGTGTTTCATATCACTTAAATTTTAGGTTTGCAAAGGGCCAAAAGGAGTTAGATTTTGGCTTCTGTCAACTTCCAGTAGGAAGATGGTCCTATACGCCTCCTTCCACTTTGAAAATTGTAGCTGTCCTTTATATCCAGGCGTCACACACTCACTTCCTAATATTGGCTTCTACAGCTAAAAGGTGATTTTGAATCCAGCCCAAAAGGCAATAACATGCAAGCACTGAAATCACTTAGGTGCTTTGGAAAAAACCTGCCCCATATAATTTGATCTAATTATTTCTGGTATTCCTTCCTTGTATTTGCCACATAGGACATCGGTTAGGGACATGTAACGTCATTAACATAAAATGACAGAATTACTTGTTGTAAAATGTGTAATGTATTGTAAATAACATTGTATGTTCACGTGTGTCTAGCATGATAAATTATACCTTTTACAATTATTTAGGAAGAGAAATGTTTTTAAAATCTGAGAGTTTTCAATTTTTGATCAGCTGTTATGCTGTAGAAGTTTGCATTTTAAAAATATCTTTTGAAGAGTTGGAGGGTTTTATCTTCAGATAACCTTTTGATGTCTGAGCATCATCTATCTTTCTAAGTGAATGTAGCATTTGCTTGATGTCATTGATCCTTATGAAATTGGAATAATGCCTTCCTTTGAGCTTCCCAAAGACAATATTTTTAATGATTTTGCTCCTGTTTTCTTCCATTACAAATTTCAAAAGTGGGCTGCCTTCTTTCTCTCTAAAAGTTTCAAAACTTTGAAGGGAGAGGTAATCCTAAGGCTGACTTAATAAAAAGTATGAAAGCACCTGCCAAAGTGTTCAAGACCAAGGAGACAGCTGCAATTTCAAAAGTGAAGCTTTAAAGCTTCAATGGATGTGAAGAGGAAAAAGCTTCCCTTAATCTGTCATAAAACTTCTTTTGTAGTAGCAAGTAACAAGAACAACAAGACTGAGAACTAAGCATTACCACAGAGTATACTACTTTTGAGTCACTGAAAATTAGCCGCAATTCAACTGAAAAAAACTTGTGTTTGGGCAGCCAGGCTGCCCAATAGAGAGAGGGGAAAAAAAGCAACAAACCAAGCCAAAAAAAAAAAGGCAACAAACCAAAACACATACATACGTCAAGAAACAAACAAATTTTGTCAAATACAAATTGTATTTTGGGCTAGATTTTTCACTCTAATCCATGAAAAATAAAATGTATCAGCTATCCTGCCCATGAAATAAGCTAATGTAGTTCAACATTAAGTAAAGGCAACAAAATTTGAGTTTATTCTCTGAACATCCAACCAGACTGAGTGTCCAGTATACTTAGTGATAAAAAGACTACTTAAAAATTGAACAGATGTTAAAAAAAATGACAAATCTTTAGAAGAAAATAGAGAAAGAGAATTTTAAAAGGTGGCACAAAACTGGAGTAACTGGTGTAAGTCTGAAAAATGTTATTGAGTTTGAAGTTTTTTCTAAAAGCTATAAAGAAGCAAAACTAATAAATACGTTAGTGAATACTTGATCACCTAATAAACCTGTTAAATTTCAAGTCTGCTTTCAAGTAATTTCTGTATCATGGGTAATTCCACTATTAATTCAAGTAAATTAATTTTTGAAGCAAAGCCCAGCCTGTTGTTCACGTCTAACTGGTTGTTTTACATTGTCGCTCTGTTGTTGTGAAATAAGGACATAGCACTCACAATGAACATCTTGGTCTACAGAGAATATTCGGCTGAACGTTATTGTATGTTTTGGTATTGTTGTATCTCACTGTATGCTTAACTTTTTAAATAAGAAATTAGAATAATTTTGTATTTAGAAAATGAACCTATTTTCCACTTGTACTAGAGATTTTCCATTAAACTCATGCTCGCTTAGTGCTTTTTCTGTAACCTTCTAGCAAGGTTACTTGCATTTTTTTGGCAGAGTCCTTTACATATATCCTGAGACTTAGTGTATTAATTAATAATGCATGTCATGAAGCCATGACTGAATATCAAAATCTGAAGCCAAATGGTAAATTGAGTTCTTTATACCTGGCCTAAGACAAATGGGTGAATACTTTATTAGTTAATGGAGGTACAAGTTCTTGCTTTGCAGAGGTACTTATGGACGTTCACGACAGATTTTTTCTTCTTCTAGCAGAGGTACAGATAGCCACAAACCCACAAAGTGGTGCACAGGCAGGACTTTGGTGACTTTGCAAAATTAATTTTGTAAGGATGCACATGTTCAGAGTCCCCAGGAAAGAGTCCAAAGTGAATAACTGCTGAAACCTGACTGCATACAGCTTAAGTAAGACTTTTTTTTTTTTTTAATTAACCTTCTTATAAAATGCTTAATGTACAGTTTAAGCGTAGCCAGGAAAAGACAAATGCACAAGTGATTACAAAATTTAAATAGCATTGTTGTAGTACCAGATGAGGAGATAATCTATTCTGAAGATATGTTTTCAAGTTTTACGGGGTATTTTTGGTTAATGGCTTGATAATGGAAAAGGGTGTAGCCTCAAAAAATTAGCTGATGATTCCATTGTGGGATGGGTTGCACTTACTTTGAAGGGCAGTGTCAGAAGAGTGTGGAACAAACCAAGATTCTTAGTTCCATACCTAATTCCCTGATTCATGTAAGTATCCTACTCCAGATGGTTTCCTGCCCTTGGATGACAGAAGATACAAATTCCTGTGATTTCTTTAATTTATCTAACAGTAAAGGTAAGCAAAATTTTCTCCAGCTCTCAAGTGTGTAGAAATATTTGTAATATAGCATACTTCAGCTAAGGGATGAGCAAGCTTGTAAAGACCTATATTTTCTATGGAATTATAATAATTTTATTAATGATATTTTTAGCTATGTTTAGGTTTCTCCTCCATCATTAAAAATGAATGTTCCAGGTACTTGAGTTTAGTAAGTCTATGCCTGCTGAGTTCTCTTTCTTCCTTGTCTCCTTAGCTGTGTTACCATAATGAATTCTTTTCTCTTTAATATTGCAAATTTGACTACAGTAAAGCAAATGTTACATTATAGTCACACCTTCAGCAGAAACCTCTCTTAAAATTAATGGGAGACAATGTTTCTGAGCAGGGAACATAATCTGATATTTTAGGAAACCTTTTAATATAAATCATTTGAGTGTATATTCATGCACATTGTTGTGGCAAACGGAGGAAAGGGTGTAGTCTGAAATAATTTTCTATAGTCCATAAATTTTAATAATGCTGAAACGGAGTACCATAGAGAAGATGGAGAATCTAGGCAAAAGATGCAAGAAAAGGAGTAGTCAGGATGCACATATTAGGGAGACAAAGATAAATTAGTGGAAATTGATCACAGAGAATTATTATCCACATAAAATAAAAAGTGATTGGAACACTCTGCTCCATTTATCACGTGCTACACCCGCAGGCAGAATTTTGCAAAAAAAGCTTTTACTTCTCCTCTGATGAGAGGCTTTAAATTTAAATTCTCAAGTCAATAATTTTGCAGCATTAAATTTACCTTCAGCTAAATTAAACAAGTTTTATTTTACTTTTTTTTTTTTTTTTTTTAGAAGGTAAGGATGGAAAGGCTGTATAGATACAAATGTCAAGAATGTATCTAGAGGCTCTGAGGGCCAATTCAAATAGGTTAGCCCAAAAGTGGGCTTTTTATTACATTACTCCCAAGAGATGCTGCAGTAAAAGCCACATCTCTAGTATATGTCAGGGAAGCGAACAGCACTTCATTTCACTTCTTGCCTGTAAGTAAAACAAATGTATAATACCATCAGTCTACAAAGAAAGAAGGTATCTGAAAGACACAAGGGCCAGCAAGAAATGTTTTTGATCTCCTTGCGGAGTATTCATGTTATTAATGTACTTGTTAAGAACAGTTGAATGATCTACTGAAGCTCTGAGACAGGATCCGAATAGAGAGGACCAAACTGAAGAAGAAAGCGGATGAATTTTTAAGCTATGGCTTACGTACAGGGAATCTAGAGAGCAATCTATCATTCTTACACAGTGGTGTTCAGAGATGCAGATAGGAGAAAATTCTCTAACTGGGATTTACAGCCAGTGTCAAGTCTTCATCTTTTCCAGGAGCCTTAAGCCGTTCAGGGTGTGTAGACCAAAGCGTCGGACCACGTACGACACCTTCCGAAATATCATCCAGCACTCCTCTTATGGACGGTGATGTTATCGACTTAGCCTGAAAAAACCCATGACCTGTACATTTCAGCGAAAACCGCCAAAGCTCTAAGCATCTTCTTCACCCGATTCACGTGTCTTGTCTATGACTTACCATTTAAATAATGAGAATCAGCCATTCGACGCCCTCAAAAGGGTTCGCATGCTTTGTCGGGACTCTAAGTGTTGACTCACTTCTCCTGCACAAAGACCTGTTGCTTATTACTCTGGTGCTGGATCATGATGGCAGGGTTAGACTGCCCTAACAAAAAGATTTAGTTATTGGGCAGTATAACCAGTGCACAAACGGCATTCAAGTACCGTTGTTTTAACCAGTTGTACTTAAAGTGTGAGTTTTAGCGACAGAGTAATTTAGGAATGGACAAACAAAAATAGTTAAGCATTTTCAGGCCAAACCGGTTTTCTGAATCCAAACGAGCCGATACTATAAAGGGCTTTTTACTGCTTTTTTTTTTTAGTTTTCAGCATTGGATAGTGAAAGGCTACTGCCTTTCATGATACAGTTGGCCTGGGATTAGTGCAGTCAATACTGCTTTTGACTAGAGGATAGTGCAGCAAAGGTGTCTAGGTGGCTGTTAAGAGAAAAGAAAGATTAGCGTCTAAGGTGCTAAGACTCTGAAATGGGTCCATAACATTTCAGGTATTTTTTTCCTCAGCATACTTTCAGTGGGTTTCAGAGCAAGCAGTGGAAATGACAAAAGGAACAGGTGGTTGGTTCTTAAACCCTACGCTGTCTTGAATAAGACATGCTCTTCAAGGGCTGTTTGCTGCTGCTTAGTTTGGGAGGAGAATGGCAATATTTGTAAGAGTATCAGGCACAAATAAAATGTTGCTGTTGAGTGCTTCATAATAACAATTTCCATGAAACAGCCATAACATAACTCCCTGCTGAGTTACAGAAGCTTAATAGTTACCTTAAATTATCTGCAAACACATAAATGATGCTGAAGTTACTACATTTTTAATCTGGAAGACTCTTGGCAACTGCTTAGTTTTTTTTCTAAATATGGCACGGCAGGGATTTATTTTTCTTGTTACCCTTTAGGAGTGAGGACCTGCCTGCAGAGCACAGATTATTACCTTGACTCGTAAAATCAATTAAAAACTTTCTTTTCTTGTCAATAGCTATACCGCACGCAACAGATTTAGAAAAAGCTCTCACTTTTCTACTTCCTTATTTCTAAGTATAATTAGAAACATTCTAAATAATCGGTCTTACTGTCTTCAGAAGTCATGGTTTACACGCACCAGTATTTCTGAAATAAACGCCTTCCTGAAAGTTCAGCGTAAACAAGGCAAAAGCAGGCTACAGACCTAAGAAATACTAACTGCCAGTATGAGGAATGAGGTGGAAAGTGGAACAAAAATATTCAGTTATGCCTACGCACACATGCTTTGACCCCTGCCATGATTTGTTTGATGTCTACTGGATTTTGCAGTATACAGAGCACAGGAAAAGTTTCAACTGATTTGTTAAGGCCAGTTCTCCAAACAGTACAAAACTTTTTTAGTGCTGCATTGCAGCAACAGCTTTATGTTGTATAAACCTTGGCATAACTGTCTGCGCTCCAGGGATGGGGTCAGACACGGGGGGTAGTTTTCACTTGCTGCTGGTGTCGGCTCATTTCCTACTACCCTGGCTTGAAATTGCTCCTCAGCAGGAAATAATTTGCTGGTATTTCCTCTAATTGATGCTGGTGGTGGAAAAGTAATGTTGTAAAGCATCATGTGGCCAGACAATGCTGGTTTGGAAGATCTTGCTGAACACACGCAGCCCTTTCAGAGAACTTTTGTCCTTTTCCCATTTATATTGTGTCTGGCATCATGGTTTTGTCACAAAATCTACATTATTTTTTCTTCCCTGTGGTCTTCCACACTGGACAGGAAAACAGCTTATTGGTTACAGGAAGAACAAGGATTTTTATTTTTTTTTTCCACAGCTTTAATCCTTTTTTATGTCCTTTAGGCCAAATAAAATGTGAAATGAAATAAAAATTTAAATATTGAGGTACAGATGCATGGTGATAGTATTTGGAGAACATTTTTTCCCATGTCCCATTTAAAGTAAACAGGGTACTGACAATTGCTATTCAGGCATCCTGTTACTTTCAAAAGTATTTCTACAGTTGGTGTAAATGGAGTGTACAAATATACCGGTATACTAGACACCAGTTATTTGGCAGCGCAGCAATATATTTAAATAACATGGAAGGTTATTTAAACTGTAGACCCTATCAGCCATGTGGTATTCAGTTTACATATAGTGTAGTAAAAGTTTTGCGTTCTTAGCATAGTTTTTGGAGCGTGGGTGGGCTTTCTTCTTGAACGAGTAATACCTAGTTGCACCTCAAAAGTTATGTGCAGATTAACGTCATTAACCATTGGGCCTTCAGTCAAAAAAAGGCAGAAGGAGAGGCAGTTTGAGAGTTGGGCAATTTGTAAATTAGTTCATTTAATAATTTTGATTAAGTTGAACTGAGTTTTCAGAAATTAATACATATCTTGGAAAGACTGAACAGTCATAAAGTCTTTTGCCATGAACCTTTTTCGAGCTACAGGGTAAACTGAAGGGACAACAGCACAGAATGATAAAATCTGTCATTGAATTTCTGGTTGGCTGGACACATCAGCATCAGATATAAGGAGTACGGTAGCTTCATAAATAAATTTTATAGGCTAAGTTTATTTTATTAATAGAAAAGCTGGTTTAGTTCACTTTAGAGCTTTCATATCTTGCTTTTTATGTATCTTTTGTTTATGTGAATGAAACACATTGCTACAACTTTACCTTCAAAGACAGAAGGGAAAAAGAAGTAATGCTTATTTATGTTTAAAATGTCTTCCAACATAAAATAGATATCTGTGTGCAATAAACATATGTTATGGAACAATAATTTTAGTAAAACTTTCAAAGTACAAATGTATGTTTTACAGGTATACATACATATATAAAACCTTATTATTAATGTAGTCCTTGTGATTATTCATTGTATTCAGGAATAACTCAGGAATAAACTTATTACCCTTTTCTTTTTAGGTAACTCTGTCCTGACAGCAACCAACTTCTCTAGTTTAAATGAATGTGCTGAGGAGCCTTGTTGTGCCAAAAAGAAGCTCAGAGGATTTTTTATTTTTTTTTTTAATCCTTGCACTTGTAAACGAACAATACAGACATAGTAAACATTATGAATACCTGCTTCTTTTCACCTAGAAAGACTGAGGCACAGGCATATTAAGTATTTTTTCCAGGGACTCATTATAAGGGTTGAGATTCAAATACATATGCAAAAATATACCTTTCTATACAAAAGAAACGTATGTATGTGGTGTGTGAATATTATATACATGACTAACCTTTAATTGTAAAAACTATGGCTTTACTTCTCACTGGAGTAAAGTAGATTCTTATAAAGATAGGATGCTACTGCTGTTCATTAAATTTGGGCAAGAAATGAAATAGAAATGGATGTTCGGTTACAATAATAGTATAGAGAAATAACTCCAAGGAATAGAAAAAATTATCTAATAAGAGATTAATTTAAATAGAAAGACTTCATCTTACAAAATGGTGTATGTATATTTTGAAAAAAAAAATCAAATTTTCCATCCAGAAATATTCATTGTTATTTTAAATAGCCTGATATTAATTCTATATTTATATTTCTATGGATACTTTAAAAAATCCCGTGTTTTCTAAGTGTAAACACTTTCAGAGGTAATAGAGCAAACCAGGAAAAGCACTGTATGAGGATACACTCTGTTAGCAAAGCTAGAAAAGATGTTTAGTGTTTAGATAGTGTTAGGTGATGGAAGGGCAATAAAGTGGGTCCAGAAGGAGGACACTGGAACATCGCAGAGAAGGTTAAAATACATCAACATATTGTATTACATAAAGTAAGGCAAAGCAAAACAGTGAACAAAGTATTTACTGATTCTGGCATCTTCAGAGTCCTGAATTCTCATTTCTGTTATCCATTTATTTGTTCAGTATAAATTCTTCATTCTGTACATAACTGTGTATTTGTCTATGCCTAAATTGCCTATAAAAGATAATGATGTATACATCTAGGGGTGAAAAGTGGATTTATACACATATTTTAACGATAGTACCTTTAAGCTCAAAGAGAGATTTCTCGTATGAGCAAAATGAGAGCAATTAATGTGGCCAGAAATAATTGGAGTGCATTCTGGTTTTGTTCTTTAATGCTATGTTTGTAAAGATGAAAGGGCTTATACCTTTAGGGAGAAAATTCTTTTATCTGTAGCAGGGTGCAGTCTGTTTAAATTTTTATGCAGTAAATGTTTCTACTGGCTCCTTTATGTTTTCTTCTCTGCGAAATTAGCACAGGTTTATATACCTTTATGAGAGAGGGTCCTAATCTGTAAATTGCCACTTCCTATGGTTGATTTGCCTCCTACAGATGTCTCTGCTTCTTATCAGCCTATGAGTAACTCTTAAATTAAATTACAGATAAGTTCTGCATAACAGGCATTTTACATTTCTTAGCAGTATGCTTGTCTTGCACCTCATTAGCAGCCATGAGGATAAGTGAGACATCTCCACTTTTAACTGATTTTTTTTTTTGTCCTAAGATTCTTGAGCTGAACAGTGTTTACTGGTGGATGAGAATTTGTATAGATTATTTTGGACTGATGGGTGTGATATCATAAAGTACAGCGTGGTATACCCGAGTTTTACTTGCACAGTTTTTTGCAATTTGTTTGAACCAACATCGTACATCTAGATTTATGATAACATTGCAGTCTCTTACTGTGTAGAGTTTTGATTTGATTTTATTTTATTTTACCTGGTTTCATAAACTGGCCAGCTCTTGAAATACTAAGCTGTACTTTCCTATGTAATTCGTGAAGAGATTGGAAGCTGACTAAATAAACGTGAGTAGATTTCAATGTTGCCAAAGGAAGAGTTCTTAGAAATGTCTTGCTGGCAAGTCCTTCCATCTGTCAATACTTCTGCTTCTTAAGTAGTCATGTGTTTGTTACCACAATACCTAAGTTAAGAAAAAAACAGCAAAGAAAGCAGAGAGCTTTTGAATCATGAAGAAAAACTACAGCCTTTTAAAAATGTTCCTAGAAAACCAGAAAATGGCTTCTTATGATTGAGTCAACAATCTGCTTTTCCTTAGATCAAAGAAAATATTTTGAGGGAGGGAAATCTAAATTAGGAGCCCATAAAAATATTTCTGGTGTATTAATTAATGTGGTAGTTGTGATAGCATTTTTTAATTTATTTAGCTTTTTTTTTTTTTTTTTTCCAAGGGCCTTTCAGACTTAATTAACACTAACACTTTTCTCATGAGACAGAACATTTACTAGAGCGGCAAAAGTTTATGGGAAGAGTATTTGTACCTTGGCCAC
>JANZLQ010000050.1:5857643-5884971 GCA_026212715.1 Elanus axillaris | reverse complement strand
CAGCCCTTGGCTCTGGGTGAGCCCGGCTCAGCCCCCACGGACACAGCCCGGGGTGATCGGCGCTGGGCTCAGCACACGGCCGAAACACGGCCCCCCACCAGCCACCGGCAGGAAAATCGGCTCTACCCCAGCCAAAACCAGCACAGAGGGGAACTTCTCATGATTAAAAATGTCAGTGTTTGCAAGCTGTGAGTGTCTGAAGCATCAGAATAACTACATTTTGAAACGAGACATCCAAGTCTCACCTAAATTCTGCTCCACTATTCAGTCCTTTTTAAGTCTGGGCCTACTTGCTGTCTGAGAACTGTAAGGTTTCCTCTCATCCTTTAAATCCTGGTACAACTACAGACTGTTTTTAGGACTTGATTGTTGATTTAATTGATCAGTAGGGAGTTGGCTGGGCCATGTTCCACATAACTGTTATTCAAAGTTAGATATGAGACAGGAGAGAGATGATTTAAAAGTTTATTCCTGAGCCTGTTGTGACGTGACTGACTTACAACCAGGAGTATTTTGACGATTCGGTTTAAAGTGAAGCTGCCTAAATAGTTGCACTGGCACAGCTGAGAAGTGATAAGCTCAAGGCAAGAAGAGAAATGGAAGTGAGTGTTTGCCAAATCAGCTTTCTCATAGAACAAAGCATTTGTGTAACAGCTTGAGTTATTCAGTACTCCCAGGACTTGAATATTTTTCTTTCACACATGTACTTTATGAAAAATAGATCTTACCGCTAGAATTTAGGCCTTGGACTTCTAAGGAAGTTACTAGCATGTGAATTAATCTGAATACTTAGCAATGAATAGAAAAATGTAATCTTTCCAATGACAAGAAATTGGCATAGTTTAGTGGGGTCTGATGCTTTGGACTTTCTAGATAGGTTTCAATGCATTTTTTATTTTTTAGATTTTTTTTTTCACAGAGGGTTTGGGTTTTTTTTAGTTTGGTTTTTATCTGGCACGGTCTGAGCTCTACCAGCTGCTAAAACCACTTTCTAACCTCCATTTTTATCAAGACCAAAAGAACCCCCATCATATACTTTTTTTCCCCTTTGCTATTTTCCAGAACGGAGAACAACCGTAAGCCAATCCCCCCACCACCACCAACCATCTTTAGTCACAAGTTGCTATTTCTGTTAGCTTTGACGGGGGACCCATTAGAAACAGGTAGACTGTGACTCTTTTGGTGTTGTATCTCAAATGCTGTGGATCAAAAAAAGCCAGTTCATTGTTAGTTGCAAGAAAATTGTTACAGAATGAGTTCTCATGGTGAGCAAGATCTCATTCTTCTCAAGTCAATAACAATTTTCTTTGAAAAAAGAAATGCACCATTTATGTTTTTGTCTTGATTTTTATATAGTATATTATTTATATAACTTTCCTGTGTCTGCAAACCCTTAAATAAATATTGGGCAAGTAAAATTAGAAAAGGCAACTTTGTAAGGAAAGTAGGTATGACCTAACTGAAAACTGATATAACTGCAAGCAAATTCAAGACCACAGGAAAAAAAAAAAACAAAGAAAAACCTGAGTGGAAAGTTATGTGCTGAGGGTCAGAGTTTCTCATCTGAAGTTGAGGGGCATAATTTCAAAATGAAGATACTTCCCTGTGTAAACAGGCCTATGTTAGCAAATTGTTATTTTTCTGTTTTGACTACGCCTGAAGCCAGACAGCACATACCACATGCTAGTTGTGAAATGATGTGTGCCGTATACTGGTTGTGGAAATGCTTTATTCCACACCAATTAGCCATGCCTGGTTAAAGATATGCATGCAGTAAAAATAATAATGATTTCACAATAAAGACCCCTGTGATCGCACAAATCAGACACCTGAAGTTCAAGGAGCTGCTTATGGAAGAGGGGGGGAAAAATCACGTAAAAACTATGTTATAATGGGTCACTAATTATATCGCATCTCTCTGATCTGGCTGAGACATTGTTTCAGGATAAGATAACAAAATGTCATATGTGCTATGGAGTGGAATATGCAGCTGAAAATTAATAGGAGAAAAGATATATGCACTGAATGTTTGACCTGGAAATGTATGAAAGCAGAGGGTTTAAAGAGAAATAAATGCTGAAACATCTGCTGCCTTTGTAATTTAGTAGATACTTTTGTTTTGTAGATCATTCAAATTCTTTCTGATTATTGTAGTCTTCTCTAATGTATACCAGTAGCTGAAATAGTGAATAAGTATTTGTAAAATGTCAGCTTGTTTTCTATTTAAAAGAAGAATCCTTTTATGTTTCCTCAGCTGCTGCTAGATTTAATAACTCTACCAGATGTCATATTTAAATTGTATTTTGCTTTTAAGGCTTTGAAAGGCATCAGAGCAGAGACAGTCTTTAGAATTTCAGTGGCTATGCCACAGTTTCTTAGAGTTATCCAGCTTCATAATTATTAAAAACCCGTAATGGTTAAAAAATATGGAGTTTAAATAAAATGTAAATACGCAACAGTATACTAGATAAAGCGGTGAGACATTATTTGTTACAGATATGCAAAGGAGTTTATGTAGTTGAATCTAGTTTTCTGAACAACAGAATTGCCACTTCCTCTGGCATCTTGGTAGTGGCAGCATGGCTAAACACCATTATTAA
Organism: Elanus axillaris; assembly: GCA_026212715.1. Taxonomy (NCBI): domain Eukaryota; kingdom Metazoa; phylum Chordata; class Aves; order Accipitriformes; family Accipitridae; genus Elanus; species Elanus axillaris. Next base: position 5,882,371 of record JANZLQ010000050.1, on the reverse strand, counting down.
GAAAAAAAAAAGTATCTCATTTAAGGCTTTGGTAGTATCCAGAGTGTTCTGCACTTCCTATGGAAAGATAAGATCACTCTCAAGTTGTTAGCAGCTGACTACCACTCAGTACATGGGGAATGGATTCGGACACCACCTTATCCCACAGAACTTTACTGGAAAAAAGTCCCTGAATGTCAAATTCGTTAACAAATGCCTGGCAAAACTAGACTTCTCCATCTTGATTTGAGAAATGTTGTATTGACTTTTTGTTTTATTGGGCTAATTGTATACATACATGTGTATGAGAAATACACACACACTCCTGAAATATTTTACCTGTTTTCGTTGCATACCTGATCAACATGTTGTTGAAATATTTTCTGTTTGTTTGTGGCTTGTGGTTTTTGGTTTGTTGTGTTTGTTTGTTGTTTTTGGGGTTTTTTACCAATCATTTGCTTTCTAATGCACCACTTATCAACATCAGGTTTTGAAACCTCTTCAGGGGTTGCAATAGGCCTGCACTGTTGGTCTTAACATTCTAAATAGTAATAAGCTGCAATTTCTTCCCCTGGTTTCAAGCAATAAGCTCAAAGTAGCAAATTCTTATCTGCTAAGGAGTGACTGGATCCTAAAATGTCTCTGTTATGCATACATGACTACGTGTTAGTTTTCTCATTGTAACATGGCAAGCAACACTATGAGGTAAGACAACTTACTTGTTCAGCATCCCAGGATACTGATTTTAAAGCAGTGAAGGAAATATTTTTGCTTGATGTTAAAATATTTCTAATTAAAGAAAAGTATTTCTGGTGACACAGGCTACTTCTTGCTGGGAGAGAATGAAAACTGTATCTAAGATTATAACAGGAATTCAGTATCAAGCTGAAACTATTTGTTAGTTATTGCACTTTTAACTTTAGTTTCCGTTCATGTGTCCCAGCAGGGAACACTGCAGGAAAGACTTTAAAGAGGTAGGAGAAAAATAGTATGAAATCAAGTATGTTTAATTTGTCTTCTGAGTTTTGATTTCTTCTATTCTTAGCTTATGCATTCTATTTTGCTTCAAAGTAGTCGTAATTTATGGTTGGTGATGGGAACAATTTTCCAGGGGTGAAAGAAAGGTAGCACAGTACTGTAAGTGGGTTGTTTACTATTCAGTGTATATGTTCCAATGTTTCTTGCTCTCAATTTGATGTTAAGCTTTGGGTGAGATCTCACTGTGGCAGAACGGTAAGGCTCATTTCTCGCAGCCTGGCTGGGCTGTCTGGTATCTCCTCTCACACTCTGTTTGTTGGATAAATGAACAAGTTGACCCTACTCAAAACTTTATATATATATAAATGTTTTAAATGTATAAGTATGCATATTTTACGTGTCTCTCTGTGTTGGATTTCAATTGGATGAGTAACCTGATCTCATTTACACTGTGATATCACAGTCCCCAGAGATGAGGCAAGGGAGGGTGAGCTGTCCTTCAGGTCTTGAGTGATCTGCAATCAGTGCTGGCCAAAGGTGAGACCGCACCATAGGGGGAAGGAACATGACTCAGTCAACAGAAGTGAGAAAAAGACTCTCTTTCTTTCTCAGCACTATAAATGCTGTCTGTGCCAGAGGAGGGATACTGATAAATGTGAAGTTCTTTAATCCTTGTGCTGGATAACCTGGCTGAAAGACCTCTTCCTGCTCTGTGGAAGTCCATTAAACTGCCAAAGCTCTGAATAGATGTCTAGTTTTGTCTAAGCAGTTCTCAGTGCTTCTCAGAATTGAAGCTTAATCCTTAAAATACATCATATGGTGCACCCAAAGCATGAAATTCTGATTAACATTTGAATTGAACTATACCACTGCCATCGGCAAAGAGAGGATATTGTCCTGTCCCTCTGTTTTTCAACTGCCTCATGTCTGATGGCAGAAACAATATCTACACATGAAACGATATCTATTTATGTGGTGGGGCAGAGGGGACAAGACTACCTCTGGTTGTTTTGAAAACCAGAACCTTTTGAATTTTCCACTGATTTTCAAATTTGGGAAAGAATTATTAAGTTGTGGGGTTTTTCTCTCCTTAAATAGTTGTCTACCTTGTAGAGGTACAGCTCTCGATCTAGGCATGCAAAAGTACTTTTATGAGCCAGAGGAGCCTAGTCCACAGTTTGGATCATCCTAAAGCAAAACATCAGGACAAGCCAAAACTAGGTATGCTCCAAAAGTGATTAGATACAGGAACCTAGGGAAATTACCTCATACAAACATCTGTACTTTAGATATATAAAGTTAGATGAGATTAATCTACTCAGTAAAAATAAGAGGTTTCATGTTATGCAGTATGAAATGTTTGAATGTTTGCCATGTTCAGATTTTTCAAAGCATTGTCATTACATTTAAATTTAAGAAATCCACTCAAATGCATACCTTGGCGGGGGGCGAGACCCAAACCAACTTTGTCTTCTTCTTCTGCATTTTGTCCCCAGTAGCAACAAAAGTAGTATTCATTCACAAATCAGATCAATTTGAATGTCTTTTAGAGAATATGTTTTTACTCTTGTGGAAAGGAAACATATACACATTTTTCTCCAGCTATAGTTTATGGCTTTTAACACTCCTATGGTGGCAAGAAATAACTTGGTTTAGGATTACTGCTGCTAATTTTTCTCTTCTACTGTCAAGATGCTAGGTTGCTGTTACGTAAGAAGTTGTACATTTATGCCACAAACATGCTAGCAGCTTTACAAGAATCGAGTGGATATGGAAAAATCACTTAATTGGATTTTGAAGTTACTCTGGTGTATGAGCTTCTGAACACCTAGCTAGTCAAGTTCTGGCAGCTATGACAGTTTTGGAATATGTTAGACTATATGGAATCTCACCTACTTTGTGACTTCACAACATTGTTCAAGTGTTTAGGTTATGATAGAGTATTGAAAAAAGTCATTTTCTTTCATGTCGTTTACCTCATTCTTTAATTTCAGGAACATATCTAAAAACAAATAATAAAAGTAACAGTCTATACATTTAGATTAATTTTTTTAATTCTAACATTTGTTGGATGAACACTTTAAATATTCCATTTGTGATGAGGAAGTAGGTAACATATTGCATTTAGTAGTATGCAAGGCAAATACTAGTTTACATTTGTTTACTGCCAGTGGAAGAGTTACCATTGAACTTTTGGGGTTTTTTCCCCACAAAGGAGGTAGTATATATTTCTAATCTATACTAATTTCAATAGAAAAGTGATAGAAAGAAGTCACTGACCATAGGGAATTTTGTCTTTTTCTTTTTTAAAAGCTTATGCTGTCATGCTTGACCTATACATTATGCTGCATAATTGTAATAGAAATTCTGCTTTGCTTATACTGTGATTTTTCCCTAGCTATGTTTCTGCTGGTTGAAAGATACCCCTTTCTATATATGCCAAAGACTTTATGATGAATCATAAAGAAATACTTTGTACTTGAAATACAAGCCAAGACGTGGTGATTCCATCTGTGTTCTGTGTGTGCATGGGAAAAGTACAAGTCATTGGAAGATGCATTATCAGAGGAAAAGCTGGGAAACTGAAATCTTCCAAAGTGTACAGCATAGAAAGCATCTCAGATTGGGGTCCTACTGTGTTTCTACATCTAAAGTAATTTCCAGCCTAAGTCTTACATCGTAAGGCCCCACCAGAAGAGTCCTTATTCTTCTGCTACTCTTGTTACTAGAGCAAACTATGTAGTCAAACTTGTCAGGGTTTTTTTGAAAAAGAAAGAGTTCCAGTGATGATTTTGGTGTCTAGATTCACTGTTAGCTTTTGATGGTTTGGTTTGGCTTATCTGTAACAAGAAAAGTAAGACATAGGGGCACCAATAATTGTTCAGAGAGATAACTAAGTAAATACATGTAAGTTGAAGGGAGGAAACAAATATTAGTTAGATATTCATAGCCACCTATACTCACAATATAGTCTAGTCATGCATATATCAGCAGTGCTGCAGTACTCTTAGAAACACAGATCTCATGCTATGCAAGCCACAGTATCTAGAAAGAGATCACATAATCTGCTCCCAATAGCAAACCACTTGCTGATATTCTTAGGATTTTCCTTGTTTTTATAATAGTCATGGGAAATAACCTATGTATCTGAGTTATCCTGCCTCTGAAACTGAAGATCATTAGAAGCCTATCAAGAACTTCTGAGCCGCCAAATAATATAGTACTGTTTGACAGGTCTGGTGGGGTTTGCAATCCAACAAGCTGCTTAGGAAATGAAGAATTGTGTCTGGGGAATTATAATCACAGCAACCATGCAGTAGCTGCACCATTACGCCCATTTACTCAACATATCCATAGAATATAGGTCATAAATTTGCGTGGAATATAAAGAATGAAGGATGTATTGTGGTAGGTAGTCCGGAAAAGAACCACTTTTAAAATTGTCAGCTGTATGTTACAACTGCATAGATAACAAGGCTGATACCATATTCTATATATGCACTTATTTGCATTTAACTGGCTCAATATACCTTATTTGGTGTCTTGGACTTAACACTGTTTGGCTTTCAGTATGTATACATTTTATTTTCCCACACATATGAGCAACGTTAGTGGATTTTTTTTCTCCTTGGTTGTTTCTAATTCTGTGCATTTAATTGCTCTTGTAGTGTGCATAAAATTAAAAGCATCTGGAACACATTGCACAGAGTTTATACAAATTGATCAGGATAACTGAATAAGCTTCTAATATTCACCTCCTAGATTCTAGTACATACGATCACAGAAACACCAGAAAACTCAAAAATACTGGAGAGAGAACAACTGGAGAGCTGAGGTTTTGGAAGAAAATAAATAAAAGATATATTAGTAATAAGCAGAAAACAGTTCAATATCTCATCTTTTTTTTGTGATGCCCTCTGCGTAAATGTCCCTATGCGTTTGATGCCTTTTGGTTTGTGGCTGAGCGATAAGCTTTCTGGATAGAAGCTATCTTCTGTGCTTACGCAGTGCATATCGAAAGAGACTTTCTCTTCGTGAAGGGAACTGCTGCTACTGCTGCCAAGAAATGATTATAACTTCAAGAGCTGAATAGTACAATAGATCAACAAATCATTATTGCCACTAAAAACTGGAGGTCATAAGGGTTAGCGAAAACCAGCGTAGGACTTAACATCCCTTTTTGCACTGGTAGCTAGTAAAGGAAGGGGAAATCCATGAAAAGAAACCTCTTGAAAGTTGCCTCCAGCAAATCAGATGGATATGAGGTTCTTTCTACTCAGCTTCCAAATGTCTGGTAGGAAAAATGGTGCAAACCGCCCACCTCCCATGCTATTCCATGCGGTTACCATCCTATCCTGGTGCTAGCTTTTCCCTTCAGTCTTTGCCATTATTGTGTTGTCTGGAAAGAAGATCACGTAAGCTTTTTGTGCGATATTTTAGCCACTTGAGCTTTTTTCCATACATGGGGATATCACAGCAAAAGACAAGCAAAATTGTGAAAGTTATGAACTGTAATTTTTATTCTTAAGGTGAGGGGGGACTACAAAATTAAAAAAAAATTAAAATATGTACATTTTTTCAGAATTAGGCAAAACAGGTTATAGATGCATAATTAAATTTTAGTAAACGATATATATGTGACCAAATAGAAATAACCTTAATCAAGGTTCCTTTAAAACTTTTATTAAATTATTCATAAAAATGTATTCAAAGTATTATCTCAAGAGAAGCTATTCTGCAAGAATCAGGAACCTTAAACCTTAAATGCTTGTTTGTCTCATGTAAGGTCTGCATAGGCTTGCATTTAATGATGGAAGCTGTTTGTAATGTAAATTACAACAACATTTTAGTATCTCATTTATAAAATATGAGAAAAAAATTCCTCTGTGTGTGTTTGTGTATCCTGTGTGTGGCAAGGTCACACAGATATCATCTTCCCTCATGACAACGATTTTTAGTGATGGCATATTTTATAGAAACTGCTCTGAAAACTCACTGATTCTTTGTGTTGCATTTTGTTCTCTGTGTATTTATCTGTCTGGCTGCTGCTAATACATATAAATAAAATGAATTTTAAAGCTGAATCAATTTAGAAACCTTTCAAAAACTTTTCATAATACCCATCTCGGATTCAATGTATTTGAAATTTGCCAACGTAATTCCATACTGAGCTAGTCTGTGTAACGTTTTCATACATATATTGTCTGCTTGGTATGTAGTCAGCTACTTCAACTGCTTATTCTGTGGCTGAGCGTTCCCCGACTGTCTCTGCTGTTAGAGTTCTTTAATTTTTCACTTTTCTAATCCACTTTCTAAAATTTGCTTCATGTTTCATCTGGCATTAATAGTAATTGAAATTCTGTTGCCAGGAAGTACAAATGTTGCTTATTAAGTGATATTCTGATTCTTATTACTGTCTTTATATTTGATTTTTAAAAAGACATTTTAAATTGAAGTAATATTTTTTTAAAAACATCATTTCCACTTTGGATAAACCATTTCTGAGGTTTTGTAAGTACCACGCTTGGCTATTGCCAGTGCCTATTGAGATAGATATTCTGCATTGCAGCTGTATTGTTGTTTTTAATTGGTAACTAATCTAGCAGCATCACTGTAGTTTTACATTGTAATGTTAACTGTTCACATTAGAGAGTTCTTATATTGCAAGTTTTCATTTAGATAAAATATGTACAATTACATCTTTACCAGTTGAGAAATATTCTGTGGTTTATATTCCTGAAATGAAAAACAAATTGCATATGCTATGGTATCTGTAGCTTAATTAAAGCTTTTAGTAGTAATGGTGCTGCAGGCATAGCAATGAAATACAATTAGGCTTTTAAGAAGTATAGCCAAAATCTCTGGTTTCTTCATGTCTACTTTAACAAGTAATGAATGGCATCAGCATTTAAGTTGTTATTCAGTCCCTGCCCCACCATTTGATAGGCTTATTTCTGTAACAATACGGGGTGTCTTTTGAATGATTCCACCTTATAGAATCATTTAATATATAAATAACCATGCATACATTTAATGTTATGCACTTTGGGGGCAGGGCTTGGGGAGGGTTGTTTGGTTTTTGGGGGGTTTGGTCTGTTTTCCTGCCTGGACCATCTTCAGTGAGAAGCTTCTTCAGAGATTGTTTGGGAATTTGTATGGAAGAATAGGAAACTTCAATGTAGTGGTCACAGCTAATATTAGGATTCAATATACTAATGTATTTGGTTCTTGACTCAAGTGAAGATTTTTCTTTTTGTTCTTTCCCCTGTGAGGATTTTAGCAGATTTTTAGTATTCAAGTACTACTAATGAACAAATGTCCTTGTCAGTATTTTGAAGACAGCCAAGGTGCAAATCACCCTTCCAGCCTGCCTCTCACTCTGCGATAGTGAAATAGTGGTTAATGCCTGCCATTCATCTCTCACAAGCTTCATTACAAGGCATAAACCACCTTGACAGCTTAATGGATGTTTAAAAAAATGTTAAGATAAAGGTGAAATATCCCAAATGTTTAACACTGTTGCCTTGTTATGACTGATCAAAAAAAGGATATATCAGTACTTCCTGACTGGATTTACTTACTATTTCTTGCCCATAATGCATTCAAATTTGATTGTAAACTCAGCTGTAAATTCAAATTCACCTTTAAAGCACCTTCCACAAACCTTTGTCTCCGAAAACTTGGTTACTTGACTGATGATGCTTTGAATTACCCAGTTACTTTATGCCATGAATGAGTTTATTTAATTTGGGTTCATTTCTCTTTTTTGCTCTGTGTTGTCACTTCAGTTTTCTCCCCTTACTTTTCCCAGCTACTGACTGTTATATTAACTTCATTCCCATGCTCTCCAAACTTCAGAACAAATGTACAATACTGAATATGCTACAAGTGGAGTAAGTAAGCTCATTGATTGTTTTCATGTATGCTCAAATGCAAAGAAAAGAAATTACTGATTATTGAGATAGGCACAGGAAGTTTTAAACTGTAGACTGAAGTGATATAAATCAAGCAATAAACTAACAGATTATCTCTCTTTACTAGAGGAAGAAATATGTTGTCAACTCTAGGAAATATCTGGTTCTCCTACTAACTCTATGTTAGTAAAAAAAAAAACCCAAACAAAAAACCAAACCAAAGCAGAAAAAAAATCCCAAGCCACAACAACAAACACCCCAACAAATAGTAAACTGAAATTTTTACCATATTGAAATGCCATAAATGTCAAAACAGGATTACTGCTGCATGGTGTGTCCTATGGTGCAACACAGTTAGTCATAGTTAAATAGGGACCTGAACAAAGGTGAAGCAGATGAAGGAATCAAACCACTGTGTGCTTTTTCAGATGGTATCTAGTATCTTGACCTAACTGTATATTTAGGAGGTGTTTCCCATAAATGCCTAAGAAATCTGTATGTGCCCATCTCTCTCAGGCACACATACAAAGGATTGATGAATCTAGGATCATTTCTGTTGGTTTCTCACACAGGCAGCACAGCTGTTTCTGTGCTATGAGCAAAGAAAGTAATTTAGAAAACCTGTGCATCTGCATTGCCTTTGAGCAATGTGAATAACCTGTAGGAAACTGATGAAGAGAGAAAGGCTCCCTGTTGCACTTACTGTAGTGATGGCAAGGAATGACAGTTGGAAGTAGGTGTGCTGCACTGTTTTCAAGGCAATAGTGTCGTTTGGGTTTGGGTTTTTTTCTGTATTTATAAGATCATTTTTTAAAATTAGAATTTCTCTCTGACATACAAGTTAGATATATATATATATATATATTAGTGGAATGCTCACAGAGTTAAGTTCCTCAAATAAGAATTAAAAATGTACCTGAACACAGTTCTCATGTTCAAATTATTTATCCTAGCATTAGTGGTTTAGAGTTATGTTGCCTCTTGGCATCACTCTGATAGCTGCTTTTCAGAATACACCCCACATTCTGTAAACTATGAATTTCTTACAAGAGCTGCACCTTCTGACAGGGTTAACTTACAGTCAGTGCTGATTACTCAGACCCACAGTTGTCCATCTCATTATCAGAAGTTTAAAACTATTGGTATTCTACTCAGAAAAGTTTTGACCCATGTTTTTATTGCCTCCTTGGATAACAGCTGAGACACCTTTTATGCTATAGATATTTTTCTTTTCTTTTTTCCCACACATGGCTCCCTTAACCTTCTTCAACTCAGACAGCAAATATCCTCCTCTGTCCTGAGAGTTTTCAGCTTAGAGTCCAGCAGGGGCAGATTTCTCTCATTGCAACCACATTGGAGGTTTCGGCACCCTCTGACTTGAGTTTGGTGGAGTTTAGCAGCTCGAGTACCTGCTGAAGAGGCAGACATGCCAAGCATTCACTAAATTGGAAAATGTGCCTTGCTGCTTGTAAAGGAGTGTGGAAGGGCATACTGGTATTATTACCCTCAAAATTAAGAACTGGAAAGAGGAATATAGTCCTGGCAGCTCACCTAAGCTTTCTTAAACTGTCAGTGTTGCTCTGTGGAGACAGAGATCTCATCTGGAACTAATTTTCTGACACAAGTACAGAAAAGAGTTCTGCCCATCTAATGCAGGCTGCTTCACATTTTCCTGTCCTCATCAACATCTCTGGAGAGCAGGCGGTGTTAGCAAAGCTACTGGTTGTGACCAAAGGCTTTATATTCACGAGTCTGAAATAAAATTTTAAGAACATGTTTAGATAACATTGTTTGACTTAGGCTGGGATGCTTCTGTTCCTAGTGCTCATCTGCAAACTACTGCTTCTGAGCATGCTCATCTTGTCTTTCACAAGTCAGAGAATCTCTTGGGTAACTTCAATGATAATAAAATCATTAGGGTGTTACATTAAGGATGAATTTGACCCAGCGTCTCACCCAGCAGAGCACAGAGCAGCTTGTGCGCAAACTGCATTCTCTAATTGGGTTTTGCTTTCCTCATATGTGCCTTGCTCAGTAAGTACTGTTTATAAGCTAATACGATCTTGCAGCTCTGTGTACTTCACAGTCCTTTCTGTTTGCCCATCATAAATTAACATGCAGTCGAAATGTTTTATGAACATCGAAAAGAAAAAAAATTAATTTTCTTTGAATATTATTCTAAACCCCACAAAGCATATGGAAATATACATATTTTACTAGAAGGGAACACAGTGTAGTTGCTAAGTATTTGTCTAATGATGATGTCTGAATCAATCCAAATGTGACAGTACATTATGGGGCTAATCTAATTTTAACACTGCTGTATGCTGTAGGTAATTGGGATATCGCTAACTGCATTGACTAACTCCTCAATTTGTTTTTTAGATGGGAAGGGCATTGGCTTTGTTTGTTCTATGTTCTCTGCACAAAAATAAGAAACATAAACATCAGGAGGAAAAAAAAAAAATCAGTATAAGCACTTAAAGCTTTCTCAGATCCCACATTCAATCCATCCTGAAAGGTGATACAGTAGAGGTGTGTGCATACGTTTATATTTTATTGTAATATTCTTTAACAAGGGTATCAATCGAGTCCTACCACTAGTTACACCTCCCTCCATCTCTGCTGTTCCAGCTCTGTCAGTGTAGATGTCAACATCGTGGAAGGATGGGACCACTGGGGTGTGTGAAATGACACCTCTTTGACTGGTCCTGTACTGTCACTGCTCGTGGCTTCGGCCGACGTTCCTGATTGACCGTCTCCTGACGGTACTCCCTAAGCGGTGGCTTATGCTCCGGATTCCGTCTGAAGGAAGTGGGTCTGGAGTAAGCAATTTGATCAACGCTCATTCATGTGGTAGGACCTGTTCGTATGCGTCTCTCTTCCTTCAGACAGCATATACAGAATTGGCTTCAGCAGCTTGAGACCTGACCGACTGATTACTGAAAGGTATTCTACACCCAACTCCCATGCAGCTTCACAGAGGCTGAGTCAATTATCCTTATTCTTCCTCTTAGAGCTCAGTCAGCTCAGTAAATACCTGGGAATGGATTGTCTTCTCCATTGGATCTTCTGGTTTTGGCTCTGTTCTTTGCATTTGGCTTCACTGATGATCCGATACCCCAACTCTACTTAAGAGTGTTCTGCTGCCTAGAATTAGTAGGGCGGGTCCTTCGGCATTTGTCTTTCAAATAGCTTCACAACTTCAAATAGTTTCACAACCTACGTCAGGTGATTCTCTGAGATGTTACAGTTCTTTACCCTTGCATGCAGTGTTTTTATAGCAATTAATCTTTACTTGACCGCTGTACGATACTGCATTTAAAATAATTGCTTTCTCTAATCTTTGCATTATTTTCTCTTAGTTTTATAAACTGAACACACTGTGTTTTTCAGTCTTTTTTTTGGTCATTAAATGAACTACAGTTTCATTTGCAATCACGCAGATTGGATCGAGAGATATACTTGCAATGTCTTTGATAATCTGTTTCTGCCTATTTTACCAGCTGCTGCTTCCTTTACTGGTAAATTCTGGGTTTGATTCCCTCATCTTTAGGAGTATTGTAAGCTTGCATTGTCACACTGTGCTCAAGAATTGCAACTTCATAGCAATTCATATAGAATTGGCTTGTTAATGTTTTGTCCCAGGATTCTTTGAACCCAAATCTTCACAGTTCTTTTTAGGTCTGTCATGACTGTTATTAGCTCTGCTCTGGCCAGGTCAGACAGACTGCTGGCTGTATCCTGGTGGCTTGAATCAAGTTTGGATTTAGTTTAGTGGTAAATTCAGTTATAGAGATGGGTGTTAAAAGGCACCCATTCTGCTTATTTACCTAGTTTTTCATTCCAGCAACATGATTGACCTGGGATTAATGTGCTTTCTCTTTGGAGCTCTGGCTCAAAAAAATAAAGGTATTTATCCCGAATGAGGAACTATCATCATTCACCAGCATCCATAAGACTTCATTAAACATGTACCTACTCACTTATCAAAATGCAAAAAGTAAGTAATAAAATATCAACAATTTTATAGTCAGTGTTATCTTTCTTCTTAGAGAGGCAAGCAATATGTTCTTCCTTAAACTATGTACAATATTAATTCCACAATATTAATTCCATTTTCATGTAAATATCTGCAGCCTGCCTCTTGCTGGCATGCTTTACCTAGTAGAAGAGTTTTATTTATTCTTATCTGGTCAAGGAAATATATTTTTTTTATGACTCTGAGAAGAAGATATTTGATCTGTTGGTGGAACAGGTGATATAAATTACTTTGGAAGCTTTCATAACCGGTGCTCCTGACGCGCCTTTTTTTGCCTCCTTTCTTTTCCCAATATTTAAAGTCACCGAAGGCTAAGGAGATGCACAGAAAACAATTTTCATATATGATGTATCATTCAAATTTAAATATGTTTTTATATATGCAACACTGAGTGTTATATAAATTGCATTCTGAGTAGTGCAGATCATTGTGGGTTTTACTATATAAAGAGGAAGTGCCGCACGTATAATCTTCTTAACCAAGTTCCTTGACTGTGTTGTTCATGCAGTTTATAGTGTTCAAGTGAAGAATTTGTCTGGTCAAACATCAAGTCAGCTAATACCATGTTTAAAACTACTGTCTCAACAGATGATTCTGTTCGTATGTTTTCTAGCATTTGGTCAATGGCTGGAGCCATATATAAACTATGAACTTTTATGAACTCTACTTCGGAGTTAGCTTACCCAGTTAAGTAACCAAAGTATACATAATATATTATTATATAAAAGATAAATTATTTACATAAAGTGACGGATTATTATAACATAGTACATAGTTCTGTGGTTACAATGCCCTGTGAACCTGTGAATGTCTGACATTAATATTTTAAGCCATCTGAAACCTTAAAACCTCTATGCAAATAAAGCCTTACTTTAAAGTGTGACGTAGATTTATGTTTGCATAAAGAAACTGAACATCTTGTTTATTCAGACTGTCTTTCCCAGGGTTTGTTTTGACTTTGGGTTTTGGTGGTTTTTTTCCTTCTTCCACCCGACTTGGATGATGCTAGAAATACATGCAGATTTTATGACAATTTAGAGAGAGTGATGACCTGTTGATACCGATTGCTTTTTGAGTTACTTGCTATGGCAGCATTTAGTAATGTAGCATACAGAACTAAAGAGCAAAGCAACGCTTGGCTAACAGCGTCTGTCGTTATTTGCATAGTGATTGGCATTTGTGCTAGTGTCTCTATCTCTGATTTTACATGTATCAAAGACTTCAATCAAAGTAGGGAGCAAAGTCTAACACTCCCTAGCTTTATGTGAAAGAAATAGAGATTGATGGGAACTGGAAGAAGTGAGGGTTAGAATGGCTGGGCTTTATGCTGCAGCACAAAATGTGCCTTTGTTTTGCTTTCATACTCATCACACATCTGACCTCTTTTTCTGTTTTGAATATTTTATGTCACAGTTTTCAGAATAGCAAATGCTTAGTCCTTAACTTGAATGGGAATGTTTTGTTTTATGGTAGCATAAATGGGAAGCGTAACAGAAAACACAGGCTTTCCTTTCTGCTTTTAAAATAGGAAAGCTTAACCTAATTTCTTATATCTCTTATGTTTCCACCTTCATGTGAGGTTTTAAAGGAATCTTAGCATTTTTCTTTTATCAAAACAAATTAGCTTATGCTTTTCTAGCTACGACATGTCCTCGTTCACTTCAGGATTGATGCTGTGAAGAGCTTCAAGTAAAACCATTAGTATATTCCTCATTAAGGCTATGCTCGTGTCTGGCACGCTGCTTGTGCAGTGCCTAGTGATGGCATAAAAAATGTAACAGAGTTCTCAGTGAAAAGATTTGCCTTCAAAAACTAAAAAGCCTCTCAGGACTGGGTTTTGGTTTTGTTTTTTTTTTTTTCTTTCTATGTGTATATATTTTGTGGATCAGAATACATTGACCTTTCCCTCCAGCACATTGTGCATATTTCTCTGCTTGATGTTAAAGCAAAACTAAAAGAGAAGGAAAGGGACCTCAGGAAAATTGCCATGGCACAGAGTTGCTCTATTTAACAGGTTTCTCAAAAAGCTAGTAATGGTGGCTTAGGTACGTCTCCTGTTGTAAAAAATCAGTTCTCCAAATTAAAAGTTTTTTTTTTTCTTTGTTTTGAAGTCTGTTTTCATCCATTTGATGTATGTGTTGTAAGAAATTGAGAGGCACTGTACTGTTGTCTTTATTCTTAAAAGTCATGGTTCTCATGCTTTATTTTTTCTTTTCTCTACTTGAGTAGAAGAAGAGTTCAGTCCTACAAATATTGGATTGGAAAGGATTTCCGCTGTGCTGAAGTCTAGCCATGGGCTGTCATAAGAACCACCTTATGTAATACACAGCATCGCTTTATCAAGTTCCATTTAAAAGTACAGTTTTTACTGTGCTTCTACCATCTCTGCCCTCTTTTGTAAGCCTGTAAGAGGTCGGTTGTCAGCTTAAATTTATTTACAGTCAATCTATACACATTTGTTTCTGTGCCGGTATTGTTGTTTAGTTAAATAGTTTATCTTCCCTGCAGCCCTTGTGTGTTCTCAGCTGATGCACTTATAAAACAATAATCATATTCCTTCTCATTCATCTTTTTGCTGGACTAAGCAAGAGCTTTTAGTACATTGAGAAAGTAGGTTCCTGATTGTCTTCGTTGTTAGCCCTTCACTGCTGCTTTCAAAAACTACTTATATAACCATATTGAAAGGCTTTTTTTTTTGTTGTACATGTGATAGAGCAATAATACTGCACAGGATACTGAACTATGAAAGTGAAAAGCGCGTTTGGATTATAACCATCATACCCAGATTTCCATCGAGGGCTTTGGAAAGAGAAGAGCACCTGCTCGTTTGTTTCCGTGTTCTCCCTCTCACTTTTTCCCTTTGTTTTGTAGCTGCTTAGACCACAGAGTTCAAACTGAACCTCTGAAGGGCATCACGGCACAGCTCTGTAAGGATTTCACCAGCCCACCCACCAAATAACGCTTTTCTTTCCCCCGTTTTCAGAAACGCGATCACTGATGGAGCACCAATCAACACTCACCAAGTGCTCCTTTTCCCTGCTTCTAAGGCATACCACAAGCTGTTAACAGTATATGTGGTTGCCCCAAATCGTACTGTCAAATCACTATAATATCCTGATCACATTTTTTCTAAAACAGAGAGGGTTGAGAGCAATTAATAAAAAGATATTTCTTGTTTTGTTTTTTGTTTGTTTGTTTTTCTCTTTTTTTTTTTTCTTTCCCCTAGCTTGCAATAATGGAAGGCTAAAATAACTGTGAACCATAATCACTTTTTATGTAAGCTTTTATTTTGAAAAGAATCTTTCTAGTTGTCACAACAAGCCAAAAGCGCATCTTTGGTGAAAAGAATAGCTAGATGTAGAGAAGGAACGTAAAGGAAGATTTTATAATTTTAGTACAATATCTTATTGGGTTATAAATAAGATGTCCTTGTAGATAAGTATCACAAGCATGTGTCTTGTGAGACTTTTTTTAATGGTCCCTGCTGGTTTATAATTTATACAGTCAGAAGTTAATGTAAAAAAGTGCCATAATAGCATATTTTAACAAGGAAAGGAGGAAGTTGAGCTGCAAAATATGCATAATAAAGATTTTTTTTCCAACTGCCAGAAAATTTATATTCATGACTAAATTAGTTTCTAATAAATTATGCATAGCCTTTATGAAGTTAGTGAAAACGTGAACCATACTGCTGTAGGTATGTTAGCAGGACAGACCGCTTTGCAACAGTTTCCACAAACCACTATATTTTTGTTTCCTCTGATACAGTTAATATAAGCATTTATTTGTATGCTAAAGGTTTTCTTTCTCAATTTTATCTTAGTATTTTTAATAGCTTAATTCAAATGCTTTCCTTTCCTTTGATTTTTTCTTTCCTGTTTTTTGTTTTTAATCTGAGAGTAAAGCTTTCAAATATTAAGTTCCAAGATGGTCTTTAATACATCTTATAAATGAGGTTGATTCGCCTTTTTTTAGAAAAAAAGCAAACCAAACTAGGCTGTATCTTAGTTACTAAAAAAAAAAGGGGGTGTGGGGGGTCAACATTCCTCTATCCTCTTCCAATACTAGTGTTTATTTTATTTTTTAGAAGGTTAAATTGCTTCTCTTTAGGGTTGTCTAAGTATTTCTTCATTAGCTAGAAACTGGTGTCTATCTTTTAGATAACTAAGTAAGGATATATCCATCCCCTCTAATTATCTCAATGGCATTCAAAAACCCAATTACACTCTGAACAGATACCCTCTGAATGATCCCAAAGTTTTATGGCGAAATAATCATGGCTTTACCCAGCTAATGGCTTTTCACCTTTACAACATGCCCACCTCTAGAGTAGTGGCGATGGCTGCAAGTACTACATTCTTATTTCTTTATATTTTTAAAGAAGCCATTCTTATAGTTTTCGTCATTCTAGCAAGATACTATTTTCCATTGTCTGCTTTCCTTGTCAAAAAATCTTTTTATTTAACTTTCATGAATAGAGAAATAACGTTCTTGACTGTGATAATTCAGCTTTGAAGAGCATGCCTCATTCAAAAGTAAGAGTTACTGTTGAGAAGTGGGGTTCTTCTTGTCTTTTTTTTTGGTTTGGTTTGGTTTTTTTAGTTTCTTCTTCAGGCTGTGACAGACAATAATATTGCATTTCAGAAGTGTTTCTTCCACAGGTCACTTCACTGGTTAAATTTGCCAGGACAGAAGACATCTCTCTTGAATTCAGTTTTGGTTGCTGAAACTGAAGACAAAGAATTCTCTCTATTGCAACAAAACAGCTCATGCTGGCTTGCGGAGATGACATTGACGCATACAGAACATGTGCACAGAAGGGTAGAAATTCATTCTAATAACGAGACCAGGCCGTGTCCTCTGTTCAGAACTTCTGCTTATTTGTGTTATTGTTAACTAGTATTGAACTGATGTTCCTAACATTGGGATGGTTCCTAACATAGGGATGATGTTCCTAACGTTATTATTTAAAAGACACATGAAATAGATCTTTGCAATAAGATATATGTGGTTTATCACCAGGGAAAAAAGGGTTTGCGTTTTTTGTAATTTTTAAAAAATACTGTTTATTTTATGTCAGAAAGAAGTGTTAGTTTAGATACTAAAGTGAGGGGGGTGGTTCTTCTGCTAATGAACAATGAGAATTCATTCTGTACTAATACTTGCATATTTAAAAAAAACATCTGAGAAGTATATGGATTCTAGGGACAAAATTACTGTCTTCTTAGAATTTTATATTTAATTAACTCCCTTTTGCTGTTGATATGCAATGCTGCATTTTCATTTAATATACAAATAAATACTGGTTGTGCATATAAACATAAAAATAAGAGGTATACTGAACAACAACTTTGGCTAAACATTGCTAGTGAAAATAGGAGAAGGGACTTGGGGAGAGGAAGAAAAGACTTAGCAATCGGTATTTTCAGGGAATTTTTGACCAATATTTTACAGTAAGAAAAATATCTGTGACCAGGAGAGCGCTGCCAACATCTGTCAGTCTGAGGGGACTGTAGAACGCGTACTCTGATTTTTCAGCTCTTTTTCAGCAAGGCTTTAGAACAGAGTATTATGCAGCACGTAAATGTGTCTTTGTTTTAATGTGGTGGATCTTTGATGCTCTCAGTGATAATGTTGGTAGCTCAGAATAGTTATACTGCACTGTCTGCTCTAGCAGCAGTTCCAGGGCGTTATAGAGCATTTTTTATACAATAAACAGAAGCATGATTTCACCCTGAATAAACAAGTACTGTGATTTGTGTGGGGTTTTATGGTGGTGGTCTGGGGTTTTGTTTTGTTTTGTCTTTTGGGGGGGATTGTTTTGGGTTTTTAAATACTTTCAGGTGCCTAACTTTTGTTGAAAGAAGATATTCTGTTAAACTTCATACCTGTTCTTGCTTTCACTCCATTATTTGAAATGACATGAAGAAAAAGTATGTAAGATGTATTATTCTCTGCAGAGAGACAAAGTCAGTGAGAGCTTTGGAATTCAGGGTTTGGTTTGGGAAAGATAAAATATTCCAACATAATTTTGGCGGAAGAAGGAAAAGATTTAAGTAGTATAATATAGAATCAACATCAAAAGAGTTATGCTTTTTCCTATGTAAGGTTAAGTAAATTAAGAAGTCATGTGGTTTAAAGCACAGCTGAGAGTAAATACCATGGTGTTTTCACGATGTGGTATTTAGCAGTGGTTTTGGGTTTTTAAATATATTTTTATTTATTTACATCGTTTACTCCTCTGCTGCTTCTAAAGAACCTTCATGTACTATTTGTAAAATGGGATCTTATAGTATGAAAGTAAAAGTCTTAGACTATTAAAGTCAGAAATTTGATTCTATGTATCTTAATGTTTTGGTGAGGAAAAAAAATAATGTTTAGCCTCAAAGCAGTCCTTTTGGTGTCTGGGCATAACTGAGAAAGATTGTCTATTTCTGCTGAAATAGGATTCACATTAGAACAATTTATGAATTTTCAGTTTCGGAAGTTTGTACGATACTGACTAGTAGAAAAATGATGTATAGCAAGTTGTCTATGAGAATGAATGCATTACGGTAAAGGAAACATAATCCCTTTGGAATAATGAACGTGGGCATATATGAGTTCAGACAGTATTTGATCTTGGAGGCATGAGAAAAATGATGTAACATAGCTTCACCTTGCAAATCAACATATTGCATTAATTCAAAACCAGCACGCTAGTGTGGTGAATATGCAGATTAGACCAAAAGGAAAAGCTATGAAGCAGCGAGCAGTTTACTTTTTCTCCTTATTTCTGTTCTTCTCTAATAGCTACGTTTGAACAAATAAGGGTCTTTTATGTGAGTGGCACTGTTCATGGGGGGTTGGGGTTTGTTTTGTTTGTTTATTTTCTTCTTAATTCATGATGCAGAGATTTTTCTAGTGCAAGAATTGGGGAAAAACAGGAAGAGCAAGTGAAGACACAGTCTCTTATTAGAGTAGTGCACAACCTCAAGTGAACAGAAATTAAGAACTAAACCAGATTTAATACGTAAAGGAAAGACTAAGGCAAAGATGAGAACAACATCAATATTGGTAAGACAGGTATCCACCTTCCTAGTTGGACTTTGTTCTTGTTTATTTCTGTGTTGTTACCTGTTCATGCGCTAGTTTTTTCCTTTACCTGTCACAAGCAAGGAGGCAGCAGTGTTTGGAAGGAGATTAGTGTTATGGACAGCACAAGGATGAGCATGTTTTAATACTTAATCCAGCCAGTCATTGGAGGTGTCCGCATCTAGACAACATTTCGGATACAGAGGAGACTGGGTGCGGTGTTTGACACACAACTATTACTCATATTTTCCCTGCTGTACATCTCAATGCATGCTGAAATATGCTTTTTCATAAGAGGAATGAATGGTAATTCCTCTCCTTGTCAGGAGGTTAGTTCTAACATGGGTCCATTATTTCTCTTTTCCTAATTTGTCTCCTCTTAGAGAGAGAAGTTAGCCTGGTTTATGGGAAATACAGACTCAAATCTAATTCTGTCATGAGCATCCAAGGAATGGAAAGTTGGAATACTACATGATTTTGAAAAGTGTTTAAGCATTTAAGATGACCTGAACGTCTGACTCGGGCCTGATTAAGGAAGAATGCCTTTAGGAGCTAAGTAATTAAGTACTTACTGTCTCACTATGTATTTCTTTCTCAGTTCCTCAGATCTCACCTGTGAAACAAATATAACAGCATTTCCAAGGTATTAGGAGGTAAAACTAAGTAAAGATGATGATGATGCAATGGCATATGTAAGGATTATTTATTTTTTTATTCCTGAAGAACCATTTACTATTCCATTCTGCACTGGGCCTGGGAATTATCTGAATTAATGCAAAGCATGCTCCTTATGTAGTCTGAAGCATCTGTAATGAGCCTTTCAGCTACGAGTTTTAAAGCTTGAAAGCTTGTATCCCTTTTGCTTAAAAGGAGTTAGTGCAATACGAGAACTGCTGTCATGCAGGAAGGGTAGATTTGTGCTCCCATACACACAACTGGGTACACACAACAAAATGTGGTTTTAAGTTGTTGTTATTCAATAGTCTGGATTTCTAGAAACAAAAGTAAATTAAGATGAAGACAAAAATGAATGCTCCCCAAGCTGAATCTAGTCTACACTGATTTATACAGTTTGAATTAAAAGTAACTTCACAAAAGAGTAAAATTACACCAGTATGAAACTCATGTCAGCAAGATCAGGATAATCAGCTAAATATGTATACCTGAGTGGAAAGCTCAGTATGCTTACAAATGAAGAGCAACCTTGTAAAGGAAAGGGAATGTAAGCGACAGTCTCTTCCTTTGAAATTGCTTCTTTCTCCCTATTAATGATAATTAATTCCATTACTTCGTTATAGCTGGTCAAAAGCACCGAGTCTTCAAAAAGTTAAGGTGACTTGAAGGGTGTTTTGGTTTTGGCAGGATTTGGGGTGTTCTTTTTTGTGGGGTGGGGTGGGGTTTTTTTGGTAGCTGTGATTTTTTGCTCACTGAAAATTGCCTTGTAGTTTTCCTGTCACAACAAGGAGACTAGCCTCCGAATTGACCTTCTGAGTAGAGTGAGGAGGGAATATAAATTATATGACAGGAATCTTCAAGTGACTCATTATGATACACCTGGTAGACTAATGTGTAGTTAAATTGAAGCCTGTCACTTATAACTCAGTCTTACCTGTCTTTAGTCACCGATTTACCTGGATCAATCTGGTTTGGGGGATTTAAAGTTATATCTTTCAAAGACGTTGAGTGTCAAGTAAACAAAACCATAGATAGGAAGAAAATGGTATCTAGGATTAAATGTATTTACATGTGATTGTTAGTGATTAAGAATTATTAGAGGATTTTCATTATACTAGTTACAGAATATTTAAAATTAGACTACTGATTACTGTTTGTTATGGTAATAATCCTCATAATCTAACATACTATTTGGCAAGCAGTGAGACATACCACAAGAAGCAAACAGCTTTCTTTTTTTAACTAAAACATGGAACTTGTAGCATAAGTTATAAATTGTATTCAACTTTATTAGTTGAACTAATAAGCTGTGAAAATGAAATCAAGATCTCCAAAAGGTGATGAATTAGGTGCACTGTTTAAAAAGAATGAACAAGGGAATAATGCATCACCAAAACAACAATTTACTGTGAATTTCTTGAGCAGAAAATATAATTAAAACAAGGCTTGATTTAGTATCTTTAAAGATTTAAGATAATGGAAATGAGCACTTTCAATAAATAATGAGAATCAGCAAAATGGTATTCAATTACCTAAAACATTACTAGCATCTCATAGGAATAGGATTTCTTTTTTTTGATATGCTAGTTGAGCTTCTTTAACATGATGCAGTAGCAATAGTAAAAAATGTAAATACTGTCAATGTGACTAATAACATAATATTTAAATTAAATTTCATGATAGCTCGCTCAAGTGGGAAAAGTTTTTTTATTCAACTAATAATTTTAAGTTTTTCAATTTCAAGAAAATAGTATTTGAGAACTTGAGTCACCCGTGTTTACAATTCATTGTGCAATTACACAATTCTTCGACTTTTAAATAAAAACATCAAGGACTTTCTTATAAAACCAAAAATAATACAAAATATCAGTCAATGAAGTGTAAGAAAACAGTTTTGTTGTGTATAAAGCTGAATTCTGTGTTTTGAAACAACCTAGTGATCAATCTTAAAAACTGTGCAATTTGCATTAATTTGTCTAAGAAACTCTTGGAGAATACTCCCAGTGACAGAACATTGAAAAAGATTTAAACCATAGAATAAACTATAAATCAAAAGTAAATGAAAAGACATGCTGTTAATATGAGACACTAAATGTTGACACCAAACTTTAATTAAAGGTACTGATTCAGAAATCTTTTTCTTAAAATTTCAATTGAATAAAAAATGATATTGCAAACAACCTAGTTTTTATCACACACGTGCAGAGTGAAATAAATTACAATGACTAATACAATTTCTAAGTTTCAGAGACTATTTACACTGTTCCCACCAAAAAAAAGAAATCTTTCTTCAGAGGAAGTGGTTCAAGTTGTTCTGAAGATCTGTATCTGATAAGTCATAAAGAAAATAACAAATTGAGTTTGAAAGGTTCAAATTTTATCTGAAGGTCACTTAGACTTTCCTTTTATTGTAGTGTATTGTATGTGTATTTCCTTGATAATTGTAGGTTAAAAATTGAAACAATATATTGGGGATCAAATTGACCCTTGGATACCATAGTATAAAAGGTCTAGTATGTACTTTGTGAGCAGGAGAAATGTACTCCACTACACTGGAGACTCAGTCGGATGAAATGTGTTTGTCTCCCCAAATTTCACCTGGGTTTTGTATAGCATTGGTAATGCTCTGTCACAGAAGGCAAGCTCCTTTGGGATTTTCTGTAAATTATGAATGCCCGTATACAGATTGATAGTGAGCTCTTACAAAGCAGAATGGAAGTGATTGTGACAAAACTACTGTTTTTCTATTGTGAACAAAATCCTGGGGCACTGTCTTATTTTGGGCATCTCGTTTTATTTTATTTTTTTTCCACTGCTGTAGTAGCAGAAAGAAGGCACTTTCCTTCCTAAACTTCTTTCTTGGGTGCTTCAGTATATGATAACGAAGGAACTTTAGGTAATGAAATGACTTCACATAAACTCCACAACTTTGTTATTTGGAGATTGTGCCCAAACAAGTAGTCTGCTGAATAGTGTGATGCTGGAAAATTATATTTTCCATGTAAACTGTGAGTTGCTAGCATTACACTGCATAAGTGCTATGAGAACTTCTTGCTGAGAACTTAATTGCAAGGCTATGAAACAGAATGCCAGTGGCAACCTTATTTGAAATTCTCGAAGGGCTGTCTTATAACAGCATGATTACTAAAGATAGATATATCTTTAGGAGCAGAAAAAACAGTACTGTAGCAAAGAGTAAAAATATTATTCTTCATAGTAAATTACAAGGTTGTGGTGCATGTATCTTCTAGTGATGTTGTATTTTTATCATTTGCAGTACAATCAAGTAAGGAAGTATATTTTCGCTTGTAGTCTGTGGTGGGCTGACCCCAGACTGAAGATAAGCTCCCACACACAGCTGTGCACTCACTCCCCTCAGGAGCAGGATAGAGGAGAGAATAGGAAGAGAAAAAGCAAGAAAATTAATCGGTCAAGGTAAGGACAGTTTAATAAGAGAAGGAAAGAGGAAAAAAACCCATCTGATGCAAAAGCAATCCCTCACCATCCCCTATAAGCAGAAGAATGCTCAGCCAGTCTCTGAGCAGTGGCCTCTTCAGGAGACAAGCCTGCTCCATTATTTTTTTTTTATTTTTATTTTTTTTTTTAAATTGCTGAACATGTTGTTATATGGTGTGGATTATCCTTTTCCCTAGTTCGGGTCAGCTGTCCTGTCTGTGTTCCATCCCAGCTTCTTACCCACCCACAGCCTACTTGCTGGGGAGAAGGGAGGAGTGAGAAAAAGAGAAAGGCTTGTTCTTGTGCAAGCACTGCTCAGCAGTTACTAGCAATGGTGTGTTAACAGCTCTGTTCTAGCCACAAATCCAAAACACCACACCATAGGGGTTGCCGTGAAGAAAGTTAATGCCATCCCAGTCATACCCTGTACATAGTTGAAGAACCTAAATATTTAAATGCTGTTGATGGAAGGGTCCTATTCATAGTCACCCTTGTTTTGGATGATAAACAACATTTTTCCAAATAATAAAAAATAACTTTTTGGTAATTATAAACAAAGCATTTGAAAACACTGTTACAATTGATTTGGCTTCAAAGGGTTGAGAAGCAAAGAAAGAGGAAGAAAGCAATGCTCTTGGGTAAAGGCAGAAGGGTGGTACTTCTGGCCAGAGAAATATTTTTAAATATTTTTAAAATATTTTTAAACCACTTCAGGTCAAACATGTATTTGAATAGTTTTCAGTAGTGGTTTAAGCCCAGTTTGCCCTAAAGTTGCTTGTACAGAATTGTGCCCAGGTTGGTTTTTGATGGAGTTACTATATGAATTGCAAGTCAATTGCATTTCTCCTGTCTTGATCACCTAGATTAGGAAAGAAGGATACCGCTTCTGTGATACCAGTTAGGAGTGAATTTACTGGTGACTGTTCTGGAAAGCATTTGAGCTTGCAGTTAATTTACTGACCTGCCCTCTCTTTTCTATCTTTGCTTTACTTTTTAGAAAGGTAGGTGCTTGGAATGAGTAACTTATTTTAAATCATTCAAAAAGGACTTATTTCTCCAAGATATATTTTCACATATTGATGTAACTTTTGCTTTTTTCCATCTTTGTATTTTCATTTAGACTTTTTTTAAGTGTTCAGAAATGTCATTTGTCTTTGTTTGTGCTGGTTTAGTTTAATTATTTAAAAGCTAAATTTTAATCCAAGTGTTAGAAGCCTCCTGAGGTTTGATTTTCAACTAATAGCATGTTTAGTGTTAATGGGGTAGTGGTGGAGAATCAGATTTCAGTTTCATTTAAATATTCTATTCTTGTTTTCACCCTGTTGCTCCTTTTGAGATAGCCATAATTTAAATAATTGATTCAATGAAAAAAATCCAGCAGTGTAAAGCTTAACAGTCTATTTTAAAAAGGTCAGATACCAATTACTGTAATTTTGCATAAAATGAAATAAGAAAGCGTGCCCCTTTCATTCCCAGGGAAAAATATTAGGATAATCAGAATTCTCATGGGGCTTTTTCAATCAATAAATGTTTCAGTGAATAACTGCAGCACCAAAATTGAAAAGCATTGCTTTCACTCCTGCAATTACACTAATACCACCCCCCCCCCT
>JANZLQ010000050.1:5832014-5855241 GCA_026212715.1 Elanus axillaris | reverse complement strand
AGAGAAGAGAAGAGAAGAGAAGAGAAGAGAAGAGAAGAGAAGAGAAGAGAAGAGAAGAGAAGAGAAGAGAAGAGAGAGAAGAGAAGAGAAGAGAAAATGCGTTACATTAACTTTCTGTTTCTCTTATTTATAGTTGGATAAACTTGATACAACAGTGTTCCTTTGCTGTATTGAGATTACTGGTGGACTATTCATACTAAACACTGGAATACATTTTGAAATCTCTCACTTCATCAAATATTTCTTCGTAGTAGCTCTACATCTTAAGTGTCAGGCACATATACTGTCTTCATGGACATTGAGTGCTTGGATCCATTTTGGCCTTACAGTGGTTGTCTGTTCATTCCAAATAAATACTAGAATGATGTAGAGTGCTTATGTGGTCAGGCAGAAACTGAGCTATTTGGTCTGAAGGCTTTCTGTTATTTCACAGAGTTGTGTAGCTAGGAGTCATGTAGGTGCAAACAAAGAAGAGTCACAGAAAACATTCAAGAAAACTATCAGATAATAGCCTGGAGCAGGACCTAGAGTATCACTCCTATCTTGTAACCTTGTTGGCAACAGGACTTCTCACTGGGGTCACTCTTCTGACTTCCTCTGCACTTAAACACAGTTTCTGATTAGGCTTTGGCAAGGTATTTTGACCTAAAGAAGTTCTCGACCTACTTACATCAAGTTGTAAAGGGACCTAGAAGGCAAACTCAGCATTACGTTTACAATAAAATTTGTGGCGTTTATGGCCAAAATATTAATTTATTAGTTTATTTTTAATTCTTTTTAGAGCATTCATATACTATAATTATTACTGCATTCTGAATAATATAGAAATCAAATATTGTGGATTAGCTTTTTTAAACTAACAGAAATTCTGTTCTGATTCATACAAAGTCCATTAGGCCTGTTCAATACAGCAGAACCAGGCTATCACATTAGACAGATTTATATCTGATCTACTATGCTATTGAACATGCTAATGTTTTAACATGTGGTGTGTACATACTAGATGAATTTACCTACATTGATTTCAGTGTAGTGAAGGTTATATCTTCAATAAGCTTTTTTTTTTTTTTTAAACTAGCAATACACAAAATACAGTACATTGATTCTAAAAAGTCATTTTATGTCTGAAAAACTATTTAGATTGATATAAGACTTTATTAGGATTTGGAAGCTGCCTTGTGTGTGTATATTTTACTATTGGTACATTGATCAAGTTGTTAAACTGACTGCTTTTGCAGGCTTAGAATTTTGGTTCACTGCAAGGATGATTTGTGATGGTGCATAAAACTTCCTGGTTTGGAGTGCTCAGATTTATATGTAAGTACACAGGCTAAGTATTGCACGGCCTACGCTGTTTCCCAGTCAAACTTTTCACAACTGAGTTTTATTCTTGTATAAATCATATCAAATGTTAAATGAACTGTTGCTTCAGACTTAGATTAATAACATATTGTATATGAAACATAGTTTAATGAGTGTATTTATGCTAAATATCATCTAAGAAATTGAGGATTGTACTGGGATCTGAATTGGAGAAAGAGACCTCCACTTTGTAGTGACCAAAATCCTGAATATTACCCTCCTCCTAATCTTCAGTACTCTGCTTTTTAAAGATTCTTGCGCACTCTGAGCAAGTATTGCTGTAAGTGTTACTCATCAGGCACACTACCCCTGGGTAGTTGTTTTTACTGTCTTTCAAATTGCCCCATTCATAACTTGGATATAGGAGTATAGCGAGAGGTTTGTTTTACCTGACTTAACCATTCCCGAAGCTCAAGCATCGAGTAGATATTCTTCTATGAATAAAACAAAGACAATATGTTCTAAGATCATAGCAACTGTTACAACAACCAACATGGAAACAGTATCCGTTTCTTGAAATCTCATTTTTCAGTATTATGATTTTGTATATTTGTTAATGTTTAGTGGGAAGATTATTAAGTGAATGTAACTTACTCATTACCACAGACATTTCCTGATAATTTCAATTATGACTATGACAGTTGGTAATTTCTGTAGTTATAAGATCTTGGTCTTCATGAATGCAAGGCAAAAAATTCTGAGAAAGCCTTGTTGGAAGAGTTGAAAAGAATGTAAATTACAGAAACAAAGTGGCTATCATGGCTCACAAAATTTTTATTTGAGATTAAAACTTTCTTTAATATTTCACACACACACAAAATCTATCATGAGTGCACAGAATTCATAAAAGACAAGATAGTTTTCAGGTTTCACAGTCTACCTGTGTTGTACATTCATAAACTGAATGTCTGTTAAAAACCATACGTGTTCATGTGAGCAACCCAATTTCTCAAAGAGGATCAACAGCCATTGTGTGGACTTACATTAGGCAACACGAACATTTCTCTTCCCTCTGTTTCTTATCTGAGGAACCTGTTCCTGGACATTCCGCTCCTTTACTCAGCTGTAATTTCTTTCTTACTTTTAAAATAATGATTATCATCGTATAGGAGACTGGATGCTAGGTTGAGGGAATACAAACTGTGTGGAGAATGATCATTATACTGCAATTAAAGAGATGTTTGTGTTTGTGGAAACAGAATCTTAAATGCTCCCTTCCCAGCTGCTGATGTACAGCAGCACTCCACATAACCTGTTTTCTCTGAAATATGGAAGCGGTGAAAGCAGAGGTAAAAAATGCCTTGTGATTTCATGAGATCCATAGTCACTGAAAGGAAGGGGACCGCCGGGGTAGCCCACTGTGAGAGGCAGAAGGCGTTAAGGCCTCAAACGTGGTGTTTGCCAGGCCGAGGTCTCTCGGCAGCGACAGGCCGCAGAGGCGGGAGCACGGAGCATGTGCAGTTCCCTCTGCTGACAGGCGGAATGGGGCAGCTCCCAGCGAGGGCCGGAGTTCAAACCAGGGTCCTGCCTGCAGGGAGGGAGAAGTGACTCCCCAGGGGACCCCCGAGCCCGCTCGACCCTTTCCCGAAGGCTCTGGAAGCGCTGACCGTGTGGGACACCTGATGAGCCTAATGAGACGGAGGGCCTGCCAGAAGAAGGGGCACGGAGAGGAGAAAAGGGCATGAGCCCAGCGCTAGGTGGGAGAAAGAAAGAAATCAATCATCCTCATTTCTCTGTTTCCTCCCTCTTTTTCCCCGTAACCCCCCATCTCGCCCCTTCAGAGAAGAACCCGCTGACAAGGCCCAGGGTGGGGAGCGGGCCCAGCCGCCGCTGGGCTCCTCGCTGAGAAGGCGTCGGGAGCGCGGGGGGCTCCGCTCTGATCCTCCGGACATGGCGGGAGGGATCTCCTGAGCTTCTCCCCTCAGCTGGCCCCAGGTCCGCAGGGCTGGTGGGGCGGGCTTGGTGGCCTGTGGTTAGCTACGTGGGACGCGCTTTGCTGAGGTAGCTTCAGGCCAACTCCTGTTGTGAGAAATCCCGCCGCTTACTATTACACCTCCCAAATTCAGGCCGTTTCTGCCATACGTAAAATGTCCAACTGATGATTTGGTGTCATTTCTCCTTAATTTAGACTGAGGGAATTCCGAACCCACCACGGCCCCTTCCTGCTCTGTCCAACGCAGGTTGTGACAAATGTACAGATTCTTATGGGTCCATCAGTGAAACCTCTAATATACACATAATTTCTATTTTACATGAAAACACTTCTGTAGTCTATTAAGTCAACTTCAATGGTCCTTCTTAATAACATAAGTTTTTCACTCTTTTCATTACTTCTGTTCTATTGTACTGATATATTTCTTCTGTACTGATTAGTTAAAGCATATTTTTTCTTTTTTCATTATTTCTGGATAGCCAACATCACTGCTTAAGAAACCCCCCAGAATTAGATTGTCTGACAATATTTATTATTAGTGATCCACTGATGTCAGGAAGTATTATGGGAACCAGTGAGGCAATATTCATTTACACTAGCTGTGCCTCATTAAACTTGTTTAACATGGACTTTGCATTCACTTCTTTATTTGTGAAATCACATCAGTGTCAACGGTAGCAGAATGTGAAAAATGGTTTTGGTTAATAATTTTCAGACTGAGAAAAAAAAATACAATTCTTAAAGCAAAACAAAATTGCATTAAATACAGTGTCAACAGTACTTTCCCTTCTGAGCTATGCATTTTTGGAAAGAATTTAACTCTTGACCTAGAGCCATTGGGCAAAGAGTTGAAATTGGTAATGTGGTATCTATGCCTCATTTAATTAAATAAATGTCCACATTGCTGGCCTTCAAGGGCATACATTTATTTGCAAGTAGTTTTGCCTGAAGGGATTTTTTGTGAGTGTGTCTTCTCCTTAACTCACTGTATCGCTGTTCAGAGTTTAGTTCAGCTTTCCCACCTGCTGCCTTGTACCTAGATCTTGAAAACTTTTATGACATGCTTAGTTTTATTGTTGATACCCACTTCACTTCTTGTTGTAGAAATAAACCCTTTCTGCAGTTTGTGAGTGAATGGAAAAACACCCCACAAATGGATAGTGATAGGACACCCCCCCCCAAATTAAAATGACACTTAAAGGATGTTACAATGAAGTATATGAGTCTTGTCCATTAAGGGAGGGAGTGTGACTTAATTCCAGTAAGTGAATTCTCAAGAATTGCTTTCTCTCATAATAAGTACATTTGGACAAGCCGATTAGTGTAAAAGACATTAAACCAAAGGTTTGTTGTTAACTGCTTCCTGAGGGTCATTTTTTCACTCCCTACCCCCACAAAATATTATTGTTTTTCTTAAATTTTACACAAATAAAAAGGTCGATTTTTAAAAGAACCCTTAAGTAAAACTCAGATTTAAAAAGATTTCATGAACAGGACAGGTAAAACTAGCCATTCTCTCCAGGGACAATTCAGAATAAAATTGAAACACAGACACCCCGCCCGAATGAGCAGAGCTGAATACCTGATAAGCCTCCTTTGTTTTAGCTGGAGCAGAGCTATTTTGTCTTGTAAGGAATACAGCAGCAATAAGTTCTATTACAAAGCAGTCAAGAAACTTCTAGGAAATAAACATATGGGTTTGATCAAAGACTAGCTCTATGCTCTGAACCAGTTTGCCCTTTTGCTGAATTCTGAATTGTGTCATAATTCCTTACTGACATTATAAATGAATCCCCGAAATCTGATCCTCTGAAATGTTAATCTTCTCTTACAATTCTCTTTCAAGAAGGAGATCCAGGTGTTACAGAAATTTCAAAGAAGGGAGAAAGGGGGGGAACAAAATATTTACTACTAGGAACTATTATTACTATTTAGGAATGTGCTAAAATTACTCATAACTAAAATCTGGCAAATTCTACAAAATTCAGTGAAGTTTCATGAATACTTAGGTATTAAATAATGTCTGTCCTCAGTAAATTCCACGGGGTCTTACTTGTTTTATTGGTGTCATTGTGCTGCTAAGAAAGACTGAGCTCCAAGGAAATGGCAGGGTCTAAATATGCACTTTCGTGTTCCAAGCGTGAATCTCAAAACCCTCCTGGCAGTACAGCCAGCTCTAAAGAGCCAGAATATTTCTGAAAATCAGATTTCACGTCTAATACCATTTACACAAATACAGGGTAAGGGATGATCGATGATCAGATGCTGCTATTTTCTGCAGTAATGCATTTGGTGTAAGTGTAGTCAAATATTCACTACTAGTGACTTTGGAAAGCTGTTTTAAGGAAGTAGATCCACAAAAATCTTTGCATTTGGATATACAATCGATATGTGTTGTTTCAAAGTGCAGTGGCAGTAATGATTGAGCTTGCCTACAGGTAGAGTACCCATAATGAATTCCTACCATAGGCATAAGTCTAGTCATATGTTGAACTTGAAGAAATTTTTTGTTACCCTGTGTAAAAGGAGGCAAACTCTTTTATCATTTCCAGATGTCCCATATGGAAGGATGCTTTAGAAAACAACCTTTCATTAATGAAGTATTTTTCACTTTGCTTACAGAAACTTTTTTTTTTCCTCTTCGATTTGATGTGTGGTATTTCTAAGGATGAAGCACTTGCAGCAGTCTTTTATTCACCTAAAGGCAAAAAAAGCTCCTAGGCTTAATGTTTTACCAAATATCTTCAGTGCTCTTAGACCTGTTTCCCTTAAAATCCTTAAGAAAACTTTCTAATTTACTGTCATTGAAATAGACTTTACTCTTTCTTTTTTTTAATCATCTCATTCTGGAATTTATTTCTAAATTTGCCTTCAACTGGTGGTATCACAGTGACAGTGCATGATGATATACCATGACAAATACATCAATTTTGACAGGAAACAAGAAGTGCTATGGAGCCTTTTGTCTGAAAACCAAAATTGTGAACAAATATTTATATGTGAAAAAAGCCAGAAGTAAGCAGCGTGCTCTTTCACAATCAAGAAAACACTTTAAAACTTTTTGCAGAGAGATTCATTGGTGGAGACCACAGAAAACCAGACAGCTGCAAATTTTTATTGTCAGTTTTGTAACTTCAGATCCTCCCACTTCACCCATGTTTCTGGTCGCTAGCCCTGCAAGCTCTTAAAGGGACAGGATAGTCAAATGCAGTTTGTTCTTCCTTAACCATAAATATGAATTCCACTCCTGTGTTTTAGTTATTTGACTTACTCTAGGACTGTTCAGGATGCACAGGACTAGAGAAAGTGTGAAATTTTTTTTTCCTCTCTTTCAGCAAAACAGTTCTTGATGCCAATGGTTAATGCCAGTCAGACTTGGCTGTAGTATCATAGTTAGTGATTTTTCTGAAAACATGCTCAGTAACCTACTTGCTGAGACCATTTTCTGGTCTGCGTTTATGATGTAAAGGATCTGGAACTGCTGAACCACTAAAACATCAGAGATTCCCTGGTAGAACCAAGTTTTCTCTTTTCCTTAGTTTGGGAGAGGGATGCGTCATCTCTGTGCTCATGTGGTCTTTGTGACTTATGGAAGTGGTTAATTATGTTAAGTACCAAATTCCTTTAACTTTTGGCACAGTCTTATTAGCATGATTAAACTGCTATGAGGACCTAGAGTAATATATTTACTTGCTGTTTTGTGGTAATGTAGATGGTAACGAATGTCTCTGTGGCTGCCTTGGGGATCCTCACTTTGTATTTCGGCGATGAGGAGGCATATCTCTGGACGGCAAGTTGTGAAGACCAGTCATGTTACAAATACTCGTAAGTATAAGTTTTAAGTATATTAGGAGCCAGGCCTCTTGTGATTTTGAAAATTATAAGTGGAGATGACACACAGTGGAACTTTGCAGGATGTTGCTGCTGTCCTTTGATTTCTTAATCTTGCTTTGTTTAAAATGTTATCACTTATCATGAGGCTGTACACATTACTGCCCCGCAAAAAACCTAAACCAGCCAGAGATGCCCTGCCAGGAGGAAATTCTGTTCTGGCCTGTGCAGATGGGTTGGGACAAAAGACATTGTGTACAGTCTGCAGAGCTAGCTATCTTTAGAAGCTCGCTCTTTCTGGCACCCACAAATGCAGGGGTTATGGTTTTCCCCAGAAATGTGAAGCTTGCTGCTTCTCCAAGAAGGAGCTATAAAAGGTTCCTGCAGGGCAGTTGCAGATGAGCTGCCAGGTAGAATTCTACCTGCCACAAAAGTCAAAGTGTTGGCGTTTAGATTCTTGTTTTTTCAGTCCTAGAAATGCCTCTTAGGATCTTGGTCTCCACAGTTTAGTGGCTCCCAGACAGGTTATACAGCTTTATGCACTTGTAACTGCTCAAATTATCTGGGATAACAGAATCATGGGATGGGATATTTGTTCATTTGTAACAAGTAACACCTAATTTATTTTAGTTTGCATTCAGAATAAGGAGATTCTGCATCTGGTTATTTACATGCCTATTTTTTTGCATATTTGAAGATTCTACTTTTACTTGCATGTAATTGAGAGATGTATGTATATAGCATGCAGTGTCCCGTTCATAATTAACTGCAAAAAAGTCTCTTTTCTTCTTCTGACCATTTGAAATATGAAAGAAAAAGTATCATATTATTCCAGAATCCTCTGCTTTTGCAGTTTGAAAGGAACACAAAAGCCTGTGAACTCACTTCTGTTTCTAAATAGAAAACAGCACTTTCAGTGAAAGTGAACAGCACTTTCATCCTCTAACAATATTGGGTGTTCAGGATTCTGAGCTCTTTGCTTTTTGTGATTCAGCAGGATCTGCAAAATCATGATGGATGGCTGAAGCACTGTCCACTTTTTCCTCCATATGTCTTGTTGATTGCATTGAGGTTCAGTTACCACAGTCAAGGACTAGATATATAATATACTAGCATACAGCTGCACATATGGCTATGAAGATGAATAGTGGGGTTTAACTTACCTTAATAAGATAAATGAGTGAAATCTTCCTGGCTTGTACCTATTAATTGACACTTATTGATCCAGTAGAAAAGACTGCACTGCACGTGGTCTTTTCAATAGCAGTCTGATTTGTCTTATTGTTCAGAAAAGTGATACAGTGAACTCCTACAATGCAGAAGAATGACTGGCCAGGAGTAAACTATAAGTGATCTGCACAGGCAATGCAAATATTGATATATGGATGAAATGGGTACTATGGGAACTGTACGCTTCGGTTTCATCAAAAAAAAGCGAATAGTAACAATGCTCTTCTGCTTAGATTGTAATTATTTTTTGTTAATCAGAATAGTCCAAGCTAATGAAAGCATTGTTGATGGTGACAATATAAGGCAGTCACTCAACACTATATTTTTTTAACATCTCAAGGTTACATGAGAAATTAAATTTAAAATTTACTTCTCCCCCCCCATTAATTCTGCTGTGGTAAAACTGAGGAGCTTCATTCATGGCCCAAACTAAACAGCTGCAATTCAATCCATTGGATTGACTGGGCAGGAGTCGATGACCACTTATCTGCAAGCTGTAGACTTGTCAGCTGAACAACCCTTAAATTATTTTTCATGATTGCTTCTTGTGAGCAGCTACTAATCCTTGGCCTTGGCCTTGGAGTAGACAGGTCAGCACCTTTTGTCTTGTCTGATCTGCTTCTCTGCGAGTAAAACGAAAACCAAAATAAACAAAAAGTGTGGAGGGATCCCTTTGACTGAGGGGGCAAAGAACAAAAAGATACCTTCCCTTCCCAACTCCTATAAGACTAAAAGCTTACAGCATGTTTTAAAAGCTCTCATATTTTGGAAGGAGCAGCTGCTCATGTCTTAGCCCACTGGTAGATCGGGTAAAATGGTTGAGATTCAGTGAGAGTTCTGGAGTCGGGGACTCTACTCCTGGGTAAATGGGGTATTAGCATTAACTACTCGGCTGCTGCGTCTTCACAGCCATCCTCCTTCCTTTTCCCTGACTCAGTGAAGCTGGTGCTCTTTTCTGCACAGTTTCTTGGTTTCCACAGAGGCAATGGAGCGTGACTCTTACTCAAATTAGGCTTGACGGTTAGGGAGCTGTTGTGAAAGGCATGAAGCATCTCAAGTGAAAAAGGATTTGAAACAGAGCTGCTCACCTCTGGGATAAATGTTCTGACAAGTAGGTCCAGTCCTTCATGTTTTCATGAGTTAGATTTGAAAGAGGAAAAAATTAAAAAGTTTGCAAAGAATAATATAAAGCTCAAAAGATCTTATGAAGTAGGTAAGTCATTCTGCCTCTGTGCAAATAATAATGAGGTAATTTAAAAAACAAACAAACCCAACCAAAACTAAGAAGACATTTTTCTATACCGACTTTACTGTATAACTCATTAAATGAGGTGGAAAATGATTTTTATGACTTATATAAAAAATTATTATCCCTATGTTGTCTGGCATACCTCACTATTATTTCATAACATTTTCATCAGTGGTTACAATATCAGACTGAAACTGAAATGCATGCAAATTCTTAGGTATGAAAATTGAAAAGAAAAACACCTGGGGTTTTTTTTGCTGATCTTTGCTCCTGAAACTAAGTAAATTTACACCTTTTTTTCAAGTGGGTAAAATACTTTCTTTCATTAGCATACTAAACCTATGAACTGGAACACTTGCTAGGAGCTTTTAAAAAACATAACTGGCTAAAGCCACAACTGGAACGTAATCTGAGTAAGGACTACAGGGTGATGACTCGGAGTTGTTTTATATCACTGTCGAATCTGACAGACAATTTTCTTCTTATTTTTATTTTCTTCTGTGTGTTAGGGGCCTAACCCTAGTCCCACTGGAGTGGGACATACTCTCCACTTAGAAAGCTGTTACGGTTCTTCAGTTTGTGTTTGTACCTTCCTGAAACACTCTGGAAGACAGAGGCTTATGCCAAAGATCACGCCAATCCTAGATGTATCTCTTTATATATTCCTAACCACACAATATAGTAATTCATAAAGTTGTTATCAAGTTTCTTTCTAATGGAGTCTATGCAAAACCAGTAAGAACTGTGCAGCTTCTGGAACTTGTACTTTCAATAGTAGGTGAAGATTCATGTTAAGCAAGAGATATTAATTCAGTCAGATATTGTAAATGTGGATTTATAATTATAATCTCTTTGAAGTAAATTAGGCTTAACTATTATTTCAGCTCAAAATTGCTGCAACAATATTGCCTCTTTAAAAGGTTTGTTTATGAAAGTGCTGCTCATTTTGTAAATTGAACTGTAGATGACATAGGTTCCATTAAAATTACTTTAATAGTTACTTTTAGACCACTTGTTAGTGTGAAGAATTCTGACACTAGTTTTACAGTGACAACAGAGGTTTGCTCTGAAATGATGCTCAGTTCATTTGAAGATAGTTTTTTCTATTTTTTTAATTACAATGTAGTTGAAATATATTTTTCTAGTACTTTTAGTCAAGTTTAATGTTAATTCTACATGAAAAGTCACATTTCAACTAAAGCTTGAGATGGTTTTAAAATTTCAGATTCTGATTTTTAAAGACTAAAACCCAGAAGATTTGACAGCAAAATTACAGCAACAAAAATGAATCATGTTACTTAGACTCTTTGAACAGTCTGGCAGATTTTATATTGAAAACATATTTTCTGTGAAGCTGAGAATTTTAAAATCACATTGAATCGCTAAATGCTTGTGAAAGTTAGTGTTAAATATTAGTATTGGGTTCTGCCACTCATACATAATCTTATCCAAACAGTATTTAAATAACCGCAGAAGACAGACTTCTATGGATTTAAATGTGGTGTTTTGGACTGCAACGGGGAATTTTTTGATCTATTGTTTGTGAGCGCATAGTTTCTTTCCCCCAAAAGACATCTGCACATCAAACTATTTAAGCAGTGTTCAGTTTCAGCTGGAAGGGTGAGGATGGGCAAGGTGTGGGGTGCATGTGGAAATGAGATGTGTTGAATCAACTTGTTCTGAAGTTTTTCAAAAGCCTTTTCTAATTTGTATGTCAGGTTCTGTTTACAAAATGGAGAATGTCATCTTGGTATTCTCCCTTATATGCTTCAACTCAGTAGTTAACACACTAGAGGATGGGATGGGATGGGAAGTGCAGGTCCACGGCATGTGTGTGGGTCTTTGTGTTCATTCTTTCTCTGAGATTCGGGACAAAGATTTGAGCTGAAATGTGCAGATCTCCTCCACTGAATTTGGGATCCATGGAGTCTCTCTAAGCTGTTCCAAATTGTAGATATGTGATTTGTTTGTCTTTAGATTGCCCAGAAACCCACATACAAATCTGTACTTTATGGTCTCACAGAACATAAGTAATTGATGCTGGCAGGCTAGGTGAGTACTTTTTTTGTGCTGAAAAAGAGGTTGTAGAATGATTTAAATTGCTACGAAAATGGATGTCAGTAGAGCTGGCTTAAGAGAAACCACCCTGAACAGGTAAATATGACCCTGATATGGACTGAATGGACTGAATTCAGAGAGAGGGTGTCATGAAGAGTGGGATGGAGAGCAGCTCCCTTTTTCTATTGATATGAATGAAATAAAATTGCATTAATTTCTTGATAATGTATTGTTACAGGATGCTGAAACAAAGAAGTGTGCTTGATGAGTGATTTCTCTTATGGCAAGGAACACTTATGCTCAGTCAAAATGTTACCCTTACAATTGCTGCAGTGCAACTCAATTGCCTTTCTGGATCTCCAGAAAGCTGAAGAAGAAGATAGAATAAAGGACACTGCATTAGTTTGCTTAACTGCCAGCTAATTCCTTCCTAGGGGTGATTAGACACAACAAATGTGTCTATAGCACCTGTTGAAGCTCTCCCAAAATTAGTGTGAGGATCAAATGTTCTTATATTCTCTGCTGTGTGCTTCAGGTGTGACCTCAGTGAATGGTCAATTTGGATCACGTGTGGCCAAGCAAGGATATGAGTGAACCAAGGGCATGGGAAGCCTCCGCATCTTCTCTGCCTTGAGGCAGTAACGCTTTGGTGAAGATCATGTGAAGCGGTGTTCCAGAGGAATTTCTTTTCATTATGGTGGCATTACAGGCTTTGGCAGGCTGTGAGGAAAGCTCTTCAAACTGGTAACCATCATTCATAATTTGTGGATGAGTAAGAAGTTTGAGCTATTGTCAAGTTTGTAACTTTTCCACTACTAAATTGACTCAGGAGATGCCTTAAAACAGGTCTATCAGTGCAGGCAGAAAGAAAAATAACTTTAAAACCATTTTAAAACACAATGAAAACCTTATGAGGCAAAATACATCAAACTCCAGCCAAAATGGGGGGATATGTCATGATTGTAGTGTTGTTTGATTTGTCCTTTTTTTTTTTTTCTTTAGTTTTTTTGTTTTACAAAAATCTTTTATCTCTCTTTGCTGCACTGGTTTAAATGTGGTCATGAGAAGGGAACAGAAACTTTTTGCGCAACTAAATTTCAGTGTATGTTCCAGTGACTCCTGGGCATATGCTTCTCTTTATTTCTACTTACATTTACTGTTTCTTGTTGGCCTGAAAAAGTATTTTCAGTGCTTTTGAATCATTGACAGATACCATACCTCTTGTCTTTGATGTTTAAAAAAAATCAATAGGAGTAAGTATATCTGTACAGTTTTCTTAGGAGCCTTAATAGGAAATCAAGCAGTCTGTTGTAGTCAAAAGAACCTCTCCAAATCCAAAGGAGAGGTGAAATGCCTTTTAAAATACCTCTTGGAGAAAATGTGTGTGGGTGTTGGTTTGGGTTTTTTGGTTGGTGTTTTGTTTGGGGTTTTTTCCTGGTTTTCTTTTTTTTCTAGAGAAGTTCCTTGCTTAGTTCGGAAACTAAGTAGCTCTTAATGATGAAAAGATGTAAATGAATTCAGTAAGTACTTGATTTGTTATTTAATGTTTTATTTCACTACTTTTTTATTGAGTCATCATCTTTGTTAAGTGATAGTCTTTTACAGTAAAACTGAATCTGTTATAGCTAGCATCAATAACTCAGTACTTTTAAAAGAGGAAAAATAGTCTAAACAAATCCCACTGTAACGTCAGTCTTTCTTAATACCTTTTTTTTGTCCCCTCTTTTTTTTTCCCCAAGGGATAGTAAGGCACAATTAATGGCTGCGTTGTCTCCTTGTTATTCATAGGGATAAAATATTGCGCTGACAAGTCTCTTAAGTCATCTCTGAGAGATGGTTTGAATTTTGGGAGTAGATAGGAGCTACGCAACACGGAATTATTGCCAGCATCTTGGCCTGTAAAATGCACAAGCAGCTGAGAGGGAGAGTTTGAAAAAGATTTAAATATCTCCAACCTTAAGCAAGGAATCAGATCTATATAAATTGGGGGAAAAAAAGAAAAATGTTTTAATCTACCCAGCCTTCCACTGGGCGATAGTCCTTCCAATAGTCTGAAGAAACATCCTGCCTGGATGCAGCAGGTGAGGCAGTCTGGGGTTTTAGTGATTCAGGTTGCATTGTAATTTTGGCTGTCTGGACCAAAATTCTCATTGTTGAATCAAATTTGCGTGATTTCAGTTAAGAACAATAAGAAGGAAACCTTGCATAATTTGAATATTTTTTTTATTGACAAAGAAAGGCAGTATTTAGAAAGAATACTCTTCCTAACCATTTCAGGATGTTGTTTTCACAGTCTTTTAGAAGTGTCACATTAATACTAAGTGAATGACAATGTGAGCAGATTACTCTTTGTGGGTGTTAACCTGATGAATGCTGTCCCAAACTAATTA
Source organism: Elanus axillaris (assembly GCA_026212715.1). Lineage (NCBI taxonomy): Eukaryota > Metazoa > Chordata > Aves > Accipitriformes > Accipitridae > Elanus > Elanus axillaris. The sequence goes on along the minus strand of JANZLQ010000050.1, from coordinate 5,841,188 downwards.
ATCCATAGGCACCCTAAATGTCTGTGGGAGCAAAGTTAATTACCCAATTTGAATTGATGGGTTTGACACCAAAAGATTTGAATCATACTGGCATGATCAGTGGAGCAGCTGATACACCATAAGATACCATCATCTTACAATTCTGTAAATTGTCTGTGAGCTTTTTGTAAGGAGAAAAATAAATGAGAAAATATTTCATAATTGTTTCTCCTTTTAGTGGCAGAGACAGTTTATGTTAGTGTAGAATGGATATGAAACTTAAAAAAAAAATTGAATTGTAGGACTACAGAATGACAGATTTTCTTGAGTGTATGATGATTTAAAAAGAGATACGTGACCTTTTCATGTGTGGTCAGCTGGTGTTAAACTCAGTATGATATAATTCTGTGCAATGTGAGGTTTTGATACTTTTTTTGTGCTAGATTAAAAAATGGCACAAAATCTCATTGATTTTCTAAAGACTATCCATATCTTAAATTTCCCACTGAAACAGATTAATTTCTGTTACTTTATTTTTTCTTCTGCATCAAAAGGAAGAGTTTTTCTTAATCACATGCATTTCACAGTTATTACCTTTATTAATGTGCTTTGTAATGCTCAATATTATTATACAATTAATGGTTTAAATATCTGTCAGAGGTGTAAGCATGTGCACAACATTAATTGCTAACTTTAAAAAAATTGTAGTTGTCTTCTCATCAGCCACTAAAGGGTATCCAAGCTCAGTCAGGGGTTATATAATATCGTAATATATTATAATTATATATTTTTTCCTTTTTTATTGTCAATGAGATGGATATAAATGAAAAGAAGACTGCAACACGTAACAGATATTTAGAGGAAAGTGGATTCTATAATTCAACCCCTCACACCCCGGGATTTGACTATGTTCTGTGGTTTCAGGAATTCAGCAATATTAAATCTTTAGTTAAAAAAAAAAATGGCAGCAGTTATTTAAAGATATGCCCCCTCCTCATTAAAAAAAAAAAAAAAAAAGTAGTTAAGAAATTAGCTGATGTTTGCCTGAGGTTATCATGAAGTACATGGTTTTGTGCTACTTCAAATTGCTTGGACTCCTCTAAGAAGTAAAAATCAGCAACCAAAACAGCATCTTAAATATCTGCAGTCACAAAGAAAAGGAAAAGTCAATCTGTTAGAAATTCCTGCCAACAAAAGTAATTATCCAATAATTTAATATAAAAGTTGCACACCTATCTGAGAGAGCAATATGCTCATGTATTCCAGCTTCTCCATACAGATAGGTAAAGCAAAGACTGCAATTTTGGATGCACAGAACTGAAAGACACGGCAGAAATCTGAAGAACCTTGTACTGATGATGGGCAGTGGGGACTTCAGTACAAGAGGTTTCCTTTTGAAGCTGCACTAATGTACTGTCAACAAAATAAACGTAAGGGCTATGGGACGACTATTAGCAGCTTTAATTCCTGTCATTACTTACTTATCACATCATACGCAGCGTAAGGACATCCTTGCAGCTACAGCGGTCAAGGTGTATTGTGTAGAACTTCCACCTGTGTTTCACAAGTTTGTTCTGAAAAGAAAGAATAAGGAAAGCCTAATAGGGAAAATATATTCCTTATTATGAATGCCAAATGTAAACGTTTGACTTAAAAGTGTTGCCTGACTAGGATGCTGATTCTGCTTACCATTTTTGGGGTAGTGCTGAGGTCACCTTACTGGAAAAACCCTCAGGCTGGTGCCACCTTAGGCTCACTGGTTGGTACAGTCATGCACTATACTGTCATTATTAGTTGGGTGAGTTGCCTTTTTTCTTTTGCAGATGAAGCATGTAGCAAAAGTTTGAGGCAGCTGAGAGATGTGCAGAGTAATAGGTACTAATGTGAAAAATGAGCTTACTGCACTGAGATTCTAACCAAGAAGGATGAAAAAGGAAATACAGACCTTTGATTCTAAATCTGTATCTTTCAGAAATAAGGAAGTCAATTCTTAACCTATGGTCTTGGTTTTGTCCAATTCTTTTGATTCTTTGTTCGTTTTCTTTTTACTTATTCCTTATACTCTCATTATTCAGTTCAATGCTATTTTCACATTACTCAGTCTCAGTGAGTTGTCTTACATCCTTCTTAACTCCCTTAAACTCTTTAAGATTAATATAGATTGCACATATATGAGTGACTTTTGTATGCAAGACCTTGTCCTTTTTTTTTTTCATGGAATTGCAATAAGTTTCTCTAAAGAAAAGAGTAGGCACTGAAGTGATGCTTCTCTTGTCTTCAACTCCATACTCATCTGCATTAACCCACCATGAGATATGGTTAGTTCTGCTGGGTAGAATATGGAGCCTATCTCCTGCCTCAGAAGACATGCTGAAAGCATGTATAATTTGTATTCCGCTATGCTTCACTTTAGAGCATATATTATGCTTTTGTTAATCTGTGATGCTATTTCCTCTTCAAGATGAAAAAAGAAAAAAAAAAAATCCCTGTAGCGTATTCCTTAGCTGTGAAGCTTTGCTGAAAGACTGTGTGTATGTACGTATCTATGCATTTTATATAGCTGCACTCATTCCTCTTGGAAATAATGAAAAGTTTCCATATGAGAAGGGTATAATTTACTACCATTTCTATAATGAGTGAGAGGTTACCGTGTGTTTGTTAATGCTTTAAGGTGGGTTGCAAGAAATTTAGAGTTGGTAAAAGCCTTGGAGATCTATGCTTTAGTTAGTTAGCACTAGAGGAAAAATAATATCAAACACCAAGCAAACAGTAAACTGATTGTGTCTAAGGTCATTCACAACCGAGTGGATCAGATAGCTCTTCTGAAACTGGTAGAACAAGGTGATTTATATTAGCTGAGAAGCTGACTTCTTTGCCCCTAATTTAATTTACTTTGACTGTATTTTGAGAGCATATTTTTTCTGTTTATATATAGAATGCTTGCATGGATGAGAATGGAGGTGAACCTGAGGTTATGTATATATATATAACATATACTTATATATTTATATCTCTCTGTGTGTTGGTTTTTTTTTTCCTCAAAAAAATTTGTGCGCGAAAATGTGCTTGGCTGTACGAAGAGAAGAGAGAATGAAGGGCTTCATTTCAATGATTCTTTGACTATGGGAAAAAACAATCTGTGCAAAGAACACTAAGGCATTTAAACCCCAGCTTGTCTCAAAGTTTGCTTAATCACTTGTTAGCACTGTTGCTTTCAAGAGTGGCACACAACCATGACAATTACTGGAATTCTTCAGTCATGCTTCTGTAAGAGTTGGGATAATGATCCATCATCCTGAAATGCATCAACTGATCAAAGTTTGTATGGGGTAACCAGAACCTGTGCTACACCACAGGAGACCTATCAGTGAAGTATTAGTACCCACCAGGAACCAGATTGTTGAAATAGGATTTTGTTTATACTGAACCCTGTAGGGAGAGTACATGAATGTTATCACAGGTAACTCTTTGTTACAATAACATCTTTGTTATTGGTTACTCTGGCCCATCTTCTAAAATACCTCGTTGAGTGCGAGACAGGCCTTATACAGTGTCATTCAAGACTCCAAAAATCATCTGTAGTCTGTGACCCGAGTCAATAATCACTGCCAGCATATTTCTAGATACGAGGATTTCAAGGATTTCCTGTTGAACATTTTTAAGCCTTCAAAGTCTTTGGTAGGATTTCGAGTTACCTAAAGTGCTGTCCAATAATAATTCCATTGATTTTAGTGCTTCAGTCGATATAAAGATGTATTGGGCCTCATGGTAGATATCGACCTTGGCTTTCCTTAGTGTGTAACTTTTAGCCCAATGAATCATAACAGTTGAGAAGGATTTTGCCTCTGTAGAGTCTTGAGAAAATTTACAAGCATTTTTGGTTAGAGGAATGGAAAAAGTCTCTTCTTACTGCCTGGATCTGATCTTGGATGATCTAACAGAGGCAAAATTGAATAATTTTTCATGGAAGAAATAGTGCAGAATATTTTTACTTTTCATTCACACTTTAAATAAGTCTAAATGCACACCAGCAAGGAAAACTTTGAATCTTAGAAAAATTATCATACCACAATGGCAAAATTCAGATAGTCTGTTTTTATGGGTCAAGAAGAATAGGATAGTGGATAGAAGATAGTCTTATCTGCAGCATAAACTGCTCTGTTTGGCAATCCTCCAAGAAGTGAAAATCCACTTCTCCTTAGAATTAGTAAGAGAGCTGTGACCTCATTTCATTTATTGCATTCTGTGCATCTTCACTCTTTCTCTCTGATCAAGCACAGGTCAACTCTTTGACTGGAGGTAAGAATAGCTAGTGAGAGGCATATTATCCACCTTTGCTCTTGCAACTGAACAAGAATTTTCTGAAATTCCAGCTTCCTGAAAGGAGCTCTTTTTGTCACAGATTTTTTTCTCAAAAGAATGGTTTAATAAACAGTTTTTTCCCATTTTTTTATTATTATTATTCTTTTAGGTTTGGGGATAAAGCTGGCATTGTTGAACCTACAGCAACTGTGACCAACCACGGCTTTTGACACTGAGCAAGTATTTTGTAAAGTAAGAATATAAAGAAAAGCGAGACAGTCAAGCCACAATAGATGAGTAAACATTTACCTGATTCTCTGTACATGTTGCTGATTAACAGTTTGTCTCCCACTGAGTCCTTGCAATAAATGTGCAAAAAGTATTAACACCTTTCTATAAAGAACCTTTAGAATATATGACAGGATAAAATTTTTTCCCTTTACAGTAAATACCATCAAAGCACTCACAGAAACATTTAATTCCCAGCACTAATTTTGCAGTTTGAAATTTCTGATCATTTTTAGGTATTGCTTTATGATGTACTGCATATGACTTTCTCTAGAGAATTCTCGACTGTCAATCAACACCAATGCGCTGGCTGAAACTCCAGTAGTTTTACATATGATACCAGGAACAACTGGTGATGTAGATTTATAGCGGACAGAATCCTAGCTCCTGTTATGCTATGTACTATAAAACAAAGCAACATAACAAAAAAGACCCCAAATTCAGTCAAAGGAAGTCCAGCTAAGGGCCGGTGGTAAAATAGTGTGTCTGTGTATGCACATGTATGTGATAGAGGAGGAAACTGGGCAGTGATGAATGTAATTTCCTTCCATGAGAAGGAGAAGGGCTTATGGATTAAAGACTGACAGAATGTTTTGACTCGGCTGCTTAATACTCTCTCTTGATTTTCTCATGAAGCAGTTAGGGGAAATATAGTCTAGAAAAAAAGTGTTACAAAGTAAATTCACAACCAGTTGGAAAACTGTACCAGGAGACAAGTAATGATTGATTTGCTGTCAAAATGAAGACTGACAGTATCTAACCACCTGTGATTCTGCAGTGTTCTGGTCTGACCTTTTTTTCTTTTTTTTTTTTCTTTTAATTGTTGGTATTTTCATGGATGGTATGTTTTCTGGATGAAGAGAAAAGGCTCTGCCTAAATTGTTGACACAAGTGAAAAAGGGCAGCAACCATGCTGGGTAAAAAACTTGTTGAATAACTGATTACTGGACCTGACAGATTATAGGGCTAAATGTATAGTTCTGCATACATGTAGCAATAACCTAACGTATAAATAAAAAGATGACATGCCGTTGGCCCAGATGCAGCATTTGGAAAAGAATATAAGGGGTAAAGAAACTAATTTGTTTTATTTTAGTTACTAGTATATAACACTAATGATATTGTTGCTAAAAAGACAAACATTCTTCTGGGCTGTATTAATAGGTGTATTTTGTATGATGCAAGAAATTATCTTACACCTGACTCTGTAATGGTAATGTTTGCCTGTCGTATTGTGACCAGTTTAAGACACCTGTACCTCAAGAAAGATGTGGACCAATTAGAGTCCCAGGGAGCCAAATAAGAATGACTGAAAATCTGGAAATAATGATCCAAGAAGAGAGACTGAAGGAACTGAGGATGTCTAGAGAAGAGGAGCTTAAGAGGAAACCAGAATAACACATTTTTATACACAAAGAAGTCTGCAAGAAGATAGGAAACAATCTTCTCTTTGTGTTGTCTTTATAATACAAAATCACAGGGTTTAAACGACAATGAAGAATGATGCATTTTGTTATGCAGAAAAAGCTTTTAACACTAGAGTAGAGGGGTTAGCTAACGTGGAATATCATTTTTTTTTCATGTTCTTAAAACAAATTTAAATGACATGAGCTTGGACAGGCCAGGAAATTTAGAGGGTAGTATTTTAGGTGTAGTTTCTAGAATTCTGTGGTCATAATTGTCATATTTTCAAAGCAAAAGTTCTGGACACTATGAGCATGGTTGCCTATCCCCTCTGACGTATCTGAAACTTAAGAAGTGAACAATGAGTGTTAGCAACAGCTAATTCTAGGGATCAATGGGAATTTATTTTACTGCACCTTCCTGGAAACCAGTTTCTACCTTTTTTATATTTAAATGCTTAAAGATCTCAGAGTACAGGTCTAAAAATCTCCAGATCCCTGTAGTAACTTCCATGCATTTTTATCTTTGTTTAATAAGAGTTTTTAGGATTAAGCTACCCTCCTTGACTGTGGATTGATTTTTGGAGCTTAGGGAGAAATTACAGTTTTACTGACTAAAAATACCTTGCCTTTCCAAAACTTTAATCAGTTCTAAAATGTTTTTTTCATTGTGGATGTTCATACCCCAGTGTTAACTCTTACTTAAAGGACAGTATCATAGCTGCTTTATTAATGGGGTTTTTTTTAGTCTGTTATATATTGAGAATGTTGTCCCATCTAAGTTCTATTTCTATTTCTCTGGCTTAAAAAGATATATCTCTTTGCTCAGTGCATTCATTCCACTTTGGCTCAGCATAGGGCTAACGTCATCTTTCTTTGAATGTACTTTGTAATAATTTCTTCCATTCATTTGAAAATGTGAGTATTACATGTAATTAGACCACACACGAGAAGACTTGGAGCTCAAAATCTATACAGATTGCTCATTTAAATTGCAAAATATCTGTTCATAAAACCAGAGCAACCCCCCTTTTTTTTCCCCAAAAACTCACTGCGTAATAGCATTAATTTTCAACTCTAACACCATGATATTGAGTCTCAATTCTGTTTGCTTCATTAATTAAAACAATTGGTGTTTAAGCTAAATGGTATGCAAATGAAAAAACTCATTCTCTAGTTGTCTCACTGTGTTTATTGATTTATCCTATGGAAATTCTACCAGAAAGCAGGTTGGATATGTGAACTCATGACCAATCCTCCTCATCCCATTATTCCTTCTTTTGTCACTACAGCCACACACCTATAATAGCTCAATGGAGGGAAGGAACAGACATTTCCTTTTTGGTTTATCAGTGTAAAAACTGAGGTTCAAAAATGTATTCTTCACCTTATATTAATCTTGGCAGTTTCTAGTGAGGCAGAAATGCAGTGCTTTGTTTATAATTAATGCTTTACTTGAAAATAGCCAACTTCCAAACCAAATTCTTTTATGGTCAGAGTAGTCTAGTTATGAATTTAAGGTTTTTGGTATAAGTCATGTGTTCTGTTACAGATATCAAGGCAATGAAAAGTAGGCTGATAAAAACTTTTGTCATATGTTGCTGCAATTTGCTTCTTTAAAGTTCTCAGCTTTATCAGTTTGTTCTTACAAATGTGTGCAGTGCTGCTATGTAACTAGTAATGCTTCAAGTGATGATGAAACCAAACACTTTCAAAACAATCATATCGTGAAATATAAACACTGGACTTCTGCAAACATCTAAAATCAATGAATTCATTAATTTTCATTTCATTTCTACTGATTAATACAGGAAAAGAGGTTGAAGTGAAAGCTGGTCAATCTCCATTTTTTATTTTATCAGTTTAAAATCTGAATAAATATTTATGTCATTTTTGGAATGCAATCTTACTAGTAATGTCAAATACTAGCAGTTCTTCTAATTAGGTATTATACAACTTCTGAATATAGTAAAATAATTCCAAGGTCATGTGACTCTATTTTTAGGATAATCCAGTTTGTGAAGGAATGACAGAACTCACCTGAGATTTGTACCAGTGCAAAGGCGGTAAAGTAAATATTTTATCCATTTTGATACTTATGCCATTAACTTACACATTTCCTTGCTAGAGATATACAGAACTGTCTAAGTTTGGCTTATTTACCTTTTTTTCCTTAACTTTTTCTTTTTCTTTTTTTTTTTTTATATATACTAATATCATTTTTATCTTTATTTTTATCAGTGTTGACACATTGGCCTGCATTTAGCTTAATGGAAATATGTCCTTGTACTTTTCAGAATGACTGTTTTTACTTCTGTACTGCTGTGATGAAGATTTATTCTATAGAGGGTAATCTCTTACCATTAAGCATAACTCATGACAGCTGTTGTTTTCCTCTTCATTTTTTTCTTTATATATTGGCACTCTCAAAAATCATGTAATTTGCTAAAGGTTTTTAATCTTTTCCCATGCAGTAAGAAGTTTTTGGTCTTTCATTCTTTGCCTTTTTTTTATGAAGTCTGTGTCTTTTCTTGTGGTACTTTTGGTTCTCCCAATTTAAGACTACTGTCCAGACTCTTAGCTTTATTAATTACAGGTTTTTTGTATAATTTAACAGATTATAACTGTTTTATTAATTGGTATAGGGTTTTTTTCAGATTGGTCTCCAAATACATTGTTCTAGGTACTCATCTAGAACTCATCTGGTCTCATCTGATTTTTAATATGCACATATATTTTATAACCTTATTGTAACGGATCACTCGTACACTTCTTTCCATAAAGAGTTGTACCCCTCAAATTGCAGTAATAGTTTTCAGTGCTAAAAATAAGATCATAACCTTCCCAGAATAAATTCAATTTCTTTCCTTTGAAAAGTTCTGGGATACATATTTGAAGCGTTTCCATAGCATAACACCATCATCAAGCCTGTTTTGACCACTGATGCTTTCACAACTGACCTTCACTGCCTGGATAACTAAATATTGTTCAATGTCACACACACAAGTCTATTTCTGAAAATAGATCGCTATTGTCAGCAGTGTGTCCTGGCAGCCAAGAGGGCAAACTGCATCCTGGGGTGCATCAACCACAGCATGACCAGCCAGTCCGTAGAGGGGACCGTCCCGCTGTGCCCAGCGCTGGTGCGGCCTCCCCTTGGGCACGGTGTGCAGTGCTGGGCCCCGCCATCTCAGAAGGACCT
>JANZLQ010000050.1:5797253-5826813 GCA_026212715.1 Elanus axillaris | reverse complement strand
GGGACCCCGCGGGGGACCCACGCTGGAGCAGGCTGGGCCTGAAGGACTGCAGCCCGCGGAAGGGACCACGCTGGGGCGCTGCGTGAGGAACTGCAGCCCGGGGGAAGGACCCACGTTGGAGAAGTTGGTGGAGGCTGGTCTCCCGTGGGAAGGATCCCGCACTGGAGCAGGGAAAGGGCAGGAGGAAGAGGGAGCAGCAGAGAGAAAGCACTATGAACTGACCATAGCTTCCATTCCTCATTCCCCTGCCCTGCTTACGGCGAGGAGGTAGAAGATTTGGGAGTAAAGCTGAGCCTGGGAAGAAGGGAGGAATGGGGGAAAGGCATTTTTAGTTTTGTTTTATTTCTCACTATCCTGCTCTGCTATTGGCAATGAATTAAATTAACCTTCTTCAAGTGGAAACTGTTTTGCCCATTACAGCAATTGGTAGGGGATGTCCCTGTCCTTATCTTGGCCCATGAGCTCTTTCATCTCGTATTCTTCCCCCTCTCCTGTAGAGGGGGGCAGCGATGGAGCGGCTTGGTGGGCATCTGGTGGCCAACCATGGTCAACCCACTACACTGGCTACCTATGTTGAATTCTACAAGCTTGTTAGCATTCCTCATTCACTGATGTATAAATATCAGCAGGAGCATGTGTAGGAGGAAATGGAATAAGAGCTGTTGCATAAGACAGAGCAGATCTAATACGGTGCTGTAGCAATCATTCTGTGCCCAGGAGGTGGGGATCCAGAAGGTGCAGAGCACTTCATGTAAAGGGAAATTATGATAAAGGGGATGTTTTCCTCCCTCACTGGCATGTGGCCGGGGTGAAACCTGAAGAGAGAAACCAGTGGAATGAAAGAAAATTGCTAAATCGCAGACCTATGGGTATTCAGGGTACTGTGCAAGTAAATTAAGCAATCTTGGGGAACCTTCCTGGGCTGAGTTGCTGCTGGTAAGTTGGTAGAATTGTTTCCTATAGGCCAGCTTGCACTTTTCCAGGCAGTTTTTTAGCCTTGCTTAGGAGCTGACATGTGCTCCAGTCCATGATTTTTTTTAAAAAATATTTAATTTGCTCTCAACATCAATCTCAGCTTCACGCCTACCTGCATATCTTTCTGTTGCATTACTTTTCATTCTTCTCTTCCTGTATATCCTGTGCCACCTCCTTTGTACGTACCTTGCCTCTTAAGTATTTCACTATATTTTTGAAGTAGCTTCAGAAAATGAATAGACATCAGCTAACATGATATTTGGTGTTCTAACATTGTTATGTCTAATGTCTCTTTTTTCACCTTGTGTTATATAGCTTGTAAACTCTGTGCAAAGCCTATGTTTGCACAATGGGACTTCAGTCTCATCTGAAGGCACCTGTGTAATAAATGTGATTAATATAGTGTATCGTTGTTAACTGCTAATTATGCAGAATAATAACAAAGGTGCTTTTTGCAAGTCCAGATTCCTTCCCTGGATTTGTTTAAATTTAGTAAGCATTATAAAAGCTGTTAAAATGTTCCTGATTTGCATTTCAGAATGGTGAGAAAGCATAAAAATGGGTTTTTAGAAGTGCAAATTTCTTTAGTGTCTTTCTTTATCAAGGGATGTTCTTGGATTACAGAATCAAACTTGATTCACCGAAGAAATAACATAGAACCTAGAGCAATTTACATCCTTACCTAAGTCTTAGATTATATGAAGAAAGAAAAATTTTATTTTTTGTTAGCCGCTATTCAAGTACAATATTGCAAACCTATTTTGCCTTTCGGTATAATACGATACCTCACGAGTTCAAAACTGCATTTAATACCAGAAAGTTCCAACCCATTTCATGCTACAAATAGATCCTTTAAGTATTGTAACCTATGGCTATGTATTATGAAAAGTAATACACATTGCTATATTTTATTACTACATTTGTAACTGTATTTGTCCATTCCTACTAACAGTATATATCAAAGATGTTTTTTTGGTTGGTTTGTTTTTTGTTGTTTTTTTTTTTTAAGGATGCAATGAAATTATCTTTTTCTGTACCTGGTCTAAATTTATTCTTTCCTTAAAAAAGGTGGCTACTTTGTTACATGATTTCACAAATTATGGGTTTTGAATGAGGTGTTATTGACCTCGACAGATGAAAAAATATCTTTTTACCTGTATTAGAAGTTTGGAGTTTTTTTAATTGAAATGCTTTGTAGGATTTTTTATTTATTTGTCCTTTGCTCTCTAGTTTTGTCACATTTCTCTTTTTTTACTTGAAGATTAAAACTTTCTTAAGGGACCACAGCAGTTTTATTCTTGATTCTGCAACTGGGACTCAATGTAGTTAAACTAGCATGTCAAAGTTGAGCACATAGTATTTCTATGGGGAATAAACACTCTGAATTTCTTTGGGAGATTGATTCTAAATTAACCTGTGATATCAGAAAAAAAATGAAGGCTGCTTTTATACCTGAAAAAAATTCTTCTCTATTAAATAGAATGCAGCTAGTTTTCCTCACTCTTTGAAAGATCTCTAAACATTAAAATTCAGTATTAAGTCAGAAATAAACTCTCAAATGGGTTCTTTCTCTCAACTCGATCACTTCTGCAATCTAATACCACATTCCTACTGCATTAGAAATTGGGTTTTAGACAAGAAAAACTCATTCATTGCCGATGTATGCAGTACAAATAAACTGCTGAAGATTGAATTCATATTAATTTTCTATCCAAGACCAGAGCTAACACCTTTTGTAAAAGTCTGCATGTCTCGTTTGAAAATGGTGACTGCTATGATGTATGCTGGGTTTTAATTTAACTGTATGGATTATATAGTGATGAGATAGGTGGAGTATAAAGAAATAGTGTTTTTCCTTTTTCTAATTTGTGGTGGATCTTTGAAGTTCTGTTGCATTTAGCTGTCATTTACATCTTATTAAATAATGCAAATAGGTGATTGTTGTAAAATCAATAAGTACCCTCATACAATTTTTTTCATTCAACTCTTGTCACTTGTTTAAGAGCTTCACTTCTTTACAATAAGGGTTGTGTCAGGATATCACCTTGGGGCACCTAGTTGTTTTCATAGATAGTAATTACAGCTGTGTGTTTCTGTTATTGCCATTTCTCCTGAGAAAGATAGTTGATAAAATTTACACTCGGAGGCGAGTTCAGTTTTACTGTCAAATTTAGCATTTGTTACATGGTTTGGTAGCGGTTTCCAGTTTATAAGTGTATTTCTTTGCTGTGGAGATATGCAGTGTTCACCTGCGAAAAATCTGGTGGCAGAAAGTCTGGTGGCTGCTCATCATGTTTAGTGTTTGCTTTTCAGATGACTCTGGTTAATTCAAGGATTATGTGATTTCTAGTCCTGTCCCCATTCCCTGCCCCTGCCTGATGTCTCTCTTTTGTACTTAACGAAGATCATATGTCTACATTAATGAATACTGGAATTCATTGCCAAAAAGGATGAGCAACAGACATTCCTTTGTCATGCTTTCTGCATGTAGATTTTTCAGGAGGGGAAAAAAAGAACCCAACAAACCAACCTGCTTTGGAGGATTTGGTCATGTTATGTAGTATAATATACAGAAACCCAGCATATTTTCAGATCCCATGGGTTTGTATTTAACTTTGGAAATAATCTTCTCTGGGGTGGTGAGAACAAGGATACCTGTATATTCCAATTACTGTAACTAGATCAATATTAATATGAGCTGTCACATAGTAAATAGCTGCAGCTGTAAAGTTCTAGAAAATTTTATCTCAGTATTAGATATAAGGGAAGGTCTGAAGTGTCAGTCTATTGGGCTGTAGCACATGAATTTGGGGCATTTTTTTGTGCTGTACTCTTTTCTGATGGGCTTTTCCCAGTTGATACTCTTTGACGAAGACCTGTTGTTAACAGAATGTTTGTTTGCTGTAGGGCATCCTACAGATGAGAGGTTGCTTATACTTGTTCTTTAGTGCTTCTACTTTTTTTTTCCCCTGCCTATTTACTCGCCAAAGTGTCTGAACACAAAACTAAACAGCTTTTGTTATTGCTTGAATTGAAGTGCAAGATTGGTTTAGAAGCCTGTTCATCAATACTTTATTATAAATCACTAGCAGGGTTTCGTAGAACTGAAAGCAAACTTGGTTTTGTAAGATCAGGAGCACTTCTTCTGTGTGGATGTATATCAGCTTGAGACAGATAGATTTAGTATGGTAATTAAGACACAGCCAATTAAGAAATATTACTCATTTTTATTTGAGCAAATTAGCATGTTTTTTGACTTTTTTATAAATGTCATTACATAAAAACATAATTAATGATCTGATTACAGGGCAATTATTTTGATTGAAATCCTCTTGCCAGAAGTCCCTATCTTGAGGCAGAGAAACTCTAAATCAAACAGAGCAGCTCTTCATTAAGCAGAGCAGAGCCTTAGCAGAATTCTTAAGACCTGTAACACATATGTGCCACAAACAGGAAGAGATCGATATCAGCCCTCCATTCAGATGACAGTTATAATTCTCTAACATCGCCTGCTTAAACAATTTAGTAGTTTTACAGTGTAAGAGAAAATTAGTTTCCAGAATCTGTCAGGTATCTTGCACCTCCCATCAAGAGATGATGGTAATGAGCTCAGTGCGACAGAATAGGGAAGAGAGCAGCGTTTCTTCCTCTAGAACCCGACTCATTTGTCATTTAATTCTGTGAGAGTGCCTGTAATTCTTTATTATATCTGAAATGGCTCATTCTCCATCTCTTCCTTCCCCCTGCCCCCTGTCTCCCAGAAATCTCTATGATCGTCCTGTTCTTTAGGCACTGAAGAATAGTAATTGTATTTGTAGTTCAGTGTTCACCAATGACAAATTGTAACCTTTAAGAGTTCTTGGTTATTGTGGTAGGTGAGTTGTGTTTTAAATACGTAGAAGCAGCAGAACAATTTACCTCTCGAAAGAAGAGGATAGAGGCATTTTGCAACATGCACTTCATTCCTGATGATAGACACGTCTTCTGTCTTCCATAGCCTTATCATCATCTACTTCTCTACAGAGTCAAGCTGTTTTTCCCCAGTCTGCAAATCAATCCTAAGAGAATATCCTCTTTGCGAGTCATTTTCTGAATTTGCAAACTTGAATGCTAACCGTCTATCTACAAATGGCAATGCCTATGGTTGCCTATGCAGAAATAGAGTGCAAGGAGTAACGTGCTACAAATAAATTCTCTTCATTGCAGTTGCAGCCACTGCCTTAATGAACTCTTATCTGTATTATTTCTTACCTTTCGAAGACTGCAAGAGTGGGTTGTATTTACTTATTTATCTTTGTAATGAAAATTGTTCTGGATTTTGCAGAGTCCGTTTCTAGAGAATCACTGGGGCAGAATAATGAATAACATAATTCAGAAGATGGAGGCAAACTGGACATCAGTGAGAATGTTGCAGACAGATTATTCATTCTTCATTCATACACAATTGTATTTGTCTTTGGAAAGGGTGATATACGTGGTTTTCATTATTTTCCTCAGGATGTAATGTGACATAACTGAGGACAAGTCTGCAGGTAGCACTTGCTGAGGTAACAGCCCAGGTGATGGGAAGATGAACCCGAATATTTTACCTCCTGCACTTTGGTCTGAATTTGTCCTACTGATTATGACTGTTAAAAAAAGATCGCAGAATATTCTTCAGCCATTCCTAAGGTAAGTATGCTAAAATGCTGTAGTATTCTTGCAATAAGAAAACTCACAATGCTTCTTCCTTCGCCTGCTATAACGGAAGTAATTAAATGTCACTTGCACAACAGTGAGCACATGCACTCTTTTTGCAACACTGAGGATATGCATCAGGATCTATGAAATGTATACCATTTGAGTTTGCTTGAAAATAGTCAGTTCTGTCAGGAATCTCAAGAGGACTCCCCAGCAACACTTCCCCCTTTTAGAATGATTCCAGTCTACTTCAGTTCTTGTGATTCTAGCATATATCAAAATTAACACCAATTTCAAGTCTTCTTAGTTGACAGTGCAACAGTTAGTGACACCAGAATAGGTAAAGCAGTGGTTTATGGACTTGGTTACTATTAATATTGTTAAGATTGGTATAAGTGCAATTTGAGGCATGCAATTTTCAAGTTTTGCAGAAATATAAATAAAATTAAAATCACCTGGAAGGTCTCTGTGGGGCATATTTTTCCTAGATTTCAAAGCAATGTCAAAATGACTGAATTGCAGTTTGTCAAAAGAGCACTTGAGAAAAAAATAAGTAGGATGCTGAAAGGCTGGGTTTGATGAGTAAGTATTATATTTGTTGGATTTTACTGCCGCAGAAACAATTACGGGAAACTGGCATTTCAAAGCAAGCAAAGTTTTCACTAAAAAGATTATTTTAGATGACTAACGTGATATCTTATGTGGAAAGAAGATTAGTGTCCAAAGAACCTTTTTCAAAGTTGTTTAAATGCGTTACAGAAAAAAGTATTTGTAACAAAGAAAGGGAGGAGAGAGGCTTAAAAATATTTCTTAAAAAGTCTTATACAGCTGTCTTCTTGCTAGTTGTATAGATACATAATGAAAATGAAATTAAAGTCTTAAACTGAATTTTATGAGCTCAGGAATTTTTTGGGGTGTATGTTCGCATTGAACACGTCATAGAGATTTTGGCCCATAATGGTGACTCCTTGGCACTGCATGAATGCGTACAAATGATAATGTTATATTTTGTGTCTGACAGGTAGTTATTCTAGACCATTATAATACAGAATCAGCTCAGGATCATTGGCTGGAATCCTGGGTAAAAAAAGTATAGCTAGAAGCTATTATTATTATAATCATACAAGTTATAGGGTAAGTTTCTGACACTGTCTGATTTTTGAACTCTTGACTTTCTGATCTTTTAACTTCCTTTTCACCTCAATGTTAACATTCCTATTGTGATAAGGAAATTACTTTTAGATGCTAATAAAATCCAGGTGTTTATACTGTATCTGTCACAGTATGTTCAATGCGTGCTGACAAGTTATTTAGTCTCAACTCCCATGTTCCTGAAGTACTTAAAGGGTGAATTTGATTTTTTTAAAATTTATCTCCTTCTATTAATTGTTATTTAATCTGCTTTTGGTAGAGAAAGTGGACTTAGGTGTTACCTTAGGACAATCATGTTTCAGATTCAAAAAATTATGTTTCTAAAGGAAATCAGAATGTTCAGAGAATTACTGTATAGCCAGACTGTGTCGATAAATTTGTTCTCATATGTATCTGTAAAGTTAAAACTAAATTTAGCAAAAACCAGATGTTCTTCATCAATTTGTTATTATGGTTTAGGGAAAAAAAGAGACCTGTTTAGATCTGAGATAAGATAAATAGAAAGCTGGAAAATATCCATGTACTCTTGGCATTTGCAACCTTATCATCACAGAGTTATTGATCATATATTGAATGATATGGAAGTGAAGCTGCCGCTTCCAGAACTGTGTGAGTAAGCAAAAAGTGAGATTACTCATCCAGAGTTTTTGGTATTAATGTGAATAGCATGGTCATTATCCTTTTTTTTATATTCTCTTAAAATTCTGAGTTTTTTTGACAACACTTTCTTTCATACAAGAAACCATATGCAATGTAGCATGGTAAACTTGTTCTAGACAATGCAGTGGTTTTTAACTTTTCATGAGACATTCTTTCTCTTCTTCTAATGGCAGTCCTGGAAAAGTACTGCCATTAGTTTACTAGTAAACTATGCAGGCATGGTCCTGCGGTCTCTGATAATGTTTGGTTTTAGTACAGTCAATAACATAGTCTTGGTATATGCTAGCTACCATTCTTGTAGATGATTACCAGGCATGGTTTGGGATTTGCAGAGGTCAAGACAGGGTAGTGTGATAAAACCACCTTGTTTTGAAGGGGAAAATTCACCTTATCACCTTATATATAATGAGTTTTGCATCCTGTGATGTTTTCAAGCATGTTTTATGGTTAAGCTGGCAGAAGAGCAGTGCATGTATATCTGTACATTTGTACAAATCAGCTGTCATGTTTGTGATATTGAGCAGGAACTAATAGCAGACGCTCTAAAAACCTCATCCTAGCTTTTTTTCAGCAAGAGGGGATTTTAGCATCATGGCACAAGGGCTTCCTGCAGATGTGTTTTATGTAAGTATAATTTCCATGTATATATATGAAAAAAATCTTAGAATCAGATTTGATTTCTAATCCATGCATTTTTCATTGTGAAACACAATTTTTGTGGTGTTGAAGTGATTGATACTATATTCCGTAAGAGGCAGGAATTACATGGGAAATTGTAACCAAAACCAAAGAAAAAAATATTGGCTTGTAAAACCTTTTAAATTCAAAGAAAAACACACAAACATGAATAATGAAATGGTTGTTTACTGTGAAATGAATGTAAGACTGAGACTGAGTAGCAGTGGAGTATTTACTAATTTTTCCAATATATGCTGGAAAACTTGTGTTAATAGATGTTATTATATATAGTTATTTTTTTGTATGCATCTTTGAAACAGAAGAATGAATCCATGACGCATCTGAAATCAGAACAACTCCATGAGTGTACCTTTACTGTTCAATGGACTTGAGTATATTCCTCTAACAACATGACAAAGTGGATCCTCTAGTTAAAGTACCTATTGTTTTTTGCAAAAATAATTTCAATTTCATTCTGGTACTGTAGCAGGATATTTGGAACTTTTATTTGGTTAGGGAAGGTGTTTTTTTTTCCCTGGAAGTTATATAATCTGGAATTTCACAGCAGGTGCTGCTTGCCTACTCAGTTGCTCATCAGAAAACAAAGAATTCATTTTAAGAGGGAAACATATAAAAAGTTCCATCCGAATAATTTTGTAGTCTCCGTTTACATTACAATAGCTATGAATGTAGTAAGCTCTTCACACAGCATACCTGTATTCTCAGATTTTAAGGCTAAGATTTTTATTACGGTGATGAATTAATAGGAGCAATTGGGAAGATGAGCCACGAGATGTTCATGAATCCTTCTTTTGCCTTTTTAAGGGACAGACTGTGCCATGCCGGGCAATTGCAGAGCTGCATTAGCATAGGAGCAAGGCTAAAGGCAATGTTGCGCCTCCTCTGAAGAATACAAGATAAAGTACAGTCTGCGTAGCTAAGCAACAATTCTGTCTGATGCTGAAGGAGGACATCATCTCTCATGCCTAACTATTCCTTTAATGTGAATGAACCCCTGGAGGCTCTTGGATGAAGGCTTGTCTGTGCTCAGGGGCTGCCATACTGCAAAGTTTTAAATATAGTGCCTTATTTCCTTAGTTTAACACAATTCTCCAAACAATCGCAGGGGGATTGAACTAGCTTGATAAATGACTGCATTCTCATCAGCTATTTAGATTAATACTCTGTCAATCCCTACTTCAGTCAAAACAGTTGGGAGTTCTTCTGAATTCAGTGTAGAAATCATGACAACCAGGTATGGTGACTGCCATATGGAGTTCTCTGCTGAGAACCAAAACTAATTCAGTCTGAAGGATGTAGACGCCCCTGCAGCTCTGCAGATGTTGACAAACTAATGCAGTGGATTCTTCTGCAGCACCAATACTGTACATTTTGATAAATTACTGAGATTTCTTCAGGAAGAATGGCAACAAAATCATACCACTAAGAATGAGAAATCATCTTTGTAATGTTTCCATCTTTTTAAAAGGTTGAAAAGCAAGATGATGGTGCGTCAATGCATCTTCTAATCAGCTTTTTTCACTGTTCCTATGAGCCTGAGATGAACAAAATACTGTTCTCTGCGATGTGAGAATCACAGAATGGAGATAAAACTGTTTAAAACAGGCTAGAAGTATTGCCATGGACTGATAAAGGGTTGTTTATGAAAAATGAACTGGGAACTGTGGCTTAATAGTTACAAACTCAAAGAGTGAGCGCACAGATGTATTATGTGGATCTATGCATTGACAGAATGCTCTGTGAGACTAAAATGTTTTTAATCCTAAAAGCAGCAGTCATTGTGCTCTTCCATGTTGACTTTTCAAAGTTATAAAAACCTACTTTGGAAGCAAATTTTATGTGAAAACTCCAGGTTCCTTCTAGATCATGAGCAGACTGCAAATTAGTGAAACGGGTGCTAATTTTGCTCACTGAGGAGAGATAGAGACTTACTGGCACAAACAGGGAAAAACGTTCTCATTGACAAACCTTCTAGCTTTACTTTGGGCACTGGCCATAACCGCAGGGTTCATACGAGACTTTAATTGATATTGTAGGCAGATACTTGCCCTTTTCCTTCTTTGACCTCTGAGAGGGCAGGATACTAGAATCTCTCGTTCTCATTGATCAAACCCATGGTTACCTAGCCTACGTATTATGTCGAGAACAGGTTTTACTAATTCCTAGAATGTAGATTTATCTGTTTTTTACTTTAATATCCAAAGAATAGCTTGCTGTAATAACTCTCTGTGAGCAAGTAATTACGTTCAGTGCTCTTGAAGTGAGAAAGGTGTCTGCATCCAAACCACTGTCTGAAATGAGAACAAGCTAAGGAGCAGATGTCTTATTTGTACAACCATTTCCCCAGCAACAAGTTGCATGTAATACTGTTAATTAAACCACAAATGTCTATAATTTTCTAAGAGCTAATGGATCTATCCTTGCAAGCTATATAATCAAGGATAAAATCAAGATCTGTAAGACGTACTAATCTTTCTTTCCTTTTTCTACTATAACAATATCTCCTGGGAGAGCAGCAGCCTTGAAAGATAAGTCTGAAAGATAAGGAGTCAGGTTGCTCTCTGTGGTTACTGAGCCAGTCTGAACACCTGCTCTGCTCTTGTGTAATTTCTCTGCACACAGCTTCAAATAGTGTTTAATGATCACCCGCAGCATTTGTAATAAAAACTGAATAAAAGCTCCATACAGAGAAAATAAATGCATCTCCAGTGAGCTTGACTGTTGACTTGAGAAACAGAAGAAAACATAGTTCTTCAATATTAAATAAGACTTTCTCCCTGAACTAGAGGTAGACAATTGATTTTCACTTCTGTGGCCAAAGAAGAAAGATGGGGAAGACTGGTTTTATTTTGCTGGGGCTGGCAAAGGAAATCTAATTCAAGAATGAACAGTAGCCACAGAAAAACAAAACAAACAAGCAAAATTGTTTTCAGGAGTTCATTTGGCAAAAAGACCGCATTGTGCTCTACTGCATGTGGACCTTGCGCTGGTTATCTGGGATTTGCGGTCCCTGAGCTCGAAAGTCACAATGGCCAAGCTTAGAAACCAGCTAAGTCTTGATCTGAAGAGTCCAAGAGGAGGAGTACCAGCACAGACAGGGTGACCTGCTTACCTCGTGCCAGGTTGTGCACCTGTGTAAAAATTGGATGAGTCTACTGATTTCAACAGAGCAATGCCATTCACGGCATTGAGACCCCGTGCTTTATTTGCACTGTCAGTCAGTTCCTGTAATCAATTCAAAGTTTTTGTTTGAGCCTGATGTTTACTTCAAAACCACTTGAGAAAATGGATGATTTTTTTTTTTCACAGTGGATGGCCTTGAATAGCAACGGGTCAGAGCTAAAGAGTACTTTTCCAATAAGTAGTTCAGGGGTGAGGGAAGATTAGTGTTGTGTTAAAACTCTCTTCAAAATCATTTCAGCTTGTTGAGTTTGACTGTCGTGGTTTTGTATCACAAAACACTTGCCTAGATATCTCATAAATATTTAGATCGCTTAGATGTGGTTTGAGCAAAATATTTTAAAATCTAAACGTGTCGTATCCCATAGCCAAAACCAGTTTAATTTCTGAATTTGAAAGCTATGATAATACTATGCTAACAGTATTTAAAGATATTTAGTCCTAAATGCAACACCCAATACCTGCCAATATAAATACTGGATGATAAACTGAAAAGCAGACGTGAAAGGAGACTCCATTCCTATACCGAATTCAATTAAATGGCATATGAAAGATTTAAGTATCTTACTTTCTTTAGCATGTTTTAGCTTGTTTTTTTCTTCAGTCAGAATTTGCTGAACACAATTTCTGTCTTAAATAAAAGGACTATCTCCAGCCAACCATGTTTGATTTCTGCTGATGACCTTTATGAGGCAACCCCCAGCAACAACAACAACAACAAAACACTAAAAGACTTCATTCATAGTAGAAAACTATGGTTGTTATAAATCTCTGCTGGGTCTGGTAATATGTATTTCAAATCCCATTAATTAAATGCCTTCAGCAAAACCAATTTGCCGTGTTGGAGTTTTCTGCTAGTCTATCTTAAATGTCATCAACATACAGAAGAGACCTCTGGGCTTTTTGTGCTGCTGCAGCACGCAGATTGTGCAGCGTATCGTGGAAGGGCACTGTCTCACCACGGTACCATCTGTTTGAAAGTGCAGGGGGAAATGCTGAACACTTTCCTGAGTTTCATGCTATAAAAACAGTGAATAGGAGCTCATTAGCCTACAGCAGTTCCCATTGTAATCACATTATATTCATGCAGAGAAAATTGCCTGCCTGAACAGTAAGTCCTTCGTATTGTTTAACACTGGTTGGATGCTTCCTGCCATTTCGGCAACACAGATCTCTTCAATTGTTTTCACCACAGGAGAAATATTTTGTGGATTTTTGACTCGAACAACATTCTGCAATGTCTAATGGAAGTTAGCATTTTCGAGAAACAGTCTAAAATGGAGTACGGTTTCTTTGCTTTCTCAGGTTCTTGTATTTTTGGTTTACTGAAATAATTGTCTTTGAGGAAAAGGTAAATGGTCTTGGTAAAAAGAAAAAAGCAGTAGTTCAGATATCAAAAAGTTAATCTTAAATTGTGTAAGGAGTAATTGAGTAGATTACAAACTCTCTGAAAAATTACTCCAGTGCTTTTTTTTAACCCTTGAGTTGCATAATCCCTGTAATTTAAAAAGTTGTTTGGCTTTGATAATTTGCGTAAAAAGAGGTAGGCAAATGATGCTCTACAACACTTGAATTTCATCCTGATAAAGGCTAAACAGAACTGGTGGATGAACAGAACCTTTTATGCTTCAGAGCGGTAGCCACTGTTGTCCGTAGATCTGTGCTGGTTTGTTCTAGTTAGAAGTCTCAAACAGAATTATGCTACTGCTTGTATCGGCTTGAGTTGGAAAGGCAACCCAATCCATTGCCCTACTAGCAGTAAATACCAATGAATGAGAGGTTAAACCAGTCTAATAACGTTGTTTCTTTTTTTCTGTTTAAAACCGTTGCCTTCCTATTTCTTCTGCTGTGCTGTGTGTGAGCTAAGGATAGGCATTGCAAAGCAGTTTGCTGTACTGTGTTTGGTTGCATGTACGTTAATGTGTTGCAGGGAGGTAAATTCAAGTGTGGATTTCTTGCCTATCAGCTGTTCCATGCTAACTCCCCATCCGTACCCCCGTTTGTAAATTCAGCTAATAGAGTTAGTGGCTCGTACATTTTGTTTAACTGAGGTTCTCAGGAGGCTAATATGTAGAATGCTTCACAGCCTCAAATTTTTCACATTTGTAATGAAAAATAATTACCACGCAACCTGCACTAAGGGTTACCAAATGGGAGGGTTAAAGTTTTTCATTGTTTTATATTTTTTTCCCCTCTCTCTTTGATTCTCTGTTATGACTAAACTGAGATACAAGAAAGCTCTTCTGTAACCTTGCAGAATCAAATGCGGTGACGGTGGTATCAAATGTGGTAGTTGTGGTGATGATATATAAGAAAAAATAAGTATGTTCGTTTTGTTTTCCGATACAATCAACCTCAACATCATGCTCGGGTATGGTTAACATCAGTCTTTGCTTGAAAGGGTTTTTATTTTGGTTTTATGCTTTATCAGTGAAACTAGTTACAAAGAGAAAATTTCTGGCCTTATTTGAGTGAAAGAGGGGGTTTATAGTTTTTTCATTTGAGACAGAAATTGAATGTCAGTAATCTGATTATTATGCAACTTTGCTTATGTTTAGTTTTTTAGTATAACCTAAAGAATATGAAGAGGTAGACAGTATTGAGAACCTTTGGGCTAGGTATTGTACTTCACCTGAGCTACAAGTGAAGTCCAAAACTTTATCCTTTTCTTGTGGTGTTAGGAGAAACGCAGGGAACATTTTGACCTATGCATTTTTTTCTCGTGCCTTTGGGCCCTAATTTGCTTGCTTTTACCCTGCTCTCCCAGCATTTTCCTTTGAGTTCTTGCTATATTCATCCAATTCCTTCTGGCAAGCATTTCAGATTGGCTGGAAACAACCTTGGGACTTCATTTAAGAGAATTGTCCCCCAGCTGGACGCTGGGTGCATCTATGGATCCCACGCATCTCGTACCTGGAGCACTGGGGAAAAGCAGAGCTGGAAAATCTTTCATTGCCATTAAAAGCTACTGTGATGGGTTTTGGTTTTCTTTTGTGGGTTTTATTTATTTATTTACTTCAAATAAAACCCAGTGAAACTCATCTAGTCCTTGAGTTTGACCTTTTTGTGCAAGTTTGGTATCTAAGGTACAAGTTTAATGGAAAGACCTGTTCTCTTCTTAACCCCCCCCAATTTTGTCATACATTAAGAAAGTGAACCTACGCTAGTCTGTTTTCGGTGGAGAAAAACTCTTAGAGATTCCTCTATATTTTAAGATTTTTTGAAAAGCTTTTTAAGATCTGTTTTACCTTAGTGATATGATTAAACCACAAAGCCCAAATTCATGTTTTTCCAACTTGTATTTGAAAGCAGAATTCTGGACCATTAGAGGTTATTTATGAGTCATTTTAGCTGTTAACAAATGCTTTTATTAGTTAATTCCTTATTTGTTTTCAAGGAAAAGA
Source organism: Elanus axillaris (assembly GCA_026212715.1). Lineage (NCBI taxonomy): Eukaryota > Metazoa > Chordata > Aves > Accipitriformes > Accipitridae > Elanus > Elanus axillaris. Next base: position 5,812,063 of record JANZLQ010000050.1, on the reverse strand, counting down.
ACAGTAGTCATCAATTAGAAAAGTTTAATCTGAGTTATTATTGTAACAAGCTAACAGTAAAGAACATGTTGTAATTCCTAAGTGCTCATTCCCTGCCCTGTTTGTTTTATTTTAGCAGATATGCCGCTTTTCACAGCATTTTGTGTACCGGGATTGTTTAGAGTCCCATTTTGGCTAATTATAATACAAAAATGTTATTGGTTGTGGGTAAGGACGGAGAAATCTACAAGTAGTTAAATGTTTGGAATAAATATGGCATTTTCTTTAATGCTTAAAGACTTTTAATCTCTTATCTGCCTTCATTAAATCTGTGAAATTGCTGTAGTCATCATTTGTGGGCATACATCTTAATCTTGATTATAAAATAAATGGGGATGTGGTTTTTAATCACCACATAATTAAGGAAACAATCATAATCTCATGAAAGATAGTAAATACAAATTAAGCTGTTGAAGTCTTAATTGTAAGTGCTAATGGAATGAAATGTGATTTAAGCGTGACCCAGAGAAAAACTGAAGATTTCTGAGACTGTTTGTGAAGGTTAAGAGTTTTCCCAGTATAGACTCAATAGAAACTACTCCTTCACTTATTCGACAAACACTAGACCAATTTCCCCCTGTGTTTTGGTGGTGTTCCAGTGGACTTTCTAGGGAAGTCTATGGAATAGATACATTCCGGGAGACTAGATGTATGAAAAGATAGTTCTGATTTGAGATAAATCTCACAATTATGCTATCTGATAAAATGTTTTATCAAGAAGGGAGGGGGGTCCTAGTCCCTCCAAAACAATGCAAACCATGCAAGCTGTCTTTTTTCCCCCATCATTTTCCATGCAGACTTCCACTAGAAGTTTGGGTTTGTAACAATACATGGAAAGATGGCTCTGAGGATCTTGAAGATTTATTCATGGTAGAAGTCTGCAATTACTTCAGTTTCATGCTGACTTTTGAGATCTCACTGCTTCATCAATAAAATTTTAAATTCTCCTCTCGTTCATCACATTGTTTTCACTTTTTATCTTAATGTCCTCAGAAAACTTTCAGAGTGCATTCCTTGTTGACGGTGCAGGCGACGGAATGTGTGAGACAGTGCTGGCGCTGGGGTTGCTCAAACTGACCTTCTGCAGAACCTCTCTTGGAATGACAGCCCAGTTGACAATTCATGTTTATTAATTGCCTTCGGAGGGATTTGGGTTGATTTGGGTTTGCTTTTGCTTTTAAAAATATGTTTACATTGTCTTTCTGATAAGTTAGCTAGATGCATCTTTACTGATTAATTTTGAGCATGCTACTGAGACAGTGTCAAAGCGTTATAGAAGAAAGACATATGAAGGTACTAGTTGGTGGGATCTCTCTCCCATCATAGCTAGCTCTTGGTATATTTATCTGCATGAATTTTGAAATGAAAATGTATTATCTTTTTCCGTAAGTATCAGTTTTTCAGATTAGTGTTCACTTAGAAGATTTATTTTCTTGGTTTTATCTTGGCTATTAAACTAATTTGTTATTTTAGAAATTGAAAGGTGATCTTTTTACTTAATTTTCTTCATTCCTTACTCTTCAAGCACTCTCATACAGGGTTTTTTTCTCTGTTTGTTTTGTTTTATAGAACAAAATTTTATTTGCTATAAGCAAGTCACTCTATAGAAAACTGAAACCTTTTTCTGCCAGTAGCGGGAATTAATTTTGGACAGCCGTCTCTAAATTGAATTAGTTTGCAGATGGTCCTCTTATCTGTATGCTTTAGAGAGATTAAAACCTCAGGGTTCAGAGTACTGACTGGCCTCTGCAACTTTAAATTTTTTGTTCTTTGTTTTAATAAAGCAATTTATTTATCAGTCCTAATGTCCAGGGTTTTATCCATGAAGCTTTTAAGCTTATTAGGAGCCTGCCATCTGGAACATTATATTAGCAAAAGCTTCTCAGAGGAATCTGTTATAACGTATTTGTTTATATGTGTGTCCTTAAAAATATATTTCTTCTCAGTAAAGTTTAGAAGTCAAGACGGATTTCACTCCTTTCAACTATGAATTTCCATTTGTGACATAACAGTTTTTCCCCCTTTTCCCTTTGATAAATTTTTGCTTTGTTTTCATGTTGAATTAAATAATCCTGAAATAATCTGATTATGAATATGTAATTTAAAGCAGAAATTGATCTTTCAAAGATGTATATACAGTGAATTAAAAATTGAGGGGGTGGGATACATAATCTAAATGAGAGAAGATGATATATTTGGAGGCTAGGTGTTGATCTTGATTTCTATGACACACGTGGACAAATAGCAAAACACAAGCTCATCAAGTCTCACCAGTTACTATTATGTAAATGCATTCTTCATATTGCTACTATATATTTTTCCATTGAGTATAACTTTGATAAATATTAAGCATAGGTGATTAAAATTAATAAACCTGTACTCTTCAGGCTAAACTTATTTATTTTAATCGATATAACATCACTACCTATCATATTATTAATTAAAAAAAAATTAATGATAGAGTTAATTTTAGCAATTTTCTAAATCTAAAAGAAAAATTACAAATATATTATGGTACAATTTTTAATTTTTAAAATTATTTCTTTAAATGAAGAATCTTGGCTTACTGTTCAAAATGCACTTGTTAAAACAGTTACGTTACAAATGTCAAACAGATGCTAGCATGAAGTTATTAAAAGGAAATGGGAAACCAAGTTTATTTGAACTATTTCCTTTCTTGAACTCAGTGGAAAATCTTTCACATTTTTTTGTTCTTACTCATTAGGGGTTTTTTTGCCTTTATGATATCAGCATTTCTCATAAGATGGTAGAAGCATTTCTTATCCAAGAATGATATTTGCACATGATATAGGACGGGAAGTGAGAGGCCACGATTTTGCAGTAAGTCTGTTTACAATTTCATTCCACATGATGCAATAACATGCAGAAATACCCAGATTTACTCAGAGCCGCACTGCTACACCTGCACGTCCTTGGGCTGCATTGCCCAGGTATTATAACAGCAGAGTTTGGACAGCAACTGTGTTAATGTGGAATTGGACCCAGATATGTTGACGCTGATTCTTCTGGCTCTTGAATGTCTTTGAAACGGTTTGTACTGTGTAAAGCAGACATATCAACTTCAAACTACTGTAAGTCAGATTGGTGACAAAGGGAGCGACCTGGGGTCCGTGTGGCCTGTTGCTTTTTCTCTCCTGAGTCTGCCCACAACTCGGTCCTGAGAACGTTGGCTCTGGGTTGCTGGGAACTTTTTATGTTAAAACTTTGCATTTTCAAGACCATGTTGTCATCATGACTGGAGGATTTTAAAACTCACAGATCTTATCAATGCCTTCATTTTTTTTTTTTTTTTTTTTTTTTTAGGGATTGCAGGAAAACTATGTTATGTTTATGTCTGAGTATTTTATCAAAGGCTCAGCTTTACTGTAAAAAAAGAAAGGAATCATCTAGTTGTTGTATATGCAGCCCATGAGAAACAAAATAACAGTTAGGCAGCTAAGAAAAACCTTTTTATATCCAGGCCAAATTTATAAGTTAACTATTTCAAACATGATGCTTAATCTTTAGTGATATTGTGATTTAAGCAGAAATTTAATCATTATTTCAGTACTGTCTATGTGATTCATTTATAAGAGCATTTTGGGAATATTCCATTAATCAATTTTATAGCTTGGTTTATGATGCTAAATATCCCATATTCATCTTTTAATCATTTGCTAGTTACTGCATTATGGAGCTGAGATACCTGCTTCTTGGCTAACAGTTACATTATTTTTCTGTTGGGAATCTTTTTTTTCAGAACCCTCCTTTTGGTAGTCTCTGAGCACAAATTGATCACTGGTGTTCTGCATGCATGATAAGTTTGATAAAAATCTGGAACCGTTTCAAAGCTCAGGGGTCCCTTTTTTTGGTCTGGCTGTTAGTATAAATTTAGAGGATCACGAGGCGGTTGGAAGCTAGATTCTAGTGATGTCTGAAGTAGCCCCCAAATTTATTGGACTGATGTTAAAGACGGCTTCTAGAAATTCTTCTAGCTTCTGGCAAAGTTGGAAGTTGTTGCCAGCCCTCTCCAGGTAACGTGAAAGAGAGCAGAGAAAATATAATACTGGGCTCTGTGTTACTGCAGGGTTTCTCCAGCCCTGAGAAAGTATCCACAGGAAAATTCAGCACAACTGATGCCAGTACTCCAGTGGATGAAAGCAAGAGCATTCAGATAATTTCAGTTCTTCAGATTATGAAGGCGATTATCACTTATGCGTAGATATCAGTGATGTTAAACATCTTGAGTATAAAAAAGCCTACATATTTTTTCAATGATAAACAATGATTTTTTTTTTTTCCCCCCCTCATCTCAGGATCCTTTAGATTATTCAGACCATGTTGCAGAATCCAAACTGTGCGGTAAGCGGTCAGCTGAAACGAGGTAAGCTCGCCAGCAGTTTAAGTCTGACAAAGTATTCCCATGAACAAAGTGGAGGAAGCATGTGAAAGTCATGTTTCAAATTAAGAAACATACATTTTCTTATTATTGCATAAGTGTGGGAAAACTGTATGAACTCCATGGGCACAACTATACATTTTTCATAGCTTCCATATGAAGACTTCTCTTTTGAAACGAGTGTATTGTGTGTATAATGTATGAATGTACAGAGAGAGGCTTCATCTTTCTTAACTGCTTCTAGGCTTTTTGTTTTAAAAATGTTAATCTGCTGAGTTATGTTTGTGACAAATATTTTAGAAAAAACTGGGGGAGCGGGGGCTTTCATGGTAGTTTTTCTCCAATTTTACACCACTTGAGTGTAAACACTACCTCATGTGAGTTACAAGAAGGAAAGCATAAGAATTGAGCCCTTGAATTACGGTGTGGAACTACAGAATCTTTGATCCTTTTTTTGTAAAGTTCAGGGCAAAGAAGAAGCACGAGGTCATGGCAGTATGTTCTTTTGTGATTGAAGACCTTTAATTTTCATCTACAGTCAAACTGGACTGTGCTTTTAATATTTTATGTCATAAAATTTTTGTTAGATGAGATGAGGAATCTGTCACTCCCCTTGGCAGCTGTTCCAGTGACTAAACGGTCTTATTGTTAACACAAACCCCTACATATTTACTAAAAAGAGAAGTAGACAGCAGTTATAATCAATTCTGCAAATGGAAATGGAATTTAATCCATCAGTGCTGAAGAATTAAAATGAAATTTACATTAATGTTTGAGAAACAAGAAAAACATTGAGGGGAATAAATAATTTTCTGTCCAAAGCTAGGAAGGAGGCTGAAAATTGTTTATTAGAACATTATTAAGCCAGGAGTACTCCAGGTTGCCATTATCCTGAGTAAGATTTTTTGGTTTCCTTCAGTGAATATAGGGTTCTCAGAAGGATGACGTGTCTTAAAAGTATCAGTGTTTACTTTTTCTTCTTGTTAGTTTCTTTGAATTGGTACTTCACAGGAAATCCTGAATATTTTTATTTAAATAATAATTTAAAAAATTGCTGTCCACTGGAATTCTTCTTAGATTATAATCGGTTATATTCATATCACTAAGTTCTGAATGATCAATAATCCTAAAACAAAAAAACCCCAAAATCCTAATACGAAAATAATGCTACTCACTCTTACTTATGCACCATTTTTACTTATTGTAGGTCATACTAAAGATATTAAAATTGTACTAGACAATCCACCTGCAGAGAATTTCCTCTTACTGTAGTAAATATCCTTTTTTATTGTTGTTGTTGGCAAGCAGTCTCCCTGTTATTTTAGTTGCCCAGTTCATGTTTTCTTTGGCTTTCTGAATATTAATCTCCTTCTGAAACAGCCGCTCAATATCTCTCACTGAATGGAATTTCTCTGCGTGAACCCTCATACGTGCAAACAGATCCTTTGTCATATATAATCCATTCAATGCTCTGGTTATTAAGTTTTTGGTATTATTTCATGAAACCCTCAGAGCTGCTCGGAGACAAGTCCAGCAGCACTCATAATCACCGCACTGACTATGGTGTCCTATGAAAATAGGAAAAAAACCCACCAAATGGAAGTTGTTTAGAATAGATGTAGTCATAGCAATTAAAAAGATCCACTCCCTTAAATTTGGCTAACTTTACAGCACAGGGAATCCTTGTTTTTCACTTTGTCCTTTTCAGACAGATTGCTTAGCATCTGGCAATATTTGTTAGTCAAAATGTTAGTCAGCTACAGTGATGAAATTGAATTACTCTGCAGGATAAAAAATGTCTGTCAGTCATACAGTATATTAAATTTACAGGAACCGTCGTCCTGTTCAAAAATGTTTTACAAGCTACATGCATATTATTGAAATCCAGTTTGTGTATAACAGAGGGTAGCATCCTAGATGCTTTCAGCCAGCTCCACAAATCAAACAATTGCCTCTCACGCAAAATTACCCAAGGCTAGTTATAATTTTTGTCCACACTAGTATGTTATTTGCCCAAAGTACAGAAAAAGATCTCACACTGATAGCAAGTACAACTTTCTAGTAAGTACTATATGGCACGGTGCAGCAAATGTTCTCCCACATTCTGGTGAAATCAGATTTTTTATCTTATATTTTTGGTTCAGAGGTGGCTATCAGTGGCAAATTGAATGTAGATGAGTGATATTTTAATTAAATTCAGTTGTTCCTTCTGTGAAGCCTGCCATCTGATTTATATTTTTTCTGGACCCACACACATTTTCAGAGAAGGTGTTTGTGCCAAGTGAATCTTTTTGAGAGTGCATCGGCAATGACGTATTCTCAACCCTACTGTCACAATGAGGGTTTTCCCACTAACTTCACTGAACCTAAATGAGCCTTTTCATGCAGTGAAGATGGACCAGAGATCTCTCTTCATCCAGGCATCAACATCTGCCAAAGACTAACTTCATTAACCACTGATCTTAAAGTATCCCTTAGTGTTTTAAAGGTTTAGATATCTGGTACCATATATAATTTTATTTATAAATATATATACACGCACACAAGCACACACACACAAGTATCATTACCGTGTATCACTATGTACATTTCTACAGCTGGAACATTATTTGTGGCACTGAAAAAAATCAGAAATCTATGCACTATGTGCAGACTTTCTGGGTTACAGAAGATGCAAGAAAAATGAAGACCAATGTGTGTGTCTTGACAGCTCTTGATCAGTCTCTTTCAAAAGGGGATGGCTTAAATGCCCTTACAGAAAAGCAAAGCATATCACTCTATGCATATGAGAAAAGGGGCACAAATGTTAATATTTGAACTCACTAATAATGACACTCAGCCGAGGCCATCACAAAAGTTCATGTCCTCTCCAGTCAGCAGCTTTGATTTTCCTTTGCCTGTTCTTCCTTGTAGTATGTTATTTCCTTCCAGATTAGAGCATTTTTTGCTCTATTTTAATTGGTTATGTCCAGATTTCTTGTCAAAATGCAGCTGAAGGTAACACGTCATTTATAGCCAATGAAGAGGGAAGGGAGGCAATTCTCCTACCTCGCTGTTGTTCCTGGTACGCTCCTTGTACTGAGCAGTACACATCATTGCTTTATTCCACTCTTTACTAACAACTGCATTAGCAAAGGTTGCAAGGTCTGAGCTGTTGTGTAGGAGCTTGCTGCAAAGGTCTTTGGATAGCACACTAAACCAGGATGCTAACCTTGTAAAATTAGCAGCGTATAGAAAAACTTACATTTAAAGTTTTAACTCTTGAGGTTATTAAATTCAAAATTCCAATGTGCACCTTATATTTGTAATGTGGTATGTAGTACAATGTAATATTGTTATACAGACCGTTTTCATAATCTGGATCAGCACACGTTGTGTCAGCAGTAAGATTCATAAGTTAAAATTCTGCATTAGAAGCTTACCAACCTGGTGAGAGCTTTCTGCCATCCATCAAAAAACTCTGGCAATGACCAAGGTCACCTGCAGCAGAGAGAAAGCCAGGTGAATCCCGTGAGGTCTGAAGCAGGGTGTGTTTCCAGCACTGCAATAGCCCCGAACACCAGCTTGTGCTTTTGTAACGATTCGGACTCTCTCTTGCCATGTAAGTGCAGATAGACTTCATCTGAGGCATCCAGCCAGGTGGGAAGACTGTTTGTGGCCAGCTGGGCAGAAATACACAGGCAGCAGTGGACTGTGAAGGCTGTAAAAAAAGAAAAAAAAAAAACAAAAAACTGAAGGGACTCTGCCCTTAGGCTTTAGGGTAAGGCTCACATTCCTACATGCAATCACAGCGTGTCCACTTCCCGCATCACATGAGCTAGAAGCACATGTGGAAATTGAAAAGACAAGAAAGGCTGGGATGCCTTGTCAGGCAAACGGCACTTACCTGTTTTTTCATATCTGTATTCTGCTATCAATTGTCTTTAATTATATATTCAGGGCCTTTTGGAACTATACTTCCTGAGAGCTGGATTTCATATTATTTAAAATTTTGTAGCAAGTCTAATAAAGATCTGTTACATTTGCCTATTTTTAGTTGGATCTAGAAGTAGCCACAAAATACATATTTCTTTATATTGGCTGGATACAGTGGGATCTAGTGCTTTATCTTTGTGGTTTTCAACAAAATTTCAAAGCTTGGATTATCTGCTCTCTTGGGAAAGCTTACGATCTGGAAATAAGTCCAACCTCGAAGCTCTATTAAATAAATAAAACCTTAATGCTAATAAAAATAATATCAAAGCTCTCGGGTCAGCCAAAAATTATGCTGTAGCTTATAGTTCTGATGGAAGAGAAAGAAGAATTACATACAAAACCAAACCAGTTTGATACCTCTTGCTTTTAACAGACTATAAAATTTAATTTATGTACTTTTAAAGGCAGTCTCCCCTATTATATTGACAATAACATGAATATTGAGATGACTGTCCATTTATTCTAGAGGCTAAAAGAATTTCAGATTCCCCATTCATTTAGAACATCTCGTTCGATAACAACGTTTCTTTTTTCCAATGAATTATGGTGATTTATGTGTAGTAGTTTTCTGGGAAGAACTACTGTTCACTAGAGACTTGGTTGAGCTCAAAAAAGTACATTTAATTTAGGAGTGCAGGTTTCACTTGAACAAGATTGATGTAGCCCAATGTCCACTAGATATGAACTGAGAGAATGAAACCTATTTTCTTCAGAAGTATTAGGAATGCACCTGGGAACATTAGACACAGGACTGTAAACCTGTCCTACTGCAACAGATAATATTCCCTAGTAGAAGGGAAAACACGCAAGTTTTCCTACTGTATGTACAAATGCATACTCATTAGCAGCATATTCACATGGAGCAGGTCAATTTGAATGTTCAGTTTACCATGTCATTTAGGTATACTAATTGCCTTCAGAAAATGTATCTTTTTGTCCCTTAGAAAGAACCGCACTAGAGATGAGGTACCCAGGAAAAGCTTGTCTTCAGTAGCCTGAAGTGAAGCTTAAGATGCCTCTTCCAAAGTGACATATGAGAGGTTCTGTTTGGAAATAGTTCCTCTAGCTGCGGACTCCTACTTTGTTTTCAAATAGGTGTTGATCGCTGGTAAACTCAGCTGAGCACAGATCATAGAGCCATTTCCATCTGAAATGTCCGTGGTGGGCACGTTTCCTCTCTGCAGAACACAGGGAAGGGAAGGAGAGCTGGAGGAACAAACCCTTTTGAGGCTTTGGTATGGAGAGAGAAAGCCGTGGGAGAACGCACTATGATGTAAAAGCTACTTTTTACGTTCCTGCTCATTGTGTATGTTCCTATTCATACTTTTCCCTGCTGTGACTTAGCACTGCTCCAGGAGTGTAACATGGTGAAGTAAAGAAGAGAACAACTTGTGTGTGTCTTGTAGGGTCTTCCCATCTCCATGCCTTCATCCCCTATCCTGCCCACGCGTGTGCAGTAAGCTGTCTTCACAAAGATCAGTTCTGCTGTGGCCAAAGGACCCTCTGCTGTTTTTTTTTTTTCTCCAGTAGATACATTGCATATATATCATATGTATTTTCATAATTCCAAAGTAAAACTGTCAGGGTTTTATTAGGAAAGAGATAAGCATCTTAGCCTGCAGCCTGCTGTGAAAATCATGAGATACGCTTTTGTAGATGTAAATTACCCTCCATCTCAATAAGATAATTTCTCTATCTGTTAACTGGCTCTCTGCAAGAAACACAAGATAATAAAATATAAAATTAACATGTATAATTCTAAACCACACTATATTAAATGGATGCTGCATGTATTTTGAGGTATTTGGGGTGATGTTAATAAATTCCAGCTCCATTTGCCACACGGCATTGATATAAAAATGAGAATACTGGTTTTGGTCAGAAAGAATTCTGTTAAATACAAGTACGAATTTCCATTTGTTTTTAGAGCTTGTGTAGCAAAAAATGCAGTCAAGGAGAATCATTAGCAGTCCTGTAAATACATAGTACAGAACTGGATGGATGGAAGTTTTGTTCAAATGGATTCAGAAGATGAGAAATGATGACAGTTCAGAATTTCACAGTTGATTTCAACTAGTATATCTTGAAAGAGCCTTTGCTATTGATAAGAAGCACAGCATTAAAGAGTTGCTTCAAGCGTTTTAGAGGGGTTTTTAAATGTATGAAGTTAAATACAGATATGCAATACCTTTTTTCAGCTGCTGAGTTCCTGGATAAAACAGGGGCAGTAATACTGAGCGGCAGTTTATATTTAAGGACTATAAAAATATCGGAGGTGGGGGAGAGGTCTTTACACTGCTAAACCTTCAGGTGAGTTAATATGGATCCCAACTGGAGGGAGAAATTGCTCTCCAGACCAGAGTAAATCATAAACATCCTGATTTACTTTGATTCATAACACCTCTTGCTCAGCCACGTCTGCTACTCAGCTCCCCGCCTGGTGCGGTACTTTCTGTCCGAAGCCGTAAACTCCTCCTATACATTACATACAGCTTCGATGACCCTTCAGGAGAACGTCGCAGGGTTGGAGACTCTGCAAGCTTGGGGGCATGCCGAAGTCCTTCAGTTGTTCTTCCAAGTCAGGAGCCCAGCCTTTCCATTCGGTGTGCTGCGTCCGCATCCTCCCCCCGTGTCCGAGGCGGGACGTGGTGCTCTCCTGCAGCCCCTCGCTCCCGAAGGGAGCCGTGGCTCCGTGCTGCCGGGTCGCGACCGGAGGCTGGAAGGGATTTGGCGTAAAGCGGCAGCCCGTAGCTGGGATGGAGTTCTGTGGGTTTAGCCTCTCCCATCTGTTTCCATTGACAAACGAAACAAGCGGGCGTTGCTGTGTCACCTCGTGTCAGCAGTAAATCAGGACCTATCTGCATATCCCCCCCACCTTGTAATGAATCCAGGCTTTCTAAAACGCTTTTAAGCTTTTTTTAAAAAAATATGCAAGTGTCGAATGGCTTTCCGAGTATTTTGCAGTTCTTTAATGAGTCAGATGGATTGTTTGGTTGTTCTGTTTTTCAGCTTCGTATGGAATCTGGCTGGTTTGCTCAGAAGCCGGCTGCTAGCAGCCTTCGCTTCAGCCAGGTGCTGGCTGGTGTTGCCAGCAGAAGCATCTCAGGGGTAAAGCTACGCTCTTCGGAAGTGCGCTCTTAATTTGGACTTCTGAGAATGTTCCCTGGGAGGCTTTGGCACAGCTGCTTTCTGTACGAACCTGCTGGCCGGGATACAAATTCTCCCATTCTTTGGTCAGTGTGTTTTGAGAAATAACATTTTCATCCTCCTCTCCTCTCTTATCTGTATGTAATGACTTGCGTATTGTAGTTTTCCCCAGTCAGCTTGCAGGACACGTGACTGTGGCATTGCTGTGGTGTGAGGACTTTTATGGGTTTCCAGCTGTTACAGTTTTTGAGGGAAATAGCTGTCAGCACAAATAGTTGGTTTTTTATGTTGGTATTTGATGTTTTTTTCTTGTGCATGCAACAGTATATCAGTACCAAAGTATTACTTCGTCAGGCTTTTAACATTTCAAGTTTGATAATGTCAGATGGGCAAGTATATTGTTAGAACTTAGCAGATCAAACTCTCTCTTTTAATGAAATAGCTTGATCTGGGAGTTAATCTCTCTTCTGTAAATACTGAAATAAATTATGACCTACTTATTGAGAGCAGCTAATGAGCTTTTGGCCTTTCATATCTTATTATCTGTATATCTCCTTTTAGGTGCACTTTACATCATGTGCTGAACTTTTCAAGCGCTGATTTGAATTTTTTCTGTCAGCCAGAAAGCAGCTTTGTCTTCTCAGCCGCTTTCAAATAAAAATATCCACAGGGGAAAAACAAGTGCAACCTCAAGCTCAGTTTAATTTGTCTTCTCATGTTCTCTGAAAACCTACCTAAGCTGGCTATTGTGATACATAATGTCTCTCTTGCTCAGTTAAAACTTTCTTCAAGTAGCATATTTCAGTGCTTTGTAATCCTTCTCTTTCTGAGAAATAGTTCAGGTATGGAACAGCAGCTTAAGAATACATTTAAATACTGTCACACATCTGACATTTGATTTCTGCATGGGCATCACACAGATGAGATCAGATCACATCACATCAAATCTATGTTTGAATCAAGAAACCGAGCACCCTACTCTTACATTATTCTTCCTCTGTCTTCAAAGTACATTAGTCCCATTTACTAGTTCATCCCTACTGAGCAGGTTGAACTGAACTTCAAATTCTGTACTTCACCAACTTTCAGGTTATACTAGCTTAGTGAACCTAGCAAATCAAGATTCTGTTTAGTCTGGCTACAAAAGATAAATAGCAAACAAAAATAAAAACTCATTAGACATGTAAGTGTTTTGTATTTACTAATGGCTTTGATAGGTTTGATTTAAAACGTTTGCTGGAGCTGAAGTGTCTCTCCTAAAAAAGCTCTCTGGATCCCTCTCCATCAGAGAGCTGCGAGAGTGTGGACAAAAAAAATAATGTATTTCCTAGGTTTCGAAGGCAGGATCAAACATAACCAACTATCACCAGCAAATGTTTCTTAAACTTCTTCATCAAACAATTAAAACCATTTCATCAAATAATTGAATGATGCCATGTCTACCTTGAGTAACCTATGTTACTAGTCCAGCAGTATGAGACATTTTCTTCTTCCAGTTTGCCAAATCCTGTTCTTTAAGATTCTGTCTGTCTGCAATCTTTTCAAAATGGTTTTAGCGAAGATTAAACAAGATTTACTATTAGTAGAGAGGCAGATTGGGCTTCTCAAACTCCCAAATTTAGGGCTTTAAAGAGTATTTTCTGTGCAAGGTGCTCTCATCAGAGAGCTGAAAGTGGCTGTGTTAGACTGTAAGTGCACAAGCTAAATTACATTTTCATTTATTGAATTGTTATTGTATTATTTTTTATATTAAAACTAAAGCAGTTCCTGTGGTTCAAGTGGAAAGCAGTAAAGAATAATTTTGTAATTTGCATGTATATGTATGAAGATAAATCATAATTTTTCATGGCAAATTTCTGAAGTCATATATTTTATCTAAGAACGAAGGGTTGTTTTCCTTAAATGCAATTTCAGATACTGTTTCTTTATAGTATATCTGCTATCTTACTATTTACCAATTTACACTGTCTTTGCAGTGTCTGAATACAGTGTTCAGTCTATAAATGTCACAAATTTGTTGAAGAAAGCTCAGATGGTTAATTTCCTATTTGTGGAGATACGTAGGTGGTAAAGTTATCGGAATCAATTTTGCTTTGTAAGAGTTTTCTAAATTACCTGATCCAGAGGGACAGAGTCTTCAAACTACCTGTGATAATGTTGGCCTAGATGTCCACTTGTATTATAGTCTCTTTTCTAAGAGTGACTTGATTGAATCTGTTTATAATATTATTCCACTTATAACTGATGTCCTATGAAACTTCAACTGTATAACAATCTGATGTGTAGATGTTTAAACTGTCCAACCTATAGATAACCTTCCTAGTTTGTTGCATCAGGTTAGCTGTAGATAAGGTAAGTTCCTTAGGGTAATTAACTTCTTAGGTTTCCAATAACACTGTGCTGTTGGATTATTTTTGTGGCTGCCATAATTTACAAACTTGGTTGTGACTGTGAGTATGGTTCCTTCTAGCAAAATAAAGGAGCAGTGAAGAACCTTTTGCACAGCGCTCGGTGAAGCAACAGAAGTCACCACCCTGCATGAAAGCCTGAGTGGAAATTAGTGAGCTGACGTGAGCTGATGGGCAGTGAGTGCAATTGGAAAAAATAAGACGTTGCTAGTCTGCCACAATGTGTACCTGTGCATTAGTGCCAGAAACCAGCAGGCACCGAAAGAGCAATGCACAGCAATATACAGCGAGCAGGCAGTATAGCAGACTATGGTCTTGGATTGTCGCCTTCCTTTTTTTTTTTTCTCTCAGTTGTCCAGCTTCATATACACCAAATACAGCCATTGAAAGTGGGGGTCTGTCACATTACTTGTTCACCTTTGAATCCGCATTTCATACTGTGGTTGAATAAGGAATTGTATCAGGTTTGCATGGCAGGGCTTTGGTAGCTGGGGGGCTACAGGAGTGGCTTCTGTGAGAAGCTTCTCCCATGTTGGACAGAACGAATGCCAGCCGGCTCCAAGATGGACCTGCCACTGGCCAAGGCTGAGCCCATCAGCGACAGTGGTAGCGCCTCTGGGATAATGTATGTAAGAAGGGAAAAAAATTACTGCACAACTGCAGCTGGAATAGACAACTGAGAATATGTGAGAGAAACAACTCAGGTCGGGGCAGGAGGAGGAGGAGGAGCTCCAGGCGCCGGAGCAGAGATTCCCCGGCAGCCCATGAGGAAGACCCTGGTGAGGCAGGCTGTCCCCCCGCAGCCCAGGGAGGTCCCGGGGGAGCCGGAGCAGGGGGATGCC
>JANZLQ010000050.1:5760936-5784346 GCA_026212715.1 Elanus axillaris | reverse complement strand
TTGGTTGTTTTTTTGTTTCCCCAGCAGGTGTATGGGTATGGCAAGTCAAACTCTTCATGTAAGATACTTGGTAATTGCATTGTAGTAGAGAAGGGAGTGGGGTTTGGTGTACAGTTTTCAAATCTAGTAGCTGTGTGCATCCAGTTTCTCATCTAGCCTTTATTTCTGTGGGTGAACTAATGCAGTTATAGGATAGGAATCTGTAGGACTTGTAAAATATTCCTACCCTGAGCATAACTGTAATGTAAAAATAGTCTATTTTAGTTGCACACATATGAATGTTTACATATATGTATTTAAATGTCTCGATTATTATCTTAAGCTATAACTAGATCTTATGATTAAGATGTATATATATAATCTCAATTTAAACATGTTTCTCTTTTTGAATCTTTGAAAAGCCACTCTTCTTCTGTGGGTGCGCAGTCTCAATTGCGGTGAAATAAGCAAAATCTTTGTCGTAATTACATTTTTATAAGGGTCTTGATCCTAGGTTTTATAGTTAGGACTCGAAGGAGTGAATACCTTCATCCTTTTCTTTCTCATGTATAACATCACTGGTGGCAAAGGTAGGAAATGCTTTGCAATGCTTATATGCTGGGTTATTGTTGATAGTGAATAATCACTGTTGAATAAATCTGCCGTGTCTGTTTAGTGATAGACATAGCAATATCTTTGTCTGTTGAAATGGTTGGGAGGGTCTTCTGGTTGAGAGAGAGTAGTTATAGCTCCACCTAAAATAATATTCAGTTAATAATACATTTTGGCTCTATAGTCACAAATTAGATTTCACAACCAATGTACAGTCTATAAAGAACCGTGAGAGGTAATTTTTAATTTGTGCTTATATAGGTTTCTCTTCCTCTTTTTCCCCCAGGGGGATATGAAGTCTTATCATTGCCTGTGGAAATCATAAAATAAAATGATTAAGTCCTTCATAAGAAAGACTGGTAGTGGTGACATACTGTAACCAATAAATCATGCATCAGTAACTTTTTTTTATAATTTAGAAGAAGACCATATCTCAGGAAAAGCTTTTCATATGGCATATTTTGTGCTGAAAATACTTTGTAGAATCTCTTGTCAGTAAGTTTTGGAAAAAAGTTCAATAACAATTGTTTGATTATTTTTTTTAGAACTTTGTTTCAGATACTACCGAGAGGTATAGAAAGATTCACTGCGTGAATTGTTTGTTTTAAAAATTTAGAGATTTATGGCAATACCTCTTAAAATTAGGTTATTGTTATAGTGTGTATATCCACATATGAATGTTTCTTCTGCCATCAGTGGGTATTGTATCCTGCATTCTTGCTGATCATTTTAGCTGGCAGTGATTTCATACTTCTTTTAAAAGTAGAAAGCATAAGCTGCAGATACTTTTTTTGGCTCTGCCCAGTTTGCAGATATTTTTAAGTCTTGGATCTTGTCAGGGAGGTCAAATACAAAAATTATAAACTCCTGTGCCACAGTAGAATATGGAATACCATTACAGCTTTTGTTCTTTCACTTCACCTAACCTTTTTGCTCTCTGAATGTGTTATCACTTTTTATTTTTGTACTATAGAAATATTTACTATCAGAGAAAAATTCTACCTTCAAATATGTGCAGAAAGTCTCATTCACATCAAAGGAAGTTCCTCTCTATCTATACGGTAACCTCTAGGCCCTCATTTTTGAGAAAGAAAATAGTGAAATGTAGCATAGCAAAAGGTTTTTGTTTTAAAGAGGACAGATAGGTGTCCTGAGTAGCAAGTTGGAGCAAGTTTTTAAAATATTGTTGCAAAGAGGTTTTAATATATATCATCGTTCTGCAAAGCTCAACAGAAAGTTTTGATCAAACATTTTGCATTTAATGACAGCAGATATAAGATTTAGAGTTAAAAGTAGTTCTTCCTATACCACAATAAGCAGTAAAAAAAATTACTTTTTTTTTGGCTCATATTTTAAGTTATACCATTTTTGCCACATAAGAGATACTAGAAATTTAGAAAAAAGCACATTAAAAATTTCTACAACTATTTACATGAGGAGGGAGACATCCCAGAAATGTTCTGCTCAATTCACTCATTTGGGCAGGTGACATCTGTAGCATAAATTTATAGTACTGTCATTCAGCACCAGTCTTGGTTTCTCCTCACTCAGCAATCTGACATTCTGGTAACCAACATATGGTGTTCCATAACAAGACCAAATGAGTTACTGCATGCTAGTATGACAGCCTAAGATGTAGTCCCTTCAATTAAAAATTGCAGATACTGACTCTGTCATACTATATCGGTATGTACCAGTTGTAACACTTATTCATGATCTCTCAGCTATCTCCAGTTGCTTAGCCATATCTTGATTATTGGAGTATTTTTACCATAAAATTTTATTGAATTCCAGATGAATTTATGGTGCTCTATAATTTCTCCGCTTCCCTTTTTTTTTTAAACCCATAGCTACTGAATAGGTGCACCCACTGCCGAAGAACTGACATTGACAGTTCCTCTGCTATTACCGTTCTGCTTATGATAGTTTTAAGACACATCCTTGAGATGTATCTCGAAAGAGGTTAAGGAATGGATATAATTAAGGAATATAGAATAAATACAGATATAATTAAGGAGAACAACAGGCAGCTTCCACAACTTTCTTGATCTTTTCACCATTTTTCTGAGTGCTTGACAAGATTTCACTTTGTGAGTAAGGGAAAGAGAATTGCCTTTTTTTTTTAGGGAGGGTAAGTGATATGTGTTTAGGGGAAGTAAACAAGCAATGAAGCATAATAGATTTTAGAAGCCTGTAGAAATATTGCAGTGGGTCACTTTTACAAATTGTGGAACAGAAAAGCCGGTTTCAAATTGCATTCTTCTTACCTGCAAGTGGTATCTCCATGAGAGATGATGTACTCCCTATTAACTTAAAGCTGGACTAGAGTGGTGTAATCATCTTCACAGAAACTACAGTCCTACTATCAGTTACAATCAAACTATACAGTTACAAGAAGATACTGAGATTTTTGAAACAGAAATCTACTAAGGATTTTTTTGTAAAAAAAATTAGTGTTTGTATCACAAATTCCACCTGCAGCTATCTGAGACCTTATCCATGCTTTGAGAACAGCTAGTGACAATATCAGATATTCTTTTACATCCAGTATTAATGGTGACTCACTTTTTCTTCTCTATAGGACTGCAATATATAGTAACATATACTGTGCAATATTTAGTGACATATGCAAAATATATGAAGTTTTTCTATGAAATGGGATTATTTTGGTGAAGAGCCAGCTGGTAGAAACAAAAGAGGCATAAGTAAGTGGAAGAGAAAATCACGAGGAATAGGAATTCTCAACAAGTTCCGGTGATTTCATTGTCCCACTTAGATCAGACTGAATTGATTAGCAACGGCAAGGGCACCAACATTTCTTTTTGCCTTCTAGTATCTCAAGCCATGCTGATACATCAAAAGAAAACAAGGTGGAAGACCATACTCTAGCTTTGAGACCAAACTATATGTTACTTATCCTTGGATTTTCTCTTGTCCTATGTGGCGAGACAGTTGCCTTTAGATGTATAAATATGTCTTTTTGTTTCTATTCCTTTCCCTTTTCAGAACGCTTGAAACAGGGTGAAGGTGGAACCACATGGTACTTTCACATCAAGAAAAGGACAGTATGTACTGAAATCCCTTGTGTGTGGCAAGTGAGCAAACGTGGTTCAGAGCAAGTGATGGAGGAGTCTGGAAATGCATGAGTGAATTAAAGTTATATTGAGCAAACAAGTTTAATTACATGGAAAGCTGCAGTCATTCAGTTGCAGTCATTTGTATAGTCTGTTGTATATGACGTCTCACTTGATGACTCACGTGACATACGGTGAGGTCTGAGCTTGTGAAAGTACCTTTTCTACTTTCTGACCCCATCTGATCCCTGCTGAGCTTGTGTTAGCTTTCTTCTTCTTAACTTGTGTTAGATTCATCTCTGAGAATAAAACTTCTTTTTAAATAGAGGTCATGAGAAACAAAACAACTAAAAAGCTATTATGGATTTTTAATGATGCTTATAAGCCCTTCTGTGAAGCTGTATGAAGTTGATGATACTTATGTACATCCTTATTTACAACAGTTCTGTACCCACAGAACCAATTCTTATGTGTATGGATTTTTCTACAACAACAGGTTTATTCAATGAGGTCTGAGTCACCGAATTTAAAGTAAGCAATATCTTTTTCTCTGCTGGCCTGAATGAAAATGAATAGAGATATTACTTTCAAGAATATTAACTGAATCATCCATCCTGGTTAGAAAACAAAGCGTTATTTATTTTTCTTTTTTGTGGTCATTTGTTCTCAGTCATATATGCATTGTTTTTTTAAAGTTATTTCTATCCCTACATCTTTTTTTGTGGGGTTTCTAATTCTCTCAACTCCCTAAAAGTAAGGTAAAGATAAATTTAGTAGATGCACTAAAATATTTGGCTGAGCTATATAAAATTATTCTGCCCCAAAAGGTGACTGTCTAACAATCAGATAGCAGTTTTTCAGCTTTATAAAATAATATCAAGGATTCTTCTCTAGTCTAGTCTTATCTAACCTAGTTATTTTTAAATATATTGCTCTGAAGATCTCCCCATCACTATGTTTCTGTATCCTTCCTGGTAGTCTTCTATAGCTTTAAAACTGTTTAAGGCTTCCAAAATCAAAAGAGTTTGTAATTCAGAAACAGAAATATGATGCACATGCAAATGAGTAGTGTGTATGCAAAAAATAAACTTCATTTTTAAAAGGAAGGAGTGATAATCACACAAAAGGAGATACAAATGGATTTAAAGTTCCAATCTCTTCTGCAAATCCTTGAATCTGCCCTTATCTAAATATGAAGGATGAAGACATGGTATAACCTCATAATCTTGATTAAATCACAAGACACAGTAGACTGCACACTGATCAATATTAATGTTGAAATTAAAATTTTGTTATTAACCTAGTTAAATCAAACCTGAATGTGCAATAGGACTTAACTGTTTGAATGCCATCTATCTACCAGTTCTTTGGCAGCAAAAGTTGTCTTTTTTGTACGTATTTACCAAAACTGCATAGGAAACGGTTTGAACTGGTGGTACAGAGATCAGCACTGAGTGCGTGTCTCTATCAGGGTCATTGCAAGAGTAAGGACCACATAGCTGGGAGCTCTAAAAGCAGGAGGATAATTATTCACTACTGAGAATGAATTTTTCTTCACTAAAGAAAATGCAAAGGTCCTTTTCCTTTCTTGTCCTTTGCTTCTTTTCCTGTTTTTTCCTCTGGATGTATTTTAGACGTTTTGGGGTGTTGCTTGATACATAAACCAAAACCCAGTAACTTGTGTGAACACAGGCCATGTGTGCTGTAGTAACTAGCTTATTACTTTTTGGGACCTCCAAACTGTCTTTCTGCACTATGTACCAAGCCAATTGTAACTAATACTTGGTCTATGACAGTAATTGAAGTTATTAATTAAGAAGTACTTCACTGAGGGTATTTTGAGAATCTGGTTCCAGTGTTTTGAAACATGCTTTCCCCTGCGTGCAACTCCCCCCCCATTAAAAGACTCAATTAACAACCAAACCAAAACAAAATAATCCCAAGCCAGACCTTCCTGTCTACTTTAGTCTTCGGGAAAATAAAGGTATTTGACCACATACTAGACTTATCCTTTATTATAAATTACACTTTATAGCAATATCCCTTATCAGTGATTGATCCAGCAGCTAACCAATGTATAAACTGAAAAAAGCTGCATAGCTGAAGCCTTAGCTATAGACTTTCTTTTTCAGGCTGTTTGGAAACTGTGCAGGTCCAGTAGTGTTGATGAGATGAGTGTGCACTCTATCCCACTGTTTTAAAATCAGGTAGGTATCACTGGCTTACTTTTTATTGTAAGAGGCTGTGAAAGTTCTGTTATACTGATGTTTGCCCCACAGAGTCACTACTTGAATGATTTAAACTAGTTTTACTTCTGTACTGGGATCAGTTCTGTGATGTCAGTCCATTAGTCTTTTTTTTTCATATATGTGTTGCACTTTTTTTTTAGTTCTGGTATGAAAGTTTAGCCATAGAAGAAACAATGCTTCCTCTCCTCACTTGCATGCTAAGAGCACTTTATCTGTCAAATTATATTTTCTTATGGAATATTCTTTTCTGAAGAGCTTGACGTGAGAAGGTTAGGGTATGACATCTCCTTTATGGAATGCTCTCTGAGAAAAGTCATTGCTTGTACATGCCAGAAACATTTCCAGTACTGCAGTTGCTATATTTGCCAAACCTGGTGTAAAAAAATATGTGACAAAAATCCAGAAATTGCATCTCTTCCTTAGCAACCTGATTTTTTCCATTGTTGTGGCTTACATATTTTATATATATATATACACACATACATATATATATATTTATATATAAAATCAGCCACAATATTGCTAAGCTTAAAAGTGACCAAGAATTCAAATATTTGGCTTGATATGTGGGGGCCATATATAGATGACTGAAATATCTGGAAAATGAAAACATCTCAGTCAAAGCTGAATAGATCACTTATTTTGTTCTGAAATGCTCTAGGAAAAGTATAGCTAGAATAGTGGAAGAAAACATTTTCTAAAAAAGGTTGAAGGATCTTTTCTTATATACTTCCTCTTATACTTCTTCTGTACATATTTCCAAACTGATCCTGAAACAACGTCATAGGATATAGGACAGGAGTTTGTAAAATGTTGAATTGAATAAATATGGAATAGGGAATAATTGCTTACTATTTCTCAGAGTACGAGAACCAGAAGTATCAAATGAAGGGGTCAAGTCATGGGTTTCGAGCAAACGCAAGCAGGGATATTTTCATACCGTGTGTAGGTAACTTGTTGAGTCATTACTTTGTAGACAACAAATTTCTACTTGTTTACTGAAAGTATTTCATAGACATTCATAGGGAAAAAGACCAAAGGACAGTAAACATGAAAATACAATGCAGCAAGTCCACAAAGTAGAGTGCTGCAAACCAGCGGGGTATACAAACGAAGCAAGAAGAATAGACCGAGGGAAGGACTCCTGATATACTTCCCTCCCACATGCTCCACCAACGTACCTTACCAAAACCAGAACAGAGTCTGATAGGTCATTTTTTCTGATACAATCTCTGTATTCTAAATTTTCCTCAGAGTGTTAAATCCTCCCTTCTCTTTCCCATTTCACTTACTTGAAACTGTGCTTTTTCACCCTGAACTCCTACTCTTTTTTCTGTTTCACATCCTACCCTACCTCATCTACCATCACGGAGTATTACCAGCGATCAATACCCTCTCCCAAGATATCTCTTTTCCCTCCTGCATAAACTCCTAAAGCATTCATCACTCTGCTTTAATCTTCTCCATCTGGTGATGTTTCTATCCACTCATCCGTTCAAGAGGCCTATGAAGAGGAGTACTGACATTTCTTATTTCCTGCATCTACTTTACTCCGAGCGATGCCGTGTGGGCAGAAGGTGGGTGAAGAGCGAAGACGCCCCACTGACGGGTTGTGACGAGCAAGCTGTCGTCATCTCGTCCTTTCTTTTTTGTTTCAGGTGGCCCAAACAGAGCAAAATCCGGCAAGGCTAGAAATGAAAGCTGAAGCAGCATCTAAAAGATCTGTCATTAGACCTGACCTTCTCAGATATTAGCAGCGTCAGAGTGTTTTGCTAGCTTTCTGTCTCTAGATGGCACAGCAGACATCACATAACAAGGCGTGCTAGAAACAGCTGCTTAATAACACACTGTGTATCATGAACTGAGTCTCATCTACGCATTAAGCTTAAAGCTTTCTAAGATATCTGGGTTGCAGTGGCCCTTCTTAACTGTGTTCTCCTCTTGACATAGGATTTTAGCATTTTAAAACGGTCCAGGAGATAGTCAAAGCACATCAGAATTATAGAGGGCTCTTCTTGCCTCCAAGGGAATCCAAATCCCTCAAAACTACAGTAGAAAGTAAATATAAGGCATTGTCGGTACCCGGTGACAGTTTGTATATTAGTGACGGTGGAACTCCACCGCACACTTTCTGAAACACATTTCTCCTATACCACACCACTTTAATCACCTAATTGTGTTTCAAGAGACATTTGCTAAGTCCAAAGGCATTCATCAAGCATTCGCTAGCCAGCACACAATACCTTAGCACACACATACGTACGCAGATGTATCTTCTCAGCTACAAAAGCTATAGTAATCAGTGGTTACTCTTAATTAACAATTAATCTGAACAAATGAAAAGGAGAGTGAGGAAACACCTTTTAGCTTTTTATTTCTTAAAGTCACTTATTCCATGAATCTTATCATGCTGTGTTTACTGTTAGGCTTAACTTGTCACCATTTATTTTGATTAAGATATGTTACATGGCCTTTTTAAATGAGAAGAAATAAATCATCCTGTCTGCATCTCCTTCTACCCCGCTAAGACCTGTGGGGGGAATGGTGCTCTAAGTTTCATTATGTGGAGAGACAAGTTGATCTTTAGTAGATTAGACACTCTCCACAGAGCTACGCTATATAGCTTTTGCTGTATTTTACTCTCCCTTTGGTAAATCTAATTTCAGGTGTGAAGCTTCAGATCAAGAAATAGGCATATCATGAAACATAGACTGTAGAAATGCATAGTATTTGTCACAAACTTTCAGTGCTTGGGGTATTTTATGTACTTTTTTTTTCTACTGGTCAGATATGAGAGACTGAATAAAGAATAGCATGAGTTGAAAAGAAAGAAAAGTGTTAAGTGAAAATAAATAGTAGATCATGTGCATTAAGCTGCATTATTTCAGATAGTATTTTCCTTTTTTCTTTTTTCCTTCTCCTCCTTTTCCTTCTCCTTTTCCTTTTTCCATTTCTTTTTTTCTTTTCTTTTTTTCACTTGAAACTATTGCAATATACTGATACATTTCAAATTGAGGTGTTTTTCTACTGGAAAAGTTCTTGTTTGCTAGACTATGATTTATATAGTCACAGTCAGCTTGAAGTGTAGCTTAAATAAAAAAAGTAGTCTTTCAGAGATGACATCTAGAAAATGTATGGCCTTACATTTTTGTGCACTTGTATTCTTTACACACGGAAGACTCAAAGAAAGAAATTTGGAAATAGCTCGAGGAAACAATCAAGAGGATGATACATACATGCAGAAAGCTAACGTGAAAATGGGAGTTCATATCTATCAGTGATACGTTCAGCGTACCATAAATCACAGATATTTATGTGATGGGTTTTGCCCAGAGCATCTCTTATGCCGTGTGAGCATCACTCAGTATCTTATAACAAGCTTAAGGATCTTTGATATAGAGGTGGGTGAAGTAAACACATTATCTACTTTTGTTCAGCTCAGCTGTTCATGTAGTCTTTACAGTAATGTTAAAAAGCACCCAAATATTGCCATGGGCAGATGGTGCTTGTGCATCTTCAGCTTAAAAGTAACACCTTTTTTTGTTAGACTAATATGTTTACTCTCACACTGTACAATTACATCAAGAGACCATGTGGAAATCATCATCAGGCAAAAGTTATAATATTAATTCCAGGTTCTGAAGACATAACATCAAAACCGGAATCAGCTAGATGTCGAGAAGTTTTTTTAGTGCATCTTGCTGATATTACACTAGAAGTGAAACCTTTCTTTAACCAGGGAGAAAAACAGTTTGTGAGATGACGGAGAACACACTTTTTTCTTTTGTCTGGCTATTGATATATGTGTTTCCCCTTGCAGAAAATTTGTTTGCATTTTTTTCATGTACGTATAAAGACTACTAGTATGTAGATTCTGGTTTTTTACACCTCACTCACTCAAAATCTGAAAGGTGTTTCAAACAACACCTTTCTTTTAGTTGAACAATACAAAGATTTTTAAAAACATGACAGTGGTCCAGGTCCCAGTAAAAATGGTTTGATATGCTTTTCTGTTGTATCGAGATGATGTGTAGATGCAGATTTTCTTCATTTTTCCATCTTTATTAGTTAAGCCTTTTTCAAGAAAAAATTATTCAGAACAACCTTCAGAATCTCTCACTGATGAAAATAAGAAGTGTGTTGCCTTGTCTAGTAGTGTAAATCCTAGTGTTATAATTGGACCATCTTATTGAATAGACTTCATGCTTGCATATGTTAACATACTATTTTTTACCAATGTCTGAGTATGTCTGTGGGCATGTGTTTGCCACAGTTTCTGAACTCTGGATTTAATTCCCTGTGCCCCCCCCCACACACACACACTTTTCTCTTTATTTTGGTCTTGGTTTTGATCTAAGATGCATTGTGAGTAATAGAAATATTTTTCTTGAACTCCCTTCTGTAATAAATAACGTCACAGACATTTTCCAGCTCAGTATCTTCTTTTTCACTAAAAGTCTAATATAGGAAAGACTTTAACAGGTCTACTGTTAGTATATCCACTTTTCATATCCTGACATTTTCCAATACATATCATGTGGTGCTGTTTTCATAAAAGGATAAGCATTATGGTCTGCTAGACATTCAGACGAGCTACTACAGAGCACAGCAAGGCATTTGCTGGTATTTTTGTTTCTTAACTACTGATCTTGTAAAATTTTTCAGTTCCATCATAGCTATAACCATAATATGTATCTATACCATGTCTTTTAGTACTCTTTATTTGATCATTTAGATCTCTCTATTTTCTTCTTCTTTTTTTTTTTCCTAACAAAGTACGTTTGATACTCCAGAATGCAGGTTAGCACCTGCAAGTTGTAAAAGCATTATAAAATGAAAAGTGGATTAAAACCCCCAAATGACAGCAGGTCAAGCCATGCTGAAAATTTTGCCAATGGCACTCTTAAATATGGTGATGAGATCAGAAGCTGATATAGACAAATTTATGTTATTGCTAATACAAAAAGTTATTTGAATTTCTAAATGTAGTTATGGTATTATATGTAGGGGGTTTTTCTCTTTTTTTATAAAGCTACCATGGGTTTTTTTTTTCCTCTGTTTGCAATGTGCCTGAAGGCTCTCACAACAGCTAGACTACTTCATGGACAGCCTGTAGTACATTTATGTCAGATAGTGCTTGTTTTGGTCTTTAGTCTATGAGTATGATCTAACTTTGATTTTGGATCTAACTTTGAGACAGATCCTGCTTTGAGTAGAGAGTTAAACTAGATGACCCCCAGAGACTCCCCTTTCAACATAAATTATTTTGTAATTCCATTTACTTAGTCAGTGGTGTGCTATTTTTCCTCTTCTTCCTCTTGTTCCTCCTCTTCCTTCTCCTTGTAGTCGTCTTTTTTGTATAACCTCACGGTCTCTAAAATAAGGTAAGTGTGTGCACTTGCTATCTCTGTTTTCCAAAGAAATTGAGACCTTGAAGAAAATAGATATATGTTATTTGTCCTAAAAAAAGGACCAAAATTATTCATTATGTTACAGTGAACGTACTGATTTAACTTGCCACTTTCAGGGCAGAAGTACAGTAGTTTGCATGATTTAGCTTAGCTAATAAGCCATAATTAGAACAGCCCAAGTTGGAAGGGACTTCGACATTCTCATGAATACTTCTGGATCAAAACTGAGTTGTACACAATCAGTTCAAGTAATTCTGCCCTGTGTTTCACTGGGCTTCTAATTCTGAAGTAAATAGGCTTTTAGGCACTTTATGTCTGAGTTTACTTCTGTAAAATGAAGACAGTGCACTTCCAGTCTCACACTGTTACGTACCTGTTGGTGTTTATAAAAGAATAGGCCAATTTTGCTGAGATCATCATTAAGATTACCTAAGAGGAAACTAACAATTTATGTTCAGTAGTTGGTTTGAATTATATCTATTTTGAGAGACAAAACATGAAAAAGATACCAGGAAGGTAAAATGAAGTATTTTTTAACATGTTGACGGAATCGGGGACTTCACTGCAAAAGCACCATATTGAGAATGGGATTGTAATGAAGATGCACAAGAGATGTGAGTTACTATACACGAGAAATTCTAAAGACAGGATCTGTAGGTCATGTAAAGTAGTGTAATAGCACTGAAGTCCACAGGTTACGTGAGTTAATAGCAGCTTAGAATCATTAAGTTATAGCAACAGATAGCAGGTATGAAACAAGCCTGTCTATCATTAAAGCCTATAGCATTGTCAGTAGGCTAATGAAAAAAGATGACTTGGTTAGTATACAGTCAGCTATGATTCCTTTTTTTATATTCTTATCTGCAGGCAGTTGGCAAAAGGCTGCCTAGTTTTTTATTAACTTATTTGAACAGATTTCTGGTCCAGATGCACCTGAGAACTCTTTTTTCACACTATCATCCTACCACTTGTAACTATTCTATAAGAAAAAAAAAATTAGCATAGAAATGTATGGCATAATAAAAAATCTCCATATGTTTCTAGATGGAAATTTCTTTTTTCCTTACCCTCCCCCCCCTTTAAACTTTGATACATACTATTATCTATAAAGCCAATAAAATATCTTTGCTGAACTTGTAACATACCATTATTTAAGAGAAACTTAAAGAAAGAAGGAAACTCCTGGTTCAAATAGGGGAAAGATTTTGTCTGTTCAATCCTGCCTTTCTGTACTCTGTATTATGTTGCTTTCCTTCCGTTTCTACTTGTGCTTTAGCTACTACCCTATTTCCAATGTAATTTATTTACTCTTATTCCATATTGTATGTGTCATCACTGCTTAAGGTGTACCTACATAACTGTCTTAGTTCAGATCAGAGTTCTTCTTATGGAGTAGTTAACCTGATAATTCCACTTAACTCTCTTTAGTTTATAGCTTTGTAGCTTGGTGTAGACTTGGAGAGTGCAAAGTGGATTTTTTCAAGATGGAACTGAACTGAAAAATGTATTGCAGCAGCTCATAGACATTGGGTTCATGGGACCAAATTAAAGATACTCTAGCTTCTGAAATGTGTGTGGTGTGGACCAAGTATTGTCAGCCCAACTGCTTTATTCCACAAATCTGCTCCAAATTGACCTCGCTTTTACTGAAGCAGACTTAACCTTACGTCTCTTGAGAGCTAATGTTGTTCAGTGAAAAATTGTGCTCCCACCCTACACCAGTTAACTAATGTTTGTTAGTTAAACCATGATTATAAGGATGGAGGAAGACTGAGGATTTGAAGGGGTATGATAAAAAGTACAATCCTGGGTTCTGCCCAGGTAGAGATTTCCTTTTAAGGCTGCTATTTGTATTCAGGTTTCCTACTAAATTAGAGATTCATGTTTCTCAATGCTGCCTCCTCTTAGAAGAAGAAAGATTATTTGTTGTTTCTTTCATCCAAATACAACATGAGTTGTCTGAGGTGTACTTGCTCTTTTGCTTCTTTTTCAATTTCTTAGGTGCTGGATGAATTTCTTAGAAGCAGGATGGTCCTGCTTCAGCGATCAACCAACCCAAGTGCCTACAAAATGAAACTGGGTCATTTATGAAGCTATCCGCTGCTGGTCACATACGTATGTGTGTGCTTTTAGAAACACTGTACATGGGGAAATCCAAACATCTCTATGGAAAAAAAGGCTAGGTGACCAGGTTTAAGGTGATAGGAGTCTTGAATAATGGTGAGTAGTAAAAAAACTTTAAGGCCTTTTATTTATTTCATAATGAAACATAATGGTAGTATGTTATATTTGAAAGAAATTATTAATTTGCCAGTTCTTTTGGAATTTGAGAGCATAAATTGAAAGCTTCCTACCTCCTGTCCACTGAGTGGAGGACGTGTTTTGTTTTCATTTCCATTCCAGTTCTGAGAGTAATATTGATGTATGTGTCTTGGTTTCTCATAGAATAAATATAAATTTATGGACAATTAAATCAGATTTCTAAAGTGGTTTCACTTTGTCATGTCCAAATATTATTATGAATTGATTTTTATATTTACTGTAGTAACCATGCTGTGATGAATTATTTGCTGCTTATAATTAGTTGTAATTCACACTTGCATAGTATATCCATTTATCAAACAATACTATTGTAGCTTTCCTTCTTCCTCTATTTATTGTGCAAACTCATGCTTAGTGGTTATCAGGTCTTTTACTAGAAATATATTCCTCTTCATCTAGTGTCTTTCTTACTGAGTGACTGAGAACCTTTTTCTGTAATCCCAGTTAAATATAAGCGATGCCCACCTGAATGGTTATGGGGACAAATAGCGTAGTAGAAAGGAGCACCGATGTTGGCTTGTCAGATGGCGCAGGAATATGCAGGCAGCATCACCTATTAAGAGGCTGGCTCCACTGCTTTCCCGATAAACTTGTGCTCGAGCCTAGGGCAGCTTGAGGATAGAAACAGCAGCCAGTGGCTAAAAATAGGGCTTAGTGTGATGGAATGGTCAGCAGGCAAAGTCAGATGCTTTTGGTCTCCTTTGATTGAACAACCTTGAGGGATTGAAATCAGCTTGTCTAATGTCTGGGTGGGGACAGCTTGCTCTGACTGAGATTGTAATTCCAGGCAAAATGATGATTTTGCTTCATTTGAAATGTATTTGATTGCACTTGTTCTGTTGAAACTCTGCATAAATCCGTTTTAATAGAGTAACGTCCCAATGCATGTGAAGACCCTGGAGGAATTATTGGCAGAAACTGAATTGAAGACCCCTGGATCACAAAACATAAGGTTTTTCTGGTGAAACCACCGTTTAGGTCAGGGTAGCATGTCTGCTATTACCATCCTATGCAGAGGCTATCTGCTAGTGGGAGATGACAAAGCTACATGTTGTTTTGTGGAGCACACACTTGCCCTTAAGCATATGGTCTTCTGCCGGTGTTCAAGGAAGCTCTGCTTGACAGATGATTAAAAACTTTGTGATGATGCCTCTACTTTTTAGGCAAAATAATCACAAAAGTGGTGAATTAACTCCAGCAGCAGAACATCTGGGGGAAAGAAATATTGAATCTTCTGAAACAGCCTACTCTCTATTGAAGTGAGTGTTAACAGTGAAGTAATGTAGTTTTTGCTAAGGAAGATTGTAATACTAGGATTTGTCATGCCGTAGACAAGGAGAAATGTCTGTTTCTCATTTGAAAAACAATAGTTCTCCACCTATTGAGATAATAATGGCTGGGGAAGGTTGGTATCAGCAATATCAAGTAGCAAGAGATATTCCAAGTTAATTTGTGACGCACGGTTTGTAAAATATTTGGTGTTCTTGATTGGTTTGGCTTCAGAGTCTTAAATCTTAAACATATATATTTCTTTCTTCTCTTCTTAAAAGAAAAGGAGAATAAGAGATGTTAAACCCCTGATTGCTTAATGTGAATGACTGCTTTCTCATCAATATTGTAAACTTGCTCTAATGCTCTGTGTGCACCACTGATAACTGAGGTTACTGATGTTTTCTAATGAAAATCACTGTTTTCAGTTTCTTACAATGTCATAAAAAAGAAGAAAGGAAATGATGCCACAATGTCTAATAATAAGAATTATCTCCTCTTTGCTGAAGAACAGGAATTTAGAATTTGTCAAGCATTTGCCTTTGCAGATGTAATTATTGCAGTTTCAGCTTCAGTTTATTTCTAAAATAGCTGAAATTGTATGCAGATAAAATTCTGAACACACCATTTGCAATCAGCTGGCCTCCATCGCATCTCTGGTTGCAGTCCACACCACCCTTTTGGCTGAGCATGTTCCTGTGTAAATGAAGCATCTATCTGCACGTGATGGTTACGCTTGGGCTTGTATACGAGGAACTTGTGTGTCTCTGTGCCATTGGTAACTTTACTCCCCCATACTGCTTGAATGTAAAGAGGAAGGAAAACAACTTGTCTGAAAAACCATGGTTGGAAAAAGTGAAATCTTAAGAGGCGGATGTGGGAGTGGATACTATGAGGGAAAACTTAACAGAATAATCTGAAAATGAACAGAGTATGATGAGGAAGGGAAAATCTACCCTTGCCACTTTTATTAAGCATCCCCTCACCCAGTAAAGGAGAGTTAACTGCTGAGCAATAGGGAGAACAGTTACTGCCAGTGACTTTGACGCTATGCTAATAAATGCAAAGGAAAAGGCTATAAGAAAGCTGGCAAGTATTTACTGTGCCTTGAATAAATAAGCCCAAGCCTACTTTTTAAATAGTTGCTTATTAAGTGAATTTTACCCATTTTATGACTTAAGCAAATTGGGATTCCTGCTGGCAGTGAGAGGAGAAATAGTAGATTTAATTATGTAGTTTAAAGAATAGGTCTTGTCTCCTCCGTACTGGCATGTTTTAAGTGCTGGACATGAAATGTTGCCTCAGCTCCTCTAGAGAAAAGGTAAAAGACCTAAGCTTCAGAAAGGGATAGGACAGGAATTATAATTTGAGTTCACAGTGAACACATTTATTTTTATTTTTATAGGGTTATTGTTTAGGAAACCTCCAGGGGTACAATGGACTCATATGCCACTTCTGTTCCTGTTATATTTAGCGAGACAGCTCAACAATACTGGTCTTTATGTAACATCCAAAATAAGCACTGTTATCTCTCTACTAAAATGTTCTATATTGAGGATGCGACTTTCTCCTTAAATTTCATTAAGTACTCACTGATTTCAGAGATTCTTAGTATGCTCCCTCTTAAAGCACAATTTCCTGACTCTTTGCATGCGTAATCTGAGTAAAAAGTGGTATTTTTAAACCACAGTTTAAAATGGAAACATTCAGTTCCCAGACTCAAATGTTGTATATCTCTGCAAAGAATTGTGGCAAGGAAGATGCTGGTGTTTTTTTAAAAGCCAGCCTCCCCTGGCTTCCAAGCAGTAAGACATCCCAGGTCTAGCTTTGGCCCTGTTGTGCCTACAGATGCCATTCCCTCTTCCCGGCACAGCTCACTGGGAGGCGATTATCCTGTCAACAGTGCTGGCCCTCAAAGGGAAAGGTAGCCCTTAAAAAATCACTATTAAAGTGAACTGAAATCTTTCCAAATAATTGCATTTCTAAGTCTTTGTAAGCCTTATTAATGTCTTCAACCTTCAAGCCTTCAGCTGAAAGAGCTTGCACATGGCGTAGTTGTGGGATGCAGGCTCCTCTCTGCAGTGCAGGAACGTGCTGTGAGAACATGTGTAGACGAGAGGTGGGTTGGGTACTCAGGGAGGGACCTCAGTTTGTTAAGAGGCTTGAGTGAGAAGAATGGAGGCCTTGGAAGGAAGAGAGGCACAAGAAAACTGGTTAATTTTCAAGGATAACCTCCTCCAAGCTCAAGAGTGGTGCATCCCAATGAGCAGAAACTCGGGCAAAAATGCCCAAAGGTCTGCATGGATGACCAAGGAACTCCTGACCAAACTGGAACATAAAAAGGACATGTACAGAAGGTGGCAGCAGGGACAGGTAACCCAGGAGGAATACAGAAATACTATCCGAACATGCAGAGATGGAGTTAGGAGAGCCAGAGCCTACCTGGAACAAGAAAGACTTCCGTAAGTAT
This sequence comes from Elanus axillaris, assembly GCA_026212715.1. Lineage (NCBI taxonomy): Eukaryota > Metazoa > Chordata > Aves > Accipitriformes > Accipitridae > Elanus > Elanus axillaris. The sequence continues at coordinate 5,766,960 of JANZLQ010000050.1, read as the reverse complement.
AGAAGTGGTAAAAGGAAGGCTAGGGAAAATTTGGGCCTGCTGCTGAATGTGGTAGGGGCCCTGGTGGCACAGGACATGGAAAACGCTGAAGTACCGTGGCTTTCTTCACCCCAGTCTTCTCTAGGAAAACTGGTTGTCAGGAATTGCAGGCCCCGGAAGCCACGGGGAAAGGCTAGAGCAAGGAATACCTACCCTTGGTGGAAGAGGATCGGGTCGGGGGTACGTAAGCAACGTGGACATACATAAATCCATGGGCCCTAATGGTATGCATCCAGAAGTGCTGAGGGAGGTGGATGATGACATTTCAAGGCCACTCTTGATAACCTTTGATTGATCATGGCAACTGGGAGAGGTGCTTGAAAGCAAAGATCACTTCTATTTTCAAGAAGAGCCAGAGGAGAACCCAGGGAATTACAGACCAGTCAGCCTCACCTCAGTCCCTGGGAAGGTGATGGAGCAGGTAATTCTGGAAACTATTTCCAGGCATGTGAAGGTCAAAGTCATCAGGAGTAGTCAGCATGGACTCACCAATGGGATGTTGTGCTTGACCAACTTGATAAACTTCTGTGACAAAGTGACTGGCTTGGTAGAAGAGGGGAGAGTAGTGGATATTGTCTACCTCAACTTCAGGAAGGCTTTTTGACACTGTCTCCCATAAAAGCCTCCCAAGAAGCTGATGTATGGGCTGGATGATCAGACTGCGAGGTGGATTGCAACCTGACTGAACAGCAGTGCCCTGGGAGGTGGTGACCACTGGAATGACGTCTAGTTGGAGGCCATTAATCAGCAGTGTACCCCAGGGGTCAATACTGGATCCAATCCTATTTAAAATCTTCATTAATGAGTACACCTTCAGCACCGCCTGGATTTCTGTGTCCAGTTCTGGTCTCCCCAGTACAAGAGAGATCTATACGGAGTTACAGGAGAGAGTCCAGTCAATGAGATGAACAGAGGACTGGAGTATCTGTCATATGAGAGCAGGGACTCCAGCCTGGAGAAGAGAAGCCTCAGGGGGAATCTGATCAATATCTATAAATACTTGAATGGATGGTGCAAAGAAGATGGAGCCAGGTTCTTTCCAGTGGTGCCCAGTGACAGAGCCAGAGTCAATGGGCACAAACTGAAACACAGGAGGTTACCTCTGAACATCAGGAAACATGGTTTTAGTCTGAGAGTGACCAAGCACTGGCACAGGTTTTCCAGAGACGTTGTGTAGTCTCTGTCCTTGGAAATACGCAAAAGCCATCTGGACCCAGTCCTGTGTCCAGGAGCAGATCAACCGGCTCTAGGTGTCCCTGCTTGAACATGGGTGTTGGACCAGACCGTCTCCAGCGGTCCCTTCCAAACTCAACCACTCTGTGAGTCTGTGGTTCTGTGGATGTGTTCTAGGAAATCTGAAAAGACACAAGACCAGCAACTGAGGAGTTTACAAGTGTACCTCTCTAGGGCAATTCCACCTAACTCACCTTAACCACACGGCGTATTTCCCCAGCCTGGTCCCTGCTTCTCTGCTTCTGTTGGACTACAGGCCAGCAGAGCGCAGCAGAGCAAGTCACTTGAGTAACTAGTGGTCCTCCTGCACTGGTCCTTTATTCTTCAGAGAATTTGATGTTCATGAAACTAATTCAGTGCTTACAGCTATAGGTTAAAGTTTATACTCATTGAATTCACCCTCTCTGAAGATATTCCAACATCTGTGAGTCTTGCTTTTTTTGATAAAACCAGCTAGTCTTTTTTTTTTTTTTCTTCAGTTGTTAATGTCAAAAGATTAAGTATTGATATCCTTGTTTCTTTTTCTGTTGTTTTGGGCATTTTCCTCGTTTGTGTTGTGTTTAAAACTATTCTTTGTTAATGGTATTTGTTGCTCAGATAATACCTTTTCAGCCACTTGTATTTTCCTCTGGTACTTGCTCCCTCCCTCACACTCTCTCAAGGATTTCCTCTCCAGTTCACAGTATTATTTCCACTAATTCATAATGTCTCTATTGCATAAAATGTCAGGGTTGCCATGTTAAATTCGCTTAGACAAGCAGTCTTTTAAAGGAAAAGTAGGGGGTTTGGGGAATGGTCAGACCGAGGGTAGGGGCTTTTGCGAAGCACTAAGAAATGGGGCAGGATGGGGGCAGGGAAAAGGGGACTGAGTTATTAGAGGAGAGCAAGCTGAATTCTAGCTGTTCTTAAAAATCCACTCAACTATCAAAAATCAGTAACAGAAATTAAGAGTTAGAAATACGCGATGAACGAAGCATAAAGAGTGGAGTCTCTGGGAAGCAATTGGTCAACGTCTCTCTCAGGGAGCAAAACTTCTCTCCATGGTCGATGGTGGCCCATGGAAGCAGATGTCTCTGGTGCTCGAAAATGCAACTTCACTGCCCTCTGGTCCCCTCTTCCCATAGGCTCTATGGACATTGCATATTATGCCTTCTTGAAAGCTGGCCTCACGCCCAGCCTTTGTTAATCTCTCTCTCTAGCATCCTCCTCTCTGTTGCTGCACCAGAGGTGCTCAAGGGGTGGGTAAGAGCTTCTGGTCAAGGGCTTTGAGCGAGAGACAATCGCCAGTGTTGCCAAACCACGCAGGTGGTGCCGGGCTGAACCCGTCATGTTTATGAAGAGCTGTGCTTGGCAGCAGCAGGTGCTGAGCTGGCGGGGGACTCTGTCGAATTTAATTTACCGGATGATCTGGCTCGGCAAACATTCAGCGTAGATGCTTGTTCCTGCTTAATGTTAAGTAGCTGAGAAAACACAATAGAAGATCCCCACAAGTGTTAAATAGCTGCTGAAAAATACAAGTTCTTGAAACATCCAAGTGCAGGAAAAATATTTTTACTCATTTGTCTGCTAATGCGTGTAATCTGTACAAGATGTCAAAGCACCATTCTTTCCAGATTGTGCAGGAGCTTGAAAATTTCTTAAAAGCTTTTGTGTATATTCCTGAAAGGTTAATTTGTGTACAAAATTTCAAGTATGAGCCTAAAAGCCAAGAGTCTGGAGCGAGGTCTCTCCTAAATTTTGAAAATAATGCTATCCAGCAGCTAAAATGTGCTGAGAATCCTTAAACCTGTGCAGCTCTTTGTAGAGTATTTTTTACAAAATAAATAAACCAGAATAAAAAATGTTATTGGGGAAAAAAAGGCAGAGATTTATTTAAGATAAAATAATCAAACCATAGCTGTATTTGTGAAGCCACACCAGCAAGCTGTGAATATCTTGTCAGTCAGCCTTGTATAGCTTAAATTTATCTGTGTAGGTTGATACATGTTTATTGTGTAAATAACTTAAAATGCTGATGTTTATTCTATAGTACCATGGCTTTAAAGACTTGCAGTTTACCACTTTCCAGTAGATGTTCTGTCTTACTCAGAAGTAAAATTGACTCCCAAGTGGCCTATAAGTTAATTTTCTCAAAAAGTTGTCTTATTATTTCATTTCTAAATAACTCCTCCCTCATCCAATTATATTTTCAGTAACATCTACATTGATATGAGAGATGAGAGTCAAGTACCATTGCTAAATAGTACCAATGCTTTGAAGAGAACTTTAGGATAGTGAACGGGATACAAAATTACAACAGTTCTGGTTTTAAATAGTGATTCTGGACAGCCCTCTCCTTAATTGTATCTTCTGACTCTTATCTGTCATTTTTGAAGAGTGAAATTTAAATATGAGGCATCTGTACTTGTAGATATTATTGACTTGGGGTTTAGCAGCCAGATGTAGACATTGCGTATTCCATCTATTACATCAGATGAGGGAACTATCGGTATTATACATGTGTTGTGATGCAATATTCCATGTTTGTCAGATGATTGCAATGATGATATTTAAAATATATCACCATGCTAATAAAATAGGCATCCTTAGACTGCGTGTTATGATCAAAATAGCAATTATTCCTGTACCTGGCTACTGTAACACTTTTAAATGACATAGCTCTTGAATACTTGAAGTGTTTTTTTTGGCAGTTCATGTGTGAATGTGTGCAGGGATTCTCTTCTGATCTCCTTTTTAATAATAAAAATAAATAATAACAGCAATAATAATAATATTTTAAACACTTATTTTATACTTCTAAAATACTTTTTTGACACCTTGAAAAGGAAATTTAGAGTGGTACAGTTTAATATTGTAATTATTTTACATTAATAATTCATGGTTATGTATCTGCCTTTCTGCTGTGGATGATTAGAAAATTCAGTATTGTGATTATCAAAGTGAACAACTGAATAACTTTTCTTTCCAGTTTAAATATGACACTTTATCATGAGGTGTTTGAGAATGAAGTTGTCATCTCATGCTGACATTCCCTGGAAGATAACAAATTAGAGTTATATTGTTTTAAGACTGGCTTTTTTGTTTTTGCAAAAGTAGATCCTCAGTTCAATGTCCACTACATAAATCTAATTTTTGCCTGCAGCACAACGTTTGGTCCTGTCATCCACTACACACTCATTTAACAATTAAGATACTCCCAGTTGAGTATAATTGGCAAAATTATTTCTGTCTTTACCATCCCCTTTATATTCATGCTTCTGATGGTCTGTAATGAATGGGTGTTGAAATTTTAATAATCAAGTTATCAGTTTTTTTCTATGCATATGGAATGATTAGCACAGTCTGTATTAATAAAAAGGCTAATCTTTAGACTTTTTATTAGTTTCACCTGCAGCAGTAGCAAGTGACACATAGCTCTAAGTCATTATAAAAGTTAAAAAATCAAATTTACTTTGCACGTCCATGTAATTTCATGCTGTGTTTAGGGTTTTTTTCACTGTTACCTAAGCTGCCAAACTGTTGCAGATTCCTCCTTTGTCAGGAGTTTCTCAGGATAACTATTTAGAATTACTTTCTAAGTAACCATTTTCAAAAATGCTGCTTTTGAGAGTGTTGCCTTGTTACGTCTCTTTTGTTGTTGTTTGTTTTAATTTGTTTTGGAGAAATCACTTGGGACAACCTCTGGTGAGATGTAAGATTGGCTACTTGGAAAAGTCTTGCACTTGACCCTCAGTAGAACTGACCAGTGTCATTAGGAGAAATAGATCTAAACATATCTTGTTCATGAATTCCTTACTAGAACATGTTTTGATCGCGGATGGGTAGCTACCTTTGCTATGTTCAGTAAGTCACTCTTACAGCCTCAGATTCACTAGATATAAAAGTCCCTTCCTTCCAAAATCCTGCCATTGGACCTTGCCACGCTTTTAAGTGCAGTATCTATCAGTTAAGTCCGTCACTTCATGAAAATGTCGTCATGCCTGACTGGCACTGGGAGGAAGCTATCATTGGTGGGAGGTATTGTGCGGAAGCTGGCAATAGGCTGCCTATTGTTTTAGAAGGTCAGACAACACCTATTTTCAAGAAAAGTTTGAAACTCCCTGGAAAAAAACCTAGGTGTATATTTCTGGCTTTACACAAAATATTTCAAAAAAAAATACTGCTGCTCTTTACAAGTTCATGGGAGTTATAAACTGGGATTTCTGTCTCTCAACAACAAAATCTGCTTTTTATTATTATTTTTTAAAAGACAAAATATAGATGCATTTTTCAGTGATCTAAAACCATGCTACATTTTAGCTTTAACTGGCAACCCCCAGTATTAATACAGGCTGGGGGATGAAGAGATTGAGAGCAGGCCTGCCGAGAAGGATTTGGGGGTACTGGTGGTTGAAAAGATTGACATGACCCGGCAACGTGCACTTGCAGCCCAGAAAGCCAACCCTGCCCTGGGCTGCATCCAAAGCAGCATGGCCAGCAGGTCAAGGGACTGGATTCTCCCCTCTGCTCCGCTGTGTGGAATCCCACCTGGAGTGCCGCGGCCGGCTCCGGGTGCTCAGCACGGGAAAGACACAGACCTGTTGGAGCGGGTCCAGAGGACGGACACAAAGACAAGGGGAGGGCTGGAGCCCCTCTGCTGTGAGGACAGGCTGGGAGAGTTGGGGTTGTTCAGCCAGGAGAAGAGAAGCTCCGGGGACACCTGCTATACGCTGCCTGCCAGTACCTGAAGGGGGCTTATAGGAAAGAGGGGGA